>JAQJVL010000001.1:17345527-17600527 GCA_035578905.1 Stictocephala bisonia
TAATCTGTATTGTTGGTTGGCGTTAACAAATATTTCTAAATGGCATGAATAACATTTACATTTTTAGAAATAACATCATAGATAATGATTCAATAATTTATTTGCACTTACAGTAAACTAGTACAGGACAAGAATTAGTAATACTTAGTAAAAAACTATAAGTCTAGATATTTAGAACTAAAATTACATACAATTTTTTGTACATAAAAGTATTATTATACTTTAAAAGAGTAAGCAACATAAAAAAGATGCAACATAATAACATATACACTCATCTCTTTTTCACGTAGCCACCATTACATTAATCACTTTTCAATATAGCCACCATTACATTAATCACTTTTCAATATAGCCACCATTACATTAATCACTTTTCAACAGCTGCCATTGCATTAATCACTTTTCAATATAGCCACCATTACATTAATCACTTTTCAACCTACCACCATTACATTAATCACTTTTCAACATAGCCACCATTACATTAATCAATTTTCAATACAGCCACCATTACATTAATCACTTTTCAACAGCTGCCATTGCATTAATCACTTTTCAACATAGCCACCATTACATTAATCAATTTTCAACATAGCCACCATTACATTAATAACTTTTCAACATAGCTGCCATTACATTAATCACTTTTCAACATAGCCACCATTACATTAATCACTTTTCAACATAGCCACCATTACATTAATCACGTTTCAATAAAGCCATCATTTATAACTATTCTCACCACGTCGCTCATTTAAAATTGCCGCAGATTTTTTTATTACTTTTAAACATGACCACGACAAATCCAATTTGTATAATACATTTTATTTACTTATGAAATAATACATAAATAACTGCACAGCTTTTGGTGGGGTTTGGATAAATGCTGTTAACTGTTTATGATCATGACATTTTACCCAGTCACCATCTCCAAGTTTTATTAAGTTTCAACACAAAACACCATTTACCGTTTACACTTCATCCCATGAATATGGACGCCCATAATATACACTTATTTCTTCAGTTTCTGGTTAACTACCGTTTACACACTTCATCCTCAGGTATCTTTACGCCCACCGTTTACACACTTCATCCTCAGGTATCTTTACGCCCACCGTTTACACACTTAATACTCACGTTTCTGGAGGACCACCATTTATACTACATTCTTACGCTTCTGGTTAGCTACCGTTTACACACTTCATCCTCACGTTTCTTTACGCCCACCGTTTACACACTTAATACTAACGTTTCTGGATGCCCAAAATGTACACTTTATCATCATGTTTCTGGATACCCAATATATACACTTTATCCTTACGTTTCTGGATGCTCACCATTTACACTTTATCCTTATGTTTCTGGATGGCCACTATTTACACTTCATCCTTACGTTTCTGGATGTTCAATATAATTACACACTTCATCCTCAGGTTTCTGGATACTCACCATTTACACTTCATCCTTACGTTTCTGGTTAACTACCGTTTAAACACTTCATCCTCGTGTTTATGGATGCCCAATAGATACACTTCATCCTTAAGTTTCTGGTTAACTACCGTTTATACACTTCATCCTCATGTTTCTGGATGCCCATAATTTGCATTTCATGCTTACGTTTCTGGTACCTACTGTTTACACACTTCATCCTCACGTTTCTGGATGCCTACCATGCTTCATCCTCATGTTTCCGGATGCCTACCATGCTTCATCCTCATGTTTTTAAATGCTACTATCGTAAAAACTGCATTTCTATTAGTATTTCAGGATCGATACCATGTAAATTTTACTTTTCCTTTTCAATATGCTTTTTCGTCATCGTGTCAGAAAAGAACTGATGAATTGAACAAAATTAGAATCCTTTCAGATTTTCACAGTTCTTTACAATCTTTTTCACGGGAGTCCAATCATAAACATTTGTTTGAACGAAGTTTAAACAATTAATAATAAGACGACATTTTAATATACAGAGAAATATATAAAATATTCATAATTTTCTAATGAGTTGTACTATTTTTTCAAACCAATCTTCCATCCTCGGACCAGAGATAATCCTGGATTGAACCTCTGTTGTCAACAATGATACACAGCCATAATTAACTATCTCTACAATGTGCCACAGAGAATCAACATATATTGTACTTTTATCGTATAGGAAACGGACAGTTGATTCTATACAATCTGCACAATGCTAATGCACATTTATTCAAATGTGTTTTTGGTACGAACCTTTGAATTAGCAAGTGTTCTAATTACGGAGATTGTATGGTCTATCTTTTATGGTTGCTGAGAAAAAAATTATAATGTAAAAAACACAGACGGGCAGAAAACTGTGCATATTAGGACATATGTTTATATGAAATTGTTGGTTTGTTTTGACTCCAGGAACAACCTCCTGAAGTTTGTCCAAATATTTCAGTTACACCCTGTATATGTTTTTTGTAATCCACCATTTTTGAAATTTAAAATTGTATAAAAGCTGTGTTATATAATTGGAAAAATCCAAAAGTCACTAGATATTAAAACAAAAAGTGATCTCCTGTTACAGAGCTAAATCCAATCCGTCAAGCCATTTAAGACCTGCCTCACTGGTTCTATTTATGCTAGATAATCCTTCCGTAAAACAGCGCAAGGGACACTCGGAAACTATGTGATTCACTGTTTGGATAGACTCCCCGCAATCACAGGACTGATCTACTGTCAATCCCCATTTGTATTTCCAGCAGTTACATCTGTCCACTCCAGTTCGGATTCAACAATGTCCACTCCCTACGAGGGATGAACCTCCCACCTACAGGTATTGACGGATCGTTAACAAGGAACTTATTTCGACGTCAAAAATGTTCTATGCTATGGCCCAGCTATAATAGTATTGGGTGAGCTTCAATGATTCAAAAGATCTGCTCAACTGGAAAGCAGTACATAGAGGTGGGTTTCCCCACCGTATATGTAAGGGTGGGTGGGAGGGTCATCACCACGGTATATGTAAGGATGGGTGGGAGGGTCATCACCACCGTATGTATATGGTTGGGTGGGAGGGTCATCACCACCATATGTATAAGGTTGGGTGGGAGGGTCATCACCACGGTATATGTAAGGATGGGTGGGAGGGTCATCACCACCGTATATGTAAGGATGGGTGGGAGGGTCATCACCACCATATATGTAAGGGTTGGTGGGAGGGTCAACTCCACTGTACGTGTAAGGTTTGGTGGAAAAGATTAGCCTCTCCTGAAGGCCATGGGGACTTCAGATTTTTTTCTCCATCGACGTACCTGTCACTTAAAATAACTAACAGAACATGTGTACATTTATATTGTGTACGTTTGATAGAGATTGTTATTACTGGTTTTAATTTTATTTTAAAAAGGATAAAATTTATAATAGAAAAATAACACGATTGTTGTTTATGTTGACTTTCTTTCAAAATACTAAACAAAAACTTTATAAAATCACTTTATGATTAAAGTGTTTTTGGCATTAACATGTGTTTTC
The DNA here is from genome assembly GCA_035578905.1 of Stictocephala bisonia. Taxonomy (NCBI): domain Eukaryota; kingdom Metazoa; phylum Arthropoda; class Insecta; order Hemiptera; family Membracidae; genus Stictocephala; species Stictocephala bisonia. The sequence continues at coordinate 17,349,023 of JAQJVL010000001.1, forward strand.
TAACTGTCTGGCAATTCTATTAAATCTAGATAACAAACAACAGAATTATTATTTATTGTTTCGCATGAATAAAACACATATCATGGTATATAATGGTAGAATTTATACTCACATTTTCCAATAAAAGTGTATGCAATTGTCTTGAGGCCTTTCGAAAACTATGTTTTCATCTTCAAATTCATATGATTTTTAACTACCAAAAACAATCTAATCTTGTTACTTTTGAAGATGAAAATATAGTTTTCGAAAGGCCTCAAGACAATTTTATAAACTTTTATTGGAAAATGTGAGTATCATTTCTATCATTTTACATAATAAATCAAATAAAAGTGAGTTCTCTTCAATATGATATATGATTATTGGCCACCTTTTAAATCTATATTACTTGGTCAATTGGTCGAATTGTAGCCAAATAGACCACTTTCGTAATAAACAAAACGAATACATTTGCTAAGTTAAAGACCCTTTTTGTCGCACAAATAAAAAATACATAGGATCAAAAGTTTCTAACATCAATAAGCAAGCTCCCTGAATCCTGATCTTTTGCTTGAATCAAAAGAGCTGTTTATTTGAAACAACAACTGGAAAACATTTATTCTACATATGTAATAGTAGTAGACTTAATTGATTGAAAATTCTACTAATCTATTTTTTACTTTATATCATTTCATTTTACTTTCTCTGTTTTGTTGTTCCTAGTCTCGGGATTCGCACGTTAGAGCTTGCTTTGTTGACCAATCTTATTATATGAGTGTTATTGGGACATACACTTTTGGTATGTAAAAGGAGATAATCTTATTCAAATTGTTAAATATTTTTTAGTCTTCTCGGCTCTGAAACAGCCCCAAAATTAGGTGAAATAATGCTTTGAGGTAATAATTATCTTTTATCAAGAAAACTAAGATTATTTTTAAATTCCTCGCAAGTACGACCCTTTCAATCGTCGAATTGTTCTCTACTCTACAAGGTATTCATGTACCTATGACTTTCACTGGTTCAGCAGCTCGAACAGACCGTGTTACAATTACCATTCGTTAGAACTGTTAGAGCCGTTGACTTTCTTCCTCTTCACTCAGCTGTCGCTTTCAAATAAGACGTTGCATATGAAATCAGCTGGCGTTCTGGAGACTCTTTGGTTCTGGAACAGCTGTTTACGTTCCAAACATTTGTTTATCATCTCAAACCTCAGAACATGTTGATAAAGAGACGAAGGCCCAAAATGTTTGAGAATTAGAGGAAATATTTTAATCCTTTTATATAAGCTACGTATCCTTTCTAAATATTTTAAAAATAATGTAATTTGCCCATTCCGGCCCAACTTAGGGCAACCGTTTCGGCCCGCATTTCAGCTGAACTTAAGGCAATCGTTTCGGCCCGTAGTTCAGCTCAACTTAGGGCGACCGTTTCGGCCCGCAGTTCAACTCAACTTAGGGCAACCGTTTCGGTCCGCAGTTCAGCTCAACTTAGGGCGACCGTTTCGGCCCACAGTTCAGCTCAACTTAGGGCGACCGTTTCGGTCCGCAGTTCAGCTCAACTTAGGGCGACCGTATCGGCCCGCAGTCCAGCTCAACAGGGCGAGCGTTTCGGCCCGCAGTTCAGCCTAACTTAGGGCGACCGTTTCACCCCACGAAAACAACGCGAAATAATTGATTTCTATTTCAACGATTCGGTTCGTAATAAAAATCATATCGTAACACTTGAAGTGTCATCTGAAAGGCGAAGACCTACTTTAGTGGACTATAAGTTGGTTTTTGTAAACAGATTTAGTATTTTTATATATTTTTAGATTATAGGAAACTTAAAACGTCATTATTGACGATTTTACATTTAAAATCTCATAATATCAAACTTGTAGTCCACTAGAATGGGCTTTTAATAATACAGCGGTCACTGTGACTTATTATAATAATGAACACTAACCAACAGCTGAATAGAAAAGGAAGTTTTGGCCCGCTGGCGGTAAAATTGCACTGCTACTACCGGGCTGCCTGGCCTTGTAAAATTTCCAGCGGTGGCTTGGCAGTTTGGGGAGCGGCCACCTTTAGTGAATTTCCTCAAAGATCGGATCTGTTTGGACGATTAAAAGAGAAAGATTATCTTGTCTGTTCTAAAAGAGCTTCTTAATATTAAAGCAAATTATGTTATGTCATTCTTAGGGCAAAATAAATAATAAACACTTTTTACAAAAATTCGTTCACGTGAAAAATATTCCCAAGAAAAAAGAAAAACCTTCCTTAAACCCCAGAACAGACTAAGACAAATTAGAATTTATGAATTACAATATTTTTCTATAACAAGGTAATTTATATATTTATTTGTAATTTATTTATTTTAACTACCACCTCGCCCCAGCCGGAGTTCCCTGCGTTTAGAAATCTGGTCTTCTTAATTAATCCTAGTTATGACACCAGCCGCTTAAACTCAACATCTAAAATCTGCATTGTTAATTAAATCATCTATTATATCAAGCAAATAGAAGTTTACATTTTCTTAAGATACTATTTCACCAACACTTCATTACGACATAAGGATAGATAGTAATGTTCACTATATTTACGTCAAGGCAACATTTCTTCGAGAAAGGTACTTAAAGTATAGTTGGTTATCTTTCTCTGACGGCTACCTTGATTCAGTAAAATATTAGCAAGTAACTTCTCTGTATACTTATTCTAAATAAGAACAAGATAGGCGAACATTTCGCCATATCAGTATGACTCCTTCTAAGCCAAATATTGAAATAGTCCTTGCTGGTAAACTGCAAGACCAAGACAGTCACTGAGAGTCTGAGTGTTATAATAGGACTTTTATTATGTTTGCATATTTTTACCTGTTCATAGGCCAGTTATTCATTATACACTACTTACTACATACTGTGTTTAGACTGGTTTCTATTTGAAATTTATAAAAATGTCAATTCAATTTTTAAATATATAAAAAATTTATTTTAATTTAATTTATTTAAAATATCTTGCAGTCCACCAATATTTGTATAAAGTGTCTAGTGTTCCTCATAGATTGGCATCCACTGATCTAGTGAGTTTGTATCGGCACAGAGAAAAAGACACAGAGTTCACTCTCTTATGGCCACAGCGAATGCTTCAGTGGCAGAACAACTAATGTACATCACATACATGTGTAGTAATAATTACAAAGATTGTCCTTGAGTATTTGGGTGAGGGGGGATAGATAGGGACTGACAAGGTGCTGAACCAGTCATAGACCTTGCAAAATGGAGAAATAAACACTCGACAAACTAACTCAACAGACATTTAGCGCAATATTAATCTGACCTCTGTTTCCTTCTTCTCTGTGATATTGGCGAGGGACTTTGTCTAAGGGGAGTGGGCACATGAAAGGAAGCCCATTATATAATTGTATTTATGTATTGTTTATAGTATCAAGATCCCACAGTGTTCTGCTTCCTCTGACCAATCGCGAACCACGACTCTGTGTCACTGTAGTGATAGTAGATAGTGACGGCAGGTAGTCACTCACTAGTAGAGATAAGCGTAGGAAACAGGGTAACGGAATGCTTTATCACCTTACGGGAAGATAAGGGACCGGAAACTGGGTGACAAAACGAAAGCTCCTTCCGGGGTCAAGCGCCTGGGGTAGAGGGTTATATCTTCCACGTGCGAATTATACTCTTGGTTTCTGGGACTCTCCTCACCGAGTTGGGTACCCGTGCATATCTACGAGTACTTTGTGTCTAATTTGCGGTAGTCTAGTTACGGCACTTTAGGTATGCCCTTACACTCTCCCGTATGCGGCAGTCTAGATACGGCACTTTAGGTGTGCTCTTACACTCTCTTGTATTATGCAATCTAGATAAGGCACTTTGTGCCCTTACATTCTCCCCTTTGCGGTAGTCTAGTTAAGGCACTTTAGATGTGCCCGTACACTCTCCTGAATACGGCAGTCTAACACGGCACTTGAGATGTGCCCTTACACTCTTCCGTTTGTGGTAGTTTAGTTACGGCACTTTAGATGTGCCCTTACACTCTCCTGTATGTGGCGGTCTAGATACAGCACTTTAGGTGTGCGCTTACATTCTCCCGTATGCGGCAGTCTATATACGGCACTTTAGGCGTGCCCTTACATTCTCCTGTATGCGGCAGTTTACACACGGAACTTTAGGTGCGCCCTTACATTCTACCGTATGCGGAAGTCCACATACGGCACTTTAGGTGTGCCCTTACATTCTCCCGTATGCGGCAGTATACATACAGCACTTTAAGCGTGCCCTTACATTCTCCCGTATGCGGCAGTCTAAATACGTCACTTTAAGTGTGCCCCTACATTCTCCCGTATGCGGTGGTCTACATACGGCATTTTAGGAGTGCTCCTACACTCTCACGTAAGCGGGAGTCTAGATACAGCACTTTAGGTGTGCCCTTACATTCTTCTGTATGCGGCAGTCTACATACGGCACTTTAGGAGTGCTCCTACACTCTCACGTAAGCGGGAGTCTAGATACAACACTTTAGGTGTGCCCTTACATTCTCCTGTATGCGGCAGTCTAAATACGGCACTTTATGAGTGCTCCTACACTCTCACGTAAGCGGAGACTAGATACAGCACTTTAGGTGTGCCCTTACATTCTCCCGTATGCGGCAGTCTAAATACGGCACTTTAGGAGTGCTCCTATACTCTCAAGTAAGCGGGAGTCTAGATACAGCACTTTAGCTATGCCCTTACATTCTGCCGTATGCGGCAGTCTTTACACGGCACTTTAGGTGTGCGCTTACATTCTCCCGTATTTGGCAGTCTAAATACCGCACTTTAGTTGTGCCCTTACCTTCTCCCGTATGCGGCAGTCTAAATACGGCACTTTAGGTGTGTCCTTACATCCATCCGTATGCAGCAGTGAAGATACTGCACTTTAGGTGAGCTCTTACTTTCTCCCTTATGCGGCAGTCTAGATACAGCACTTTAGGTGAGCTCTTACTTTCTCCCGTATGCGGCAGACTAGATACGGCACTTTAGATGTGCCCTTACACTCTCCCGTATGCGGCAGACTAGATACGGCACTTTAGATGTGCCCTTACACTCTCCCGTTTGCGACAGTTTAGTTATGGCACTTTATGTGTGCCTTACATCCTCCTGTATGCGGCAGTCTAGATACATTATTTCTCACTAAGATGTCGTGGAATAGATCACGTTGAAGATGACCCCCAGTTCTTCCGAGGAATGTGAACCGAACGAGCAAGACCAACTCTACTTGTTACCGTACTCCAAAACAATAGTTGTAATTAGATTCTGAGCGCGTACCGTCTATGCCGGCATGAAGGTCCACTAATAAGGGTGTCCCATGCATATTCATGGTCTGTGATCTGTGCTCCATAACGGTTGGTGGGTGCACAACTCAAGCGTGTCGCGGAGACATCTATATAACCTTTCCCGTTGAGGAGATCAGACCAGTGACTCAGAAGGATGGTTACATTGCGAGAACAGAACTCAATAAATTACTCATAAAATGTCAACAGAATATCCGAAAAACTCCGCAGTCGCTTTGGGGACTCATTTCTAGGTTTAATGTCATTCTTCTAATAATGTTAAATGTAGATAAATAGTTTTATATATTATGAACTTTTATTGTAATTTCAAGAATTCTAATGATATGCTATCTAGTTCATTAATTTATAAACTCTATCTCATGACCATAATGATTCACTGGTTATTTTATTGCAACTGAACATTCAATTATCAAAAAAAATATTAGAGATGAAAATTACAGAGTGTATATCTCGTAAAGTGTATGTATCGTTATTTTTGTATTTTATTTTTATATCAGCCGACCTAACTTAAAATTTAAAGCTGAGTTGAGATAATTTGGTAAATCTTTAAACATCAATCGATTTCTAGTCTCATTAATATGTCTTAAGTACAACGAAGTTTCAAAAACATTTAGTCAGGGTGTTAAATTGTATTATATCATAGATATCAATAATTAACATGGTGATTTTGTTAAACTATCGACGAAATGTAATATTTTAAAATTGAAATACGTTTTTAACTGGTTGCTAAGAGAAAAGACAATAAACAGTGAATTTCTTCTTGAAATTGATATGTATCATATAAAACAACCGCCCACCCACCCATACACATACAGTGGTATTGTATGGGCCACTGCCCATCATTACCACTGTACTTGTATGGGTGGGTGGGAGAACCACCGCCACCGTAGTGTATGGGTGGGTGGGAGGGTCACTGTATTTGTATGGATGTTGTTGTACTGTCCATATGGACAAATGTTCTATGGACCTTCTGGAAACATCATGGCAGTTTGGGCTCGAGACAAACATCTATCTGGCGATACAGTATTTCCAACTCTGCTGGCGTGGCGGAACGGCATCCATACGCCACATACCTCACCTCGTTATAGTCCAAGGAACAAGCATTAGAGTTGGCGAGTATGTTTAATAACACTTCCCCGCGTATTGGCTGGTAATAACTAGCAATTGGATTAGACTTTTCATTGACTTCTTTAATTTAAGCATAATGAATTAAAAACGAAATCTCATAAAGATATCTTTATGATCTTTAAAGATAAAAAAGTATACCTCAAGAAAAACGCCTGCACGTATATACTATGAATCTTAGTTAGAATTCCTCTAACCCTAACCAAATCACCAAACGGGCGGTCAATGTACTAGTTTGTCAGATGAATTAGTTAATGCAAATCAGTATGAAAGAACGACTAACAGACCTTAAACATTATTGCAGTTAATAGCCTAATGAAGAGTAAAATACGTTTGAATCCCAGCAAATGATTAATGAATTTGTTAAATAAATATAACAGATTATTTTTAATTTTATGGGTACCATTTTGTTGTTGTAATAGAAATTTAATGTATTGTTACACAGTTTATGATTGAATGTCTATATTTTATATATACAAGGTGTCCCAAAAGTCCCCCCCCCCCCCCGTAACTTTAGAACGGAATGAAACAAACCAATATTCTTTGGAAGATAGTTATGTAATGACCAATGATGATTTTTGCGCTATATAAAAACTTAACTCCTCAATACAAAATGTGGTTGGGGGGGGGGGGAAAGTTCAAAATTTCAAATGCAAACCCCCATCAAGTGACACCTAATTTTAAAGGTCTTTACAAAGAAGAACAATGCCACAAACTAAAGGCCTCTATCTCAATCCAGTACAAAACTACAACCTGTTGAAGGTTTATTACGCTAAAAAAACAATGGTTTTGTCGACTCATCTGATCGAACTTATGTCCTTTGTACTTACTTGATAATAATCTGCTTGCTTGGATTTTTTTTATTTTTCTAAACTTACCTTATTTCTGCTTAAATTTTAAGTTTTTTTATTGATTTAAAATGTAATTTTTAGTTTACATTTTGACAGGCTGTAGTTCTGTACTGGATTGATATAGAGACCTGTAGTTTATGGTATTGTTCTTCTTTTATAAAGACCTTTAAAATGATGTGTCACTTGATGGGTGTTTGCATTTGAAATTTTGAACTTGCCCCCCCCCCAACCCCACATTTTGGGTTGAGGAGTTAAGTTCTCATTTAGCGCAAAAATAATCATTAGTCATTACGTAACTATCTCGCAAAGGATATTGGTTTGTTTCGTTCCGTTCAAAAGTTACGGGGGGGGGGGGGACTTTTGGGACACCTTGTATAATATTTTATTTAGATAAGTTGAATGGGTGGTTTTCGGTTAAACGACGTGTCTGGGATGAAATGGCAGCTTGTTTTTATTAATTACAAATAGGAAAGCTATAGTATGTTTATTTGAAGGCTATTTCATCTGTATCTTACCCATGTTAAGGGAGTGTCCGATTTTTAGGCCGGCCACACACTGCAACAGTCGAGCGAGGCATTTTGACTAAAGGCGTCTTGAGCGACAGAGAAAGCATAGGCGCTTACGGAGCACCATAAACTGCAAGAGACGAGACGAGGCGAGGCGGAAAGACGCCTTTCGTCAAAAAGCGGAGGAGTCAAAATTTTCGTTTCGTCGACAGTCGCTTACCGTCGGATTGTCCCACGCATGCGCGACTCCCACCACTCAGTACTTTCATTCTGCTTCATTTTTAATTCCTTCATTCTATAGTCTATGTTAAATGAAGGGTAGGCTAAAAAAAGTAGTGTATCACAATGAGTGGTTTTCGAAAAGAAAAAAAAGGAAATTGGTCAACTTAGAAACAAAAAGTCTGTATACGGTTTGTCACAAAACACAAATGACACTTTTTAAATCAAATATCCAGCAAAAGCGCTTACAATCTTTTTTCAAACACTCAGTTACCTTGTAAAATGTTCACGCGGAGAGATCCCCGTTCAAAATAAGAAAACATACTACATACTTAATGTACATATCTCAGTGTTATGAAAAGTCTCTCCTCTGCGGTTATGGCTTTTCTCCAAGTTGTATTTCTCTTTTCAATCTTACTTCGTACTTGTTGAAGTACATTGTCAAATGTTGGAGGTGACATCCGACAGTAATTAAAAAACTCTTCCGGATCTGACCGCAACTCAGAAATAAATCCACTTACATCCCTTTTTTGGTTAATAGGGTGTACCCACATTCTTCTGTTTTTCACATTGCGATCCAGCAGCTGTATGAAATGACACAAAATGAGAACGGTTTCTTCCTCCTCATTCATCGTAACTCGATAAGCACAGCAGACAAACTTAAAAATACCTAATCACCTGTTCACGCTGCGAAAGTACAATAGTGACTGGACTGTGAAACCGCACCAAAACTTTGGTGCCTTATTTGACTTGCCTCGACTTCTGCTATGTGTCCGCTTTGCGACAAGGCAAGTCGTGACTTCTCTCAGGTCGCCTTGCCTCACCTTGACTGATGCAGTGTGTGGCCGGCCTTATCCGTCAACTAATTCAGCCAGAGGAAGTTATCAACAGACTTCGCCAGAATGGACCATATTGCCGATTGCTCTCATCTCCAGCAGGAAGACACTTGTGATTCTGTAACTCTATTTTGCGATTCTAAGAATCTATTATCTGAGTTAACCTAACTGGTCGGAAGTGTGTGCATGAGTATGACCTATGTACGCTGTGGAAAAATAAAAACATCAGTCAAGGTCCTTTAGCTGCCGCCCAAACTTTAACTATTTCCTATAGCAATAACTTAGATATTAGCTATTTTGAAGGAAAGGAAATTTACCAACCAGGTATTAAAATATAAATGTGATACATTAATAGGTTTTTTAGTAATAACGGTATACATTCTATGTGCAGTGAAACTAGTTATAATTCTGGAATTTCTTTTTGTGATTATGATAAAAATTATTACATCTTATGATAAAATTAAAAAAATACGTTTGTCATAACGTACAGTCAAAGGAAGAAACAATGGAGTGATTATTTTTTTCGTAGGCCTTTTAGTTCCTTAGAAAACAACCTTCAAAGTCAGGTGCACATAATTTCTGCGCAGACAGTATACGTAGTTACGTCTGTAGCTAAATGACTTAGACGCTAGCTTGCCACTTCCGGTGGAGTGCTTTTCCCTGTCATTCCTGTAGTCATTCCGTTAGCTTTTGATCCCAGGTTAAGATGACTCTTCACTCCTAACTTCACCTGCATGGAACTTTAAAATTTTCTACTGCTGGAACCTGGAACTGATAACGAACATGAACATACATAATTTGAATTATTATAGTCAGCTTGGAGAAACATGCAACATAGCCTCTCCTTCCAGCCTCCCCCTTCACGTTCCTGACAAAAGCATTGTCTACATGATATATAGTGTTGTTACAGTATTTATAACATAAAACTTGCAACAAGTTTTAAACTGTCATTTTGCGTGAGACATGTTTATTTTTTAGTCATTGAACCATAGTTAAAAAAATATTTGAGAGAAAAGAGCGATGGAATGATGTTTGTAGAGTTGTAATTCATCGTTGATATCAGACAAGGCCAGGCAAGAACAAACAAAGGTACATGTAGATAGTAATGCTTTGACATCTGTATAATGAAATAGTTGAACATTACAAGAGGAACAATTGTATATTCTGCAAAAATTCTTATATTTATTTAACAAAGTTTACTACAGTTGAAACAAAATTAGTTGTTATAAAATGTATGTGTTATGTATGCATGGAATCAATAGCATATTACTTTGACTAAAGTTAGATTTGAATTTGATAAAACATCGAGCCAGTTATCGTATTATCATTTTGAATCAAGTCATATACATTGGGTGGATGAGAGGGCACGTCAAGTCATAAACCTTGGGTGGGTGGTAGGGTACATCAAGTCATAAACCTTGGATGAGTGGTAGGGAACGTCAAGTCGTAAACCTTGGATGGGTGGTAGGGAACGTCGTCATAAACCTTGGATGGGTGGTAGGGAACGTCAAGTCATAAACCTTGGATGGTTGGTAGGCTACATCAAGTCATAAACCTTGGATGAGTGGTAGGGAACGTCAAGTCATATACCTTGAGTGGGTGGTAGGGTACGTCAAGTTATGTACCTTGGGTGGATGGTAGGGCACGTCAAGTTATGTACCTTGGGTGGGTGGGAGAGCACGCCAAGTGATATATCTTGGGTGGGTGGGAGGCACGTCATGTCCTATAACTTGGGTGGGTGGTAGGGTACGTCAAGTTATGTACCTTGGGTGGATGGTAGGGCACGTCAAGTTATGTACCTTAGGTGGGTGGGAGAGCACGCCAAGTGATATACCTTGGGTGGGTGGGAGGCACGTCATGTCCTATACCTTGGGTGGGTGGGAGGGCACGTCAAGTCATATACCTTGGTGGGTGGTAGGGCTCGTCAAGTTATATATCTTGGGTGGGTGGTAGGGCTCATAAAGTATATACCTTGGATTGATGGGAGGGCAGGACAAGTCATATACCTTAGGTGGGTGGGAGGGCACGTCATGTCCTATACCTTGGGTGGGTGGTAGGGCACATCAAGTCATATACCTTTTGTGGGTGGGATGGCTTGTCAAGTCATATACCTTTTGTGGGTGGGATGGCTTGTCAAGTCATATACCTTTTGTGGGTGGGATGGCTTGTCAAGTCATATACCTTGGGTGGATGGTAGCGCACATCAAGTCATATACCTTGGGTGGATGGGAGGGTTCGTCAAGTCAAGGACATTGGGTGGGTAGGACTCATTGTCATATAACTTGAGTTGATGGGTAGGCTCATTAAGTCTGTCCTTTGGGTGGGTAGATCATTTCCAGTAAACTTCTAAGGGTGGGTAGGATGGATTGTCTAGTCATATCTCTTAGGTGAGTTGGAGGGGCCTTTGTGTTGTCTTGCTATGTAAAATAAGTCAACGAACTATTGTTGGATCTCAAGGGCTTCTATACAGTTTTGGTTAGAAAAGTCAATGTCATCTTTTCAGGCATAAATTCTTATAATTAAGAGTATGAGAAGAGAACAATCAAAGAACATTCTTCTGACAGTGAAGATACATAAAACATGGTCTTTCTAGTGAATTAAAATTTGCTATAAATATTGCACTATGTTCTCCTTTACTCTCTAAAAGAGTAATAGTCAACATGACTGTTAAAGCTCCATCCAAGGGCATCCTTATCTAGAGGATGGTTACATTAATGCCATTATAATGCCTGGTGAGATTGTACAGCAAGTGTTTTATCATTCGTTTTCCTTTCATGATCGCTTAAGGTTTGCTGATTTTGATAAAAAAATATAAAAATAACAATTGCTTCAAAATAAGCAAAATACTGTTTCTATGAATGTAACTCCATATGTTATTTGAGTGCCTTATAAGCAATATTATTATTACCTTGGCACTTGCCTTATACAATATTATTATTACAATTGTATTGCTATATAAAACAATTTTCTTAAAGATACTGTTAAAAAAAAATACTTTTGTAGCAGTATGAGTAGCGAATTAAGTTTGTAAAACCAGAACCAAGGATAGTTTGGTCATTCATTTCTTTTCAAGTGTAGTATAGATGATACTACATTCTCTACCTCTTCAGAAGTGTGTTCAGATGGTGGTTGTTCACGAGACACTAAAGGAATCGAATAATTAACTGTCCTGTTCAAAAACTCTGGCTCAAACACCGAGTTGTTCCTTAAATTGTTGAAATGGTTAGATAACCTATTTTTTTATAAACAAGGTATTACTTGTAATCCTTTGCAATTTATTGGATTACCCACCTATGTTTGCTCTGATGTATATTTTTGTTACGTTTTCAGCCTTATGGGTGCATTACTCCGCTGTTGAACTAAGCCTGATTATAAACGGCTCTACATTCAAGTTTTATCTGACAACTTTGGACGGAATTGCACAATTAAAATGACAGTTACAAAGAATAGTGGTTTGTATTATTGTTTTTGCAGATTTTAATTACAAAATATTAAAATATTTCTTCAAGCTAAACGATATTGTGCAATATTTTGTTCATTAGTAATTTAGATATTAATTTCCAATGTACATACAAAGAATGTATAGTGAGTTTTATGTTTATATCACCATATCGTATATACAGTACGGTCGTTGTAATCCGAATATTTATTTGTAACGGTTCGGACTATCGTTTGAACAAAAATGTTAATTATTTCATAAAATAGCTAACTACTTTTATATTTTATATATATTTGTTAAAAGTTCTGATTTCACTTATAAGGAAATGTTTATTTCTTTTTAAATTGTTTACATACAGAAAGTAACAATAAAACAGTTTGAACTAATTGAATTTTACGTTATTTATAGACCAAAAGTTGTGTATGAGATGCCATTTTAAATGTTATCATATTGTGTATTGGGTTTACTTTTGATATTTTGAATACATACGCCTAGTTTTCAAAAATAGGTGAAAATAAAAACTTCAAACTAAATATTTTTATATTTTCATCTATAAAACTAATTAGAAATTCGCAAAGCAATTCCAACATGCAATTTCATTCTTGATCAAAAGCAATTTGTTTAGAAAAAAAACTGTTTAGTTTGGACATCGTATGTCCAGTTCGAAAATAACATCGATCTTATGGGATTAAAACCAACAGCAACCTTGGCCGACAACCTCTGCACTCTTAAAGTTGTGTTTTTACGTTTATTTGACATTCTGATGAGTAATTGAACGTTGTGACGAATTAGAATTGTTATATACTGTCCATATCCAAAACTACTGTCCATGTTAGTGTTACTGTCCATATCCAAAACTACTGTCCATGTTGTTAGTGTTACTGTCCATATCCAAAACTACTGTCCATGTTAGTGTTACTGTCCATATCCAAAACTACTGGCCATGTTAGTGTTACTGTCCATATCCAAAACTACTGTCCATGTTAGTGTTACTGTCCATATCCAAAACTACTGTCCGTGTTAGTGTTACTGTCCATATCCAAAACTACTGTCCGTGTTAGTGTTGCTGTCCATATCCAAAACTACTGTCCGTGTTAGTGTTATTGTCCATATCCAAAACTACTGTCCGTGTTAGTGTTACTGTCCATATCCAAAACTACTGTCCGTGTTAGTGTTACTGTCCATATCCAAAACTACTGTCCGTGTTAGTGTTACTGTCCATATCCAAAACTACTGTCCGTGTTAGTGTTACTGTCCATATCCAAAACTTCTGTCCATGTTAGTCGTTAGTGTTACTGTCCATATCCAAAACTACTGTCCATGTTAGTGTTACTGCCCATATCCAAAACTACTGTCCATATCCAAAACTACTGTCCATTTTAGTGTTACTGTCCATATCCAAAACTACTGTCTGTGTTAGTGTTACTGTCCATATCCAAAACTACTGTCCATGTTAGTGTTACTGTCCATATCCAAAACTACTGTCCGTGTTAGTGTTACTGTCCATATCCAAAACTACTGTCCATGTTAGTGTTACTGTCCATATCCAAAACTACTGCCCATGTTAGTGTTACTGTCCATATCCAAAACTACTGTCCATGTTAGTGTTACTATCCATATCCAAAACTAACAGGTCGAAATATGCAATCAGGTGTATGAAACCACAAATCTGGAGTTAACCCTTGATTTAATGATGGTTTTTTTTTTTTTTAACAAAATGGCAAATGATTTTTAACCAATTGGCAGACTTTAGTTTAAAAATCTACAAACATTAGTAAATTATGGTAAAACATGCTTGTGTTTGGTATCTAAATGTTCACATAAGTAAAATTATTTTTTCCATGTTATAATATATTTGAAAAAAATTTTTTGTGGCGACAGTAAAGGTGGTGGGGGTGTACATGGGAAACTGTAAAATATGTATTTATTAAGATTTTCAAGATAGCCATATTGTTTCAAATTTATTCTAGTTTCAGAAAATGTATATTTATATTATATATGGACATATATATATTATAGTACTACATTAGAACCTCTTTAATCCGAACGCCACCACGTTAAAGAAAAGAAAATGCGCATGTACACATCTGAAACAGGAAAATCCAATTTTATTCATCCAAACATTGAATTATTCAGTGATTCCCACACTAGCAATAATCTATTTTTTCAGCAAAACCACTTCTGCCATTTTTAGGTTAAATATGTTAGTGTAATATTGCAAATGTTAATTAAATTAATTATATTGTCGTTCAGATATAACCTAAATGACAGGCTTCAAATCAACATAAATCGATCGTTCAAATATCGCTGGATATTGTTTGAAGCCAGCTGTAACTGCAGTTGTAGAATGCCAGTGTTCAGTTAAGATCATGTAAAAAATTGCCGAGCGAGTGTGCCATTCTTTATCAAACGCATTTTTATTTACTGTAGTTAGAGTTTATATTGTATGTATGTTGTAGAATAAACAATACAATCTTCTACACTGTAAAGCATTCCTCTTTTTTCTTTAAACCTTAAGTAGGATCTATTTTAGCCATATTTTAACTTTTTATGTGAAAATAACAATATATTCTGTAATCCGAATACTCCCGATTTTAATTAGTTCGAATTAAAGAGGTTCTACTGTATATTACCTCATTTTCATCTATATTTTTGGAACTTTAGTGTCAGATAAAAGAAACAGATAGTTACTTTGTAAATATAAGCAATAACAAAGCCGGCACGTCGTCTAGATGGCGAGACTAGTCTGACGCATAGACGCTTTCTCATAGTTGAACGCTCTGTTTATTTCTCTTCTTCCTCCACTACCGTAATATTTGCAACAGACCAAGTTGCCAGTGGATCAGGCAACTAAATGATGTTTCCATTCCTACCACAATCGTGCCATAAGCTTCCAAATTTGCTACTACAACAATTATTTTCTGAAGCAATACAAATTCGATATAATTACGCTCACTGTCATTTTGGTAGCATACAAAGTGAATGCAATTACGTGCAATGCCAAATCGAGAGTTAAGGGAGTTCAATCAACAATTATTTTTGAAATTTTTTTGAATAAAAGTATTAGTCATCTTATGAATAATAAATACCGGGTGTTTCAAAATGAATAGCGGGGTTTTAAAGTGTTATAATATTTATTACATAAAACTTACAGCCACAAGTGATATATCAAACAAAAGAGGAACTCAAACAGTTTTACATAATAGCCTACAAGTGTTCAATGTGAGCACCATTCGTTACTCGGCACACGTCAAGACGATATGCGAGTTCTTCCCAAACTTTGGTTAGCGTCTCATTAGTAATTGCCGCAACAGCTGTTTCAATCCTGTTCCTTAATTCGGGAAGGTTGGCTGGCATTGGAGGCACATACACTCGATCCTTAATAAACCCCCAAAGATAGAAATCACACGGCGTTAGGTCGGGTGACCGTGGAGGCCATGGATAACAAGCGCCATCATTAGGCCCCTTACGGCCAATCCAGCGGTCGGGTACTGTGAGGTTAAGCCAATCGCGTACCTCGTTATGCCAGTGAGGCGGCGCACCATCTTGCTGAAAGACGAAGTTCTCTGGTTCATCCTGTGTCAGTTGAGGGAAGAGCCATAGCTGTAGAGTATCCAGATAAGAGGGACCAGTTACAGTTGCTTCACCAAAAAAGAAAGGACCATAAACTTTCTGTCGGGATATGGCACAAAAAACATTCAATTTAGGGGAGTCTAGTTGCACTTGTTCCATCATGCGGGGATTTTCTGAACCCCAAATCCGAACATTATGGGTGTTTACTTGACCACTAAGGTGGAAGGTCGATTCATCACTGAATACGACAAGATCCAGAACATTTTCATTGTCATTCAACAACATGTCGTTAGCAAAGTTGGCACGTAAAACATGGTCAGTAGGCTTCAGAGCCTGTAACAACTGCAAACGATAAGGACGTAGTTGCAAGCGTCGCCGCAAAACTCTCCAAACAGTCGTCACAGGAATTGCTAATTCACAACTAGCCTTCCGAACGGATTTCATAGGGCTACGCGTGAACGAATTACGCACTTGCTCAACGCTCTCTTCACTAGTTCTTGGTCGTCCCGTACTCTTGCCTTTACAAAGGCAGCCAGTGTCTTCAAACTGATGATACCATCTACGAATATTGTTATCACCTGGAGGATCACAACCGAACTTAATCCGGAACGCACGTTGCACAGTAACAACAGATTCCGTCTTTGCAAACTGTAAAACACAAAACGCTTTCTGTTCTTTAGTCGCCATCTTTGCTACTAGCGCTTTCTATCGGATTGCGGCGGAAACATTCCGCACTGATGCCAACAAACAAAACTGTTTGAGTTTCTCTTTCATTTGATATATCCCTTGTGGCTGTAAGTTTGATGTAATAAATATTATAACACACTAAAACCCCGCTATTCATTTTGAAACACCCGGTATATTCAGCGAAAAAATCAAACAAATTTCTTTATGGAGATATGGGTACCTAAAGTGGCCTAATTTGGCCTTTCTAGTACATAACTCATAAAGAAACCCTACAATATATTTCATTTTAATTTTGAGGATATATTGGACAAAAGGTACTAACCAACCTAGTATAAAGTAAAACTAAAAATATAACATTTTTTAGTGTAACCAATTATTCTTTTATAAAGACAACTGTGCATATGTTGAGTTGAAATTTGTACAATTCTCTTTGGCCGAAAGGTATATTATTAATACATAAAAACTTTATTGCTAGAGTTAACGATAAATGAGGTAGTTATGTACTTTTGTATTCAGAAAATGCAGCAAGAGTGGGGGACAGTGAAGCTGAGAAAGGGGAGGGAACACGTTAACGTGTGTTAGTGAGACAGGCGTGTTGCTAATTCTAGCGACATTTTCGTCGAAATCTAGGACCGAGTTCCTGAGAGTGCTCAACTGGGCGACTGAATGAACATCCTTAATAGCATTTTGAGTTAATGAATTTATATGTTTATCATTGACAAATGTTATTAGTCATTTATAAATACGGTATGAAGAAGGAACAGTGAAAAATAGTTTTATTTTAAAAATGTTTTTAATTTGTACAAAATTCTAACAAGCTTTACATTGACGAGCTGTCTTTACTTACTTTAGATTACAAAGAAACATAAAAATATGTAAATCTTTTGCTATCTTACATTCTTTTTCCCCCACCATTTCTCAAAATTTTATAGTTTGTTAGTGGATTTGTTTTAAGATATACAGAAGAACTTAATAATAAAATATCACCTATATCAATTAACAACTAAGTTATCTTTACTCACAATCACAGATTATCAGATACTCCTAACTAATGCTGTCATGCTTTCATATTGATGTGGTTCTTTTCACATCGTAAATCCTACAAGAGTTACAATGAACTAAATCATAAATTATTTAATTATTTGAATTAAAACAACTCATTGTCAAAAAAAGATTAAAATCAAGAGGACAAAGTTCATTGTTTTACAATTACTATTCAGTAAGGACGTTTTTGGCACTCCATCAAAGACCAGTGAAGATCATTCAATGCATTATAATTACTTTGTACTACGATTATTTTATTTACAATAAATATTTTGAAGAGGATGAAATGTGTATAAAAGGTCCCATACTGTATTCTTCTTTATCCTATATGGTTGTTAAGGACACTATTAATTAAATAAATTCAAAAAGCTAATGTGGTGATTATTTAATAACAGATTTTTTCCTTAAAACTATTGATTTAGTCACGTTGTAAAGTTATGGATATCATAAACCAATTAAATAAACTGTAATTTAATTAGTTAATTTTATTTATTTTAGAATTGCTAAAAAATAACTTAAGATCTAGACATCCACAATTTTATAAATAAAAATATTGGAGCTACTTAACAGTTTCAATTTATAAAAAAATGTGTCGTTATGAATTGGAATTGAAAATACACAATTTGGTACTGCTTAAGATTTACAATAACCTTCAGTTATTGTAAATATATACTGGTTATCAGTATGTTAGTTAGTCTTAAATTAACCATGATTGGGAAAATAAAAAAAATAACTATAAACACTGATAAATTACATTTTTCATTACAATTCATTCTAAAATTACATTTGGGATAAGCTTGGTTTTTTGACAGTCACTAAGCATTTCAAAATTTAATATTATTTTCAGAAACATTTAGGTTGTTTTTTTTTTTTTTTTTAAATGACGATGAAGCCTGTAAAATATTCTGATTACCAAGCCCAGACAATTACCAAAAGGTTGACTACTTAAAATTTTAAAGCACCATAGACTAATTCATGTCTGTAAAATATTAATTCTTCAAAATAATAAAGAATTAGAATTAAATCTAAAAAAATGCTATTGAACATAGTATTCTGGCACCTTACATTTGATTTTACTTAAATATATTTGTTTTCTTTTTGCTTCCAAGCAAATTTAAATTAATGGCATGATTTTGCTATGTAAAATAGTTCTAAAATAGGTGTACTTTAACCTCACGTCAAACAGTTCACAGTGTGTGAGGTGAGAATACCAATTACATGTTTCGCCGTGAATACGGCATCTTCAGGTTTAAGAACATAAAAAATAAATAAGTCCCAGTGGGATGCGTCACAAATTAATTAAAAAACACAGTTTACACAAAGAAACATAGAACATTAAAACTTTTGGTAGGCCTACCACACACATTTCACGGTCCACGGCGTGATCGGAAGCAGACTGGAAACAATTCGATTAGGTTACTCACTTGGTTTCGATTAGGAAACATGTAGTTGGTATTCTCACCTCACACACTGTGAACTGTTTGACGTGAAGGTAAAGTACACCTATTTTAGTCTATTTACAACAGTTCAGGGGCTACAAAATGGATTTTAAAATAGTTCATTTATTTTCCACAAATGATCCTCTTACATTATTGTTACTTTTGTTGTAGTTTACCACACGGTGTACCTAATTTTACTAAATGACACTGAATTTGCTTACGGATTTCAGTGTTAACTAAAGTTTCCTACATTTCTCTGTAACCTATAACCTCTGATTAACAAAAGAAAATTACTGGCAGAGCGTAACCCTTTTGAAATATATGAAAAAAGTGCTTAATTGGTACTTGAAATTGTTAATTAGACATTTTTAGTCCTATGATTAACACTTTGAAGTAGAATGTTTGTACTAGAAAATTTGACGAAGCTTCACCAATTACTTTTTTTCGTTAATCAGGGTACAGTGACATTTCAGACTGATATGGAAATTTCACTTTGATTTCCTTGTCAAAATATTAGCACCAATTGCACTGTGTGCTGAAAATTTTCTCACTATTTATGTAGCTAAGTTTGTTTTATTAATGTTTTTCTGTATTCTACATCTGGAGAACAAGATGGTGAACATAATAGTGCTCAGAAGTTAAGAGGATGTATGTAATATTTTTGGCATATGTTAACTTTAACCACAGATTAATGTCTCAAAAAATAAGTTGGTTTCAACGAGTCATTGACCGTTAGCACTCGAAACGAACACACCAGTCAAGATGTTAGTGTTTTATTAAGCATGATATTTAGACGAACAACTTCAATGGAAGTCTCATAGCTTTATTACTGTGCCAGCCCAGATATCAGTTGCTGTTATCAGCTTGATGGAAGTAACACAGACAATGAGGACAGTGGAAAAATGACAAACTACTCTGCATTCTGACGAGATGTCTAGTTGTCAAGTTGTAACTGTGTGTGTTCCTCCACATGATTATATGTATTGACATAAAATGAAAAAGGATATAGTAAATTGGATGACACAATTCTGTAAATTCACTTTTTAAGTCATGAAGCTTTCGCAATAGAATAATTCACTAGTAATTCATTGACATTACTGGATTTTGTATTGTGATTCAAATAAAGTGAAACAAAATATTAGTCTAAGGAAGAAATGGAAGTTAATATTGAAAATAAATCATCCAACCATGAAGATTATAATATTTATATCAATGCAAATTCATTTTGTTTTAGTCGGTGCACAGAGAAGGAACAGAGGTTGTTTTCTCAGAGTCACAGCGAATGCCTCGGTGGCAGTTCGAATTTAGGCCGGTGGACAATACTGGTATATCAAAATACACATTGCTTAAGAGGGGACGGAAGTAGTTATACAGGGGAAGATACTTCTCATCCCCTCCACCACAATCTGCTGTCAATGTTGGACATGAACTCGAAATAGGAACGGAGGGAGGGAGGGGGAGAGAGAGAGAGAGAGAGAGAGAGAGAGAGAGAAAGAGAGAGAGAGAGAGACATGTTTGTGTCGATCTGCTTCTATTTGGCTTTTTGCTCCTTTATCTTCTGACTGCACAGTGTAGCTTAATGAGCGGAAGACAAAGGAGTTATGCCCTACTTCAGTTAACTATCAAGTCTCCTTAGGCTATTTCTGGCTGTCCAAGAGCTGAGTTTGCCTGGCCAAGCCTATGTCATTGTATGACTTCCACTTATCAATGATCTAAGCCATATTACCACAGCCAGCAGTGAAGCTTTCTAAGCATTTGAGCACAATTTGCATTATCACAAATGGCAAACCTGACTGGCACTCACTCAGAAAAGATTTAGGGTACTTAATGAAGAGAGAAATAAAAAACAAACTTTGTATATATGTGTGACCCAGATAAACTATGATTGTGGATATTAGCCTGTTTCAATGAATTTAGGAGATACATTTAGATAAAAGTTGAGTTAAGGTGATTGGTTGCCATGTTAGATATTACTGCTTGAATAAATTCAATATTAGACTTTATCATATTTTAAACAAACTAAGCCATTGGCTAGGAATTCCGACCTATATGCGACAGACACAGGCTGAGCTAGCTGCGGTAATCACACACAAGTTGCGGGAGCCGGTGTGACTCTGGAAGGTATTCACGAAACATTTTCATTATACAATAGGTTTATCATATATTTCTCATGAGTTGTTTGAACGTATATGCACTCTAGCGGAGTTGATTCAAAACTCTTGTAGTAAATAGAACTAATGACAATAGAGAGCAGAAGCTTACTCTTTTCAGAAAATTTATTGAGGCATATCCACACATAACCTTGGCAGTTACCGTTGAGTAAAACGTCAGCTGTTGCATTAATGTTCTTTATTTGATCAGCTGTTGGAAACGTGTTTATTATTTGGTGCATACTTCTTATTATGATTTACTGTACTAACCTAAAATATAGGTCATATTTATTATAAGATATTTATGTTATACAGTGCTTATAAGATTTCTTTTACCTTTTGTTTTGGTTTTTTATATGAGTGTTTATTGGACAAATATTGCATTTAAAAAATAAATATATAATCTAAATACACTTACTTTTTGGTACCCAATAGACATTAATAACCCACTAGTCAATGGGTTAAATTATTGGTTCATATTTTTGTTGTTACTAAATTTGGAAATTACTTTGGTAAGTATAAGTTTGTCCTGTGTGTGAGTCGGATTCCAAAATACATAACGACATAAATTATGAGAATGTTTCTATCCGAAACTACTCTGAACCTTCATTCATTATTACATAAAGGTAAGTCTAATACTACTGTGGGCAGTAAGTAGTTTGTAGGCTCTACTAGTAGCAGAATCTGTTAGTCTACACTTCAGTAAGGAGTAAAATATAACTAATTAATAACATTTGGGACACTTAATTTTAAAAATTATCAGATGGTAACTATTTTAATTTAAAATAATGTTTTAAGCAACTAGATTTAACCTGGGACATTCAATATTTACATCTGTATTATTACTGAAAATATATATATTTATCTTTGGTTTTACAAGTAGTGAGAAACATGACACAAATGAATGTACACATTCAAATGCCATTGTTTAACAAATGATTGGAAATCTTTAAATGATATGTTTTAATCTGTATTGTAAAACATTCGGCAAAGTTTTCACAAAATATTTAAAATGTCTCAAGGTGGCGTAAATGTTTAAGAATATAAAAATATCTACTACACAGTACACATCCTAGCATAGGACAGTCCCAGAATTTTACTAAGCTATATTCTTATACAAAAGATAAATAATATATTGCCATCACAATATAAAAATATAATATTCAAATTACAATTGATCATTTCTTTTCAATTGTAAACCAAGTTTTTTTAAAGTAAGTAATCAGAAAAGAGCAAATATAACAATATTGGAGATGTGCCCATTGACTAACTAACCAATATGGAAACAGCTTCCAGTCCATCCATAAAATTAGAATTCACATCAAGTAAGATGTCAGAATTATCGATAAATATCGGCAGTGATGCAAAAATCCATTAAAGTTTGCATTAACAATATACTATTGATTAATGGAACCAAAAACCACTTACAAGGAACCCATACCGTTGGAGAAATGAATATTGTAAAATGTTACTTTTAATTAACAGCGAGATCAAATCTTTGTTCTATATCGCAATAATAACAAAAATTGGTTGATTGCCAGCTCTTTAAGCAATGTTATTTTAAGGATATTTCATTCTTTCATAGAATTGTATTCGAAACTACAGTACAACCTCGATTATCCGGCCTCGCTTTATCCGGCAGTCTGTGTTATCCAGTTTGGCGAGTAGATAACAATAAAAATTATTTACAAGATAACATTACAATTAATCAGAAGCGACTTTCAGTTTTGAAACGCAAATGTCGTACACGAGTGTATCGGTTTTGCATTGCGCTGTATTGACTAGCCACCTTCTCTAGACAAGCGGTCGCTTGTTACTGCGTAATAATTTAATACTGCACCTGAAGATCTGAGCTGGCAATGTTGTTTACTTTTGTTCAGTGTGGCTGGCTGGAAGAGTCCATTTCGCGAGTGGGGAAAGTGGAACATAAATATCTTTCGTATTGTAAAGCAACGTCAACATTGGTGATTGTGTTAAACATCGTTTGTTTCATTACAATTGCTGCACAGCGTGTTGCGTCACACGCAATTGTAGACGCCCGCGTGTTGTCTGTTATCAGTTACTAAACTTGTTTCTCCAATATTACCAAGTTATTTATGACTTATGTTTTATCCGGCTTTTATTGTATCGCCTTATTGTATTGACCTTCGCCAAATTAAGCCGGATAACCGAGGTTGTACTGTATTTGATAAATACATCACCACTATAAATCGTTTGCAGATATTAGTTTTTGCGTAATAGGTGAAGTTAGGTACCTTCTTCTATGCCAATATTGTTATAGACAAACTGGTTTATGGTTTTGTTTTATTTGAAACTGTCCTATACTTAAACGTTACTTAATTGCAACATGTCAAAAAATATATCAGCTACCTAAGTTACACCACCAATCTGCTAATTTAACTAAACAACATTTATTTGATTTTATTAGTTATACATTTCTGTTAAAATACATCACAGATAAAAATAAACTTAAGTCTTGTCTCAAGATAACAGTCCATAATTTACAATTTAATTAATATTCATTTACAGACACTGAGCTAAATAAAACTAAACGTTGTACAAACATAATTAACTGTAATTTAAATTTATAACACAAAAGAAGGGTTTTGAAAAAAAAACACTTCTGCAATGAAGCTGCCATAAAATTTGAAGAGGAAAAGATAATAATGGTTGTAAGTCTATTTAATTGAGCAAAATTGGAAAAAGTTTAGAACATTTTAAGAGAGGAAGTAATAGAATTCAAAAACAGGGAATCCTTTTTTTTAATGAAAAACATAGATTTAAAGTGGAACAGCAGAGACAAAACTTAAGAAACATCCAAGAACATATGGATTCAGAGAGCATAAAGAACAAACTATAACAGCCAGATATAAAAAGAATAGGAACAAGAAACTGTATTAATGAGGAGAAGCATGGAGAAGAGAACATACACAGAGTATAGCAGAACAGATGCCAAAAGAGAACTAATGGAAACTGGCGGAGAGAAATAAAAGATAAGTATCAGCTGTAAGACAATACAGCCCTTAGGTCCTCTGGCAGGGTGCACACAATGTCATGGAGACGACACCTCAACTGGTGCTGAGTCTCTTCTGCCAACGGCATGTCCTCGGACTGACACTTCTCTAGCTTGCACTTAATCTTGAGGATCATGTCCACTACTTCTACTTCTTTTTTATCTTTCACCCACTTCTTCAGATCCTGAAACAGTAAAAATATGATTAACATCCCAAGTACACCAGAGTGACGCTTCTTAACACGTTGACTGCGGATGTCTAGTACTATAGTACTAGCGGATGTACTACTTTCCCTAAGAGCTGAAGTATAAAAATGTATAACCATCACTTACCCCGTTTACATGGTTTTATATCCATGTAAACATCCAAGAAACGGTTTAAAGTTGATTTGATATGTATATGAGACGTTATAAATGTATGACCGACATGTGGGTCATAGCTCCTCTATATAATGAAGCGACACCATGGCCCACATGCGGGTCAGACGCCACGAGCGTGTGTCACTGCGTGACCCACGGGCAGGTCATCCGCACTTAACGTGTTAACGTGTGTCATGAAATCGGCTTCGCACACTACGTTAAGTACAGTATTGAATATCCTATATTTATTATGATTTTGATTTTTCCATACTTGCAAAGAAAACACAAACTTCAACATAAAATAAAAACACATCATATAGTCTTATATGTCTTTTTACAATGTTCACTGTTTAGTGAGGTATTTATTTATAGGACAAAATATATTCAATATCTCCAATAAATCAGCATTAAATATACTGGAATATGATTGGGATAACTTATTATAAAGAGTCACAAGTTTAATTCCAACGGTGGAGGGAGTATAGTCAATAATTACAGATAAAATATGGGGTTCAACCTTGTAAGAAAAATTCTGCCCGTTCGATGCTATTTGGACAGTAAAAGCTATGATGCACGGTGTTTTCGCTCCACCATAGTAAAAAAAATAGACAATGCTGGGAGTCTGTATTTTTTTCCACCTCAAACTCAACTCAACTTCCCTAGATGAGAAATAGACTCTTTCAAATGCACTGTTAAAGAAGTAAACAAATTGCTGGCTCGGATTGTTAGGTGCATTACGCAGTGACAACTGGTACTACAAGGTACAACTGGCACTGGAACCACCAAGACCTGTGCAAATTGAGCTTATCTAGATAAAATTTAACCTCAAGTAAACTTTAACAACAGCTATGTTATTTTAGATTGAAATAGACACACACAATAAAGTAAAATGTATTTTCCTGCTGTAATATGAGGAATAAGAGATGAGTGTATGACCAGTGTAGACTGTTACTAACTGCGATCAATTCACTTTAAGATGACAAGGCAGCCGAGCACCTCTAGATTATCATCAAACCTTGCAGTACATATCTCATTACTAATCAGCTTTAAAGAATTGCAAGGGGTATTAACTGAAATAAACTGCAGCAAGCTTCACTCAGAACTCTAAATGTACATTAACTTTAAATTCATGTTGAAGCATGCAAACCAGACACATGCCTTCAACGTGCAAACCTAGGGTTACAATTTTTCAATTGTTTGTCATTTATAATTTATTTCATAAATCCATACAAATTTAATGTCTTTTAGTAAATAAATTATGAGTTATCACAATATAAACTTAGATTGTCAAAGAATGTTACATGGAGGTGTTTAGTACATAATCTCAATACAACTGCAAATGTATGAATAAACATGTTCAAACTCAACCTTCCAATAAAACAAAATTCCCTTTTGACAAATATAATTTCATAGTGATTATTAAATTTAGAAATGAATCAGGGACTTATTATTAGTGAAAATTAGCAGTTAAATCACTGCAATGTGTAAATGATAGGATTAAATCACTGTAGAGTGACAGTAGCTGGTATAAATCACTGTAATGTCAAAGTGGCAGGTAGAAATCACTGCAATGAGAAAGTAGCAGCTTAAAATTACTGTGATGTGGAAGTAGTTGGTATAATGCAGAGTAATGTGAAAGTAGATTAGTATAAATCACTGTTGTGTAAATGATAGGATTAAATCACTGTAGAGTCACAGTAGCTGGTATAAATCACTATTATGTAAAAGTGGCAGGTATAAATCACTGTAATGTGAAAGTGGCAGGTATAAATCACTAAAATGAGAAAGTATCAGCTTTAATTTACTGTAATGTGGAAGTAGTAGGTATAACACAGAATAATGTGAAAGTAGCTTAGTATAAATCAACTGTGGTGATAGTAGCTGGTAGAAATCACTATAATGTGGAAGTAGTTGGTATAAGGCAGAGTAATGTGAAATTAGCTTAGTATAAATCACTGTAGTGATAGTAGCTGGTAGAAATCACTGTAATGTGGAAGTAGTTGGTAAAACGCAGGGTAATGTGAAAGTAGCGGGTATAAATCACTGTAATGAGAAAGTAGCAGGTTAAAATTACTATGATGTAAGTATCAGGTATAATCACTGTGATGTGAATGGAGCAGGTATAGATTGCTTTCAATGTGAAAGTACCATGTACAAATCTCTGTAAGGTGAAAGTAGTGCTTATGTATTATCGCTAATGTTGACAGGGTTGATCTCAGTTCTCCCAGTCCACTTGTGCATCACTCAGTCTGATGATGACCAATGTGTGGGACAACTGCTCAACATGACATACAAGAGGCTGGATACTATTAATGCTGACAGTTGCTCACAGGAAGAAGTTTACAGCTTTGTAGCACTCTCTTGTCTACTTGTCATGCTCTGCTTGACGAGGGACAACTATAGGGGAGTGAACACAACATATTTAGGTGAACGTTAAATTTTATCATATTTTATGTTTTGAAAAGTGTATAGAAAAATTAAGTGTGCAATTGGGATCATGAAAAAAGAAACGCAAAATCACACCAATAGAACTTCCCATTAATGATTCAAATCTTAGTCCTTAGAATCGGCAAAACTTATTTCTAATCAAAATAAAAATCAGCTTTTTCTTATGATAATTTATCCAATTAAGTTTATTGAAAAATATATTTGCTATGACATGAAAAATGATGTAAATGACACAGTTCATACAATTTTAACTACTCTACAGTTTAGACTTCTGTATTCCGACGTGTAAGATATTGGCTAATTGAATTTGTATAGTAAATTCATGAAAAAAGATTAGATATGATGTTTATGCCTGTTAGTATTTACATCAGTGTTAATATCAGTTTGTAAAATATACATTAGGTCACGGCCTTATACAAATAAATCACAAGGAAAAAGACCCCGTTGATAAATATCACATATATTCAAACCTAAGGCTTACAGTTACAAGGCTTAATGGGAAATAAATTAGAACTGAATTACAACTTAAAATACATAATTTTTTAAAAGGAAAAGTTGTATTGGTCAAGATTTCTGCTAACCATAAGAGAATTTTAAAAAACAAGATATTGTATTAAGAAACCAGGTTCACTTCAACTTTCATTAGGTGACATTGTTAAATTAAGGTAATTAAATTAAGAATACTAATAAAAACAATAATTCGTCTGTAGTTAGTTATACTGCTCCAAAAGAGGCTTATACGATTTCCAAAATCTCTGATTAATTAACTACTATTTAATGAAAACTCCCACAACATGGATTATTTTTGGACAAACAGCATATTGCAATTTTTCAAGATATGCACTTGTAATTTATTCCAATAACAAAAAATACAAGGACAAAACTAGCACAGACATTAAAGTATATTTTTTTACTGATGAAGAACTACAATTCAAACTCCAAACAGAAGCCGCAAGCTTGTAATGACAACAAGTACATACTGCTGCTGGAAGTAAAGCTGAATCCTTCTGTGGGGAACTTTAACGAAACTCAAATCAGTGCTTATCAAAGCAGGAAAACCAATTCCACCACCGACGCCGTCTCACATTCTCAGAGGGATCCTACAGGAAAAAACAAATTCTGATAGAAAGAAGGGCGAAAACAGCTTATAGGGAAATGAACATCATAATTTATTATAAATCAAAAACCTATAAATAGAAAGTAAATTTTTTAGTAAAATTTCACAAATTTAATTTTCATAAAGAATGCTTTTGTCGGTTAAGGCATCTTCAGTTGTAAATACAGTATAAACAGAAAACATATGTAAAACATTAAATACTAGTTAAATAAAATTTAAGTGGCTAAGTTTGATATGAATTGTTATGAGTTAAATTATGGTTTAGAGTTTTAAATTTTTGATGAGATTTCATGTTTAATTAAAGGTAAAAATATATTTAGATGTTTGGGAAATACATTCAACTTTCAAAACTGCCATACATGGACTTTAAAGTTTGGTTTCTTTTGGTCCATGAGGGTTCTTTTAAAATTACACTTGTAGAATTAAAATTTATATCATGTTTTTCATTAAATATTTTAGCTGATAATAATTCATATTAAACTTAGCCACTTAAATTTGATTTAACTAGTATTTAATGTCTTACATATTTTTTTTTTATTCGTATATGTTTTCTGTTTATACCAGTGGTTCCCAACTCACTCCGGGCCGCGGACCACTTTACCTGACATTAATAGTAGCACGGACCACCATTGATATATATATATATATATATATATATATATATATATATAGTTTCAAAGGCAATAAAAAAAACATTAATCATAAGCAAATTGTTTATTTTTAGAACATTTTAGCAACAGTTACATTTTCATTAGAATACTAGTTGAAATAGAAATTAAATGTTCTCATTGCACATAAAATATTTTTTAGGAATTATTTTAGTGAGACTTCTGAGCTCGAATCTGTTTTACTAGTTCAGGAATTCTCGGTGAATGGTTCTTGCTCAGTGCTAGTCGCAGGTCGCTGCCTAAGCTCAGCCGGTTTCTTTGTTTATTTTTTATTAACAGCAAAGTTGAAAAACCTTGCTCGCACAGGTAGGTGGTTGAAAATAGCACAAGGTACCTAAGTGCTATTTTCCGGACGTATGGGTATGAAATAGCCTTTCGACACCACAGCTCTTCCAAATCTGTGCCACTTTCAAATGTGTCCTTCAAATCATTGTCATTTTGCAGTTCAATCAACTCCTCTTGGATATCGTCGGGAACATCTGTGACTACAGCTGAAAGGATTTCGAATCATTTTTTTAATTATCTGTGTGTCTTTGTCGTACTCAGGAAAGTATCGTGAAAATTCTGCTTTAAGCGTTCCTAAATGTGTGAGGATGTTTGGTAGAATTTTATCCACATGAAAAGAATAGCTCTTGTTGTCCGCCAGAT
Organism: Stictocephala bisonia; assembly: GCA_035578905.1. NCBI lineage: Eukaryota > Metazoa > Arthropoda > Insecta > Hemiptera > Membracidae > Stictocephala > Stictocephala bisonia. Next base: position 17,378,443 of record JAQJVL010000001.1, read on the forward strand.
GTTTCAAAGTCGGGAAGGATTGAAAGGTTTGCTCTTCAATCTTTTTCATCCACAGATCAAGTTTGCACAAAAACGCATGGAGTTTGTCCTCAAAAACTAAAATGTTACCAACACCCTTCAACTTGTCATTTCCTGATCCTTGAAGCTGCAAGTTCAGTTGGTTCAAATGTCCAAAAACATCTACTAGGTACGCAAGTTGTACCTCAAAAGTTGGATCACACAAATCCTCCAAGAATCGCTGCATTTTTGTTTCAATAAAAAACACTTTCAACTCTTCTCTCAACTCAAATAAGCGCTTCAGCATATTTCCCTTTGAAAGCCAACGCACCTCAGTATGAAAGAAAAGTGTTTCGTGTTCAGAGTCTAACATTGCACACAACTTCTTGAAAACATGACTGTTGAGTGAGCTTCTTTTGACTGCATTGACCATATTTATGGCCATCTCCATTGCCCTTTTTAGGCTCTCTGGCAGTGTCTTTGATGCCAACGCTTGACGATGGATCATACAGTGCATAGTTACTGTAGCAGGGTTCTTCTCCTTTACCAAGGCTGCCAATCCTGAACGTGATCCCAGCATAGCAGGGGCTCCGTCTGTACAAAATCCCGCTAGCTTATTCCAGTCAAGGCCATACTTTTCTAAATTATCACAAATTATTTTCACTACGTCTTTGCCCTTAGATGTGGTCTCCAAATCTTGAGTAATTAAAAGGTCTTCCTTGAACGTACTGTTGTCGCCCAAATAACGAACAAAAACTAGTAATTGACAGCACTGCGTAACATCAGTAGTTTCGTCACATTGCAAACTGAAAAATGGAGATTTTTTAATTTAACAATTAATTGTTCTTTAATGTCGTTACTCATTGTATCAATTCGTGTTTTAATCGTATTATTAGATAGGGGGATATCCTGCATTTTTTTTTGAAGCTTCAGTCCCCAAAACTTGCTCGACGGCTTTAATTATACATGGTTTAAGAAGATTTTCGCCGATGGTGTGTGGTTTCTTAGCCTTAGCAATCAAGTGCGCTACTTCAAAAGAAGCTGAGAGTATTTTTTCTGACTGTTCATAAGCTGTCCCAGATTTGCCTAATTTCATTTTCTTTAAATTTTCCAGTTTACCTGCGAAGAATTCAGGTGGCCGGTCACTCAGGTTTGCATGATTTGTCTTCAAATGACGTTCCAATTTTGCGGGTTTCTATGCCTCGTTGCTGAGAACGGCTGCACAAATTACGCACTGAGGTCTAACCTCTTTGTTCACTTCAATCGACGTAAACCCGAATTTAATATAATCACTATCATATTTCCGCTTACTGAGGCATACTGAATGTAAATAGCAACAATCTCAACAAACACTATAAAACTTAGCACATAAATCAAAACGTTCAAAAGGATAGAAAGTTGTAGTTAATGTAGTGTAGTTGTTGACCTATTCGACTCACGCTAACGACTGAAGACAGCAAGTTGCAGACTACCCCTGCCACCACCACCAGTTTGGCTCCCACTCCCACCAGTTTGGATCCCACTCCCACCATACCGGCCTTACGCCGGTCTACCTCTAACGGTCTACCTTATTCCGTCTACCTCCGCCGTATCGAACTTGTTAACTTAATTTAGTTTTTTTTTTTTAAATTACATTTTACTCAATAATTATTTATTTCTTCTAAGTCCCTCACGGACCACTTTCAAGGCTCTCGCGGACCACCTTTGGTCCGCGGACCACCTGTTGGGAACCAATGGTTTATACTGTATTTACAACTGAAGATGCCTTAACCAGGGAAAGCGCTCTAATGAAAAATAAATTGGTGGAATTTTACTAAAAAATGGCTTTCTATTTACAAACTCCATCAAGAATATACAGCAGAAAACAAAGACCTATAATGATATTTACACCATCGTATTTAGAGATACTAACAACGAAAGTTTATATCAGCTGTTGTACAGTAGTTGCAAGATCGTTTCAAGTTTGAAAAACTGTTTAAACCATTTTAATAATTAGCATATGACATTGATATCTTTAGTTTCCTTTTAAATGTTACCATACAAAATAAAAACGTTAATTTTATTTTTGGAAATGCATTTAAACTTTACTTAAGTTATTGAAAACTGTGTAAAACCAACAAATTTAAATATGCAAAATGTTATATCAGTAACAATAAACAGAAAACAGGCCATGTACACCAAACTATCAATGTGTAGGGCCAAATTGTATATGTTAACTGTAAAGAATTAATACACATTTGAGTAGAATCAACCTTTAACCTGATATATAGATGCTGCAAGGTGGTCAGGATTGCAATTTTTCTAGGGAAAGAACTGAGTATCAATCTTGTCAGCTTGATGGAAATCAGACCAATAATACATGGTTAGAATTCTACGTAAAGCTGTAGATCTCTTGGTTGCACTTGATATTAAGCTACCAATAAATGGTCCTTTCAGAGCATAAGTGGAACTCAGTAAGTGACCAGTATATGCAGGTCCACACTCGTACTACTCTGATGCAATCATGCACAATCGTCTTAAAATACATACCAGCTGTGTCGGTGTTTCAAAATCTGAATCAGAATAGGACAGTAATACAATTTCAAATTTAAACAGTAAATTAAGTTTGTCTGCAGATGACTCCAACCTTATCATATCCCACAAATCATTAAATGAAATAGAAAATCTATCAAATCAAAATCTAATATTTATATATAATTATTTTAGCCAAAATGCCTGTTACTCAACCCAGATAAAACAAATTTTATTTCACTTTGCACACATAAGAAAATATATAATGCTCAGCATTAATTGAAATTCAAAACAAACAAATTAACAAAGTCAACCAAACTAAGTTTTTAGCTTTAATATTAGATGAGTGCTTAACACGGGATGGTCACATACAAAATATCCAAAAGAAATTATACAACTTGAGACATTAAAAATGGTTTATTATTTTCATACTCTCTCCCATATTTCATTTAAAGTAGTTTTGTATGGAGCAACAAGTGATTTAAACCTGCAAAGTATTTTGCGATTGCAAAAAAAAGCAATTAGAATTATCCTAAATTTACAGAGGCAGGACTCGGTAAAACAAAAATGTTCAGATTTCAAAATTCTAACCGTCTATGGGCTATATATCATGGAAACTGTCCAAGCAGTAAGGCTAGCCAATGACAGTTTACCTAAATTAGGCACTTGCCACAATTACTCAACTATAAATCGTAATCAGTTGGCGGCTCCAGTGATTATTAATTTACAATTTACTAGGAAAAAACCAATAGTAGCAGGCATTAGGTTTTACAATAAATTACCTTCAAATATTTTAGCCATAGACAATTATAAAAACTTTAAAAGAAAACTAAAACATTACTTGATTGATAAATGTTTGTATTAATTTGATGAATTTTTTATACAATCATAAAATTAACACGTGTAGAGCTATTTTATCATATTCATTATGAGAAAAGATCTAATTAGCAGTATTAGTAATTTTAATTAGTTGTATGCTGACACTATTTGTGTTTGTATATGTATACTGATGTATATACAGGGTGTCCCAAACATCACAGGCTTGTTAAATGGATCATTTCCAACAAAACATGTCCATTATGGGTTTATCGTATTGTTAATAGTTACCGAGCTATTGACTTTTTTAATATTTTAAAAAATATGTGTACTGCAACAGAAAAAAATAATTTTTATGCAAGAAATAATGCACACAGAGCCTTAAAAATTTTACAATATAATTTTAATAAGTATATTTGCAGAAATATACAGTTTTAAGGCATTTTGGTGTGTTAAAAACATAAATTAATAGTGTTTAAACTTTACTTTTTTTAACTTAAAATAAAGTTACTATTACATTCAAACCGTGACTGCATATGTATTTTTAACCTAAACTAATGCCCAAATATCTTAATACTTCACTAATTAATGCAGAATTCAAAAATACTAATACATTAACGAATTCGTTAGCTTCTTTTGAGAATTGGTGTATTTTTCAAAATAAGTACACTTTTTTGCGGGCTGGCCACTTGTCCACCCTCGCGTTGCGGCACTTCTTCGCGAAAGTTTTGCGCATGGACAAAGCTAACAAGTCATTTCAAAAAGGCTAGAGCAATAATGTAACTGCTATTTAAACACACATTTTGTGCTGACGTTTTAATTTTATTAAGTAAATAATAGTTAAACCCTTTCCATTGATTTATTAACCTGTTTAGTCTCCTGCAGTACATTACAAATAATCCCACTAATATCAGGGCCCAACAAACTAAATCAGCTGTTAATAACACACAAACAAATCAGCTGTTGTTGTTGGAGTAGATTTTTTATTGTTGACCAGATGGGTATTAATAAACATTGAATATTTGATATCAGTGCAATGTTGAAAAATGTCATTAACAGTCTTTTGGTGTTGTTTACTAAAATAATGTAAACACGTTTGTTTTTTAAGTGTTTCAGTTTGTATTATGACATGTCTTACACTATTAGGGTATTCTTCTTCGAAGAATATTTTTCAAAGACGGGCATTTTTGTTTGGTCTTTGTAATGAAAATGCCCATGCTGTTGCAAGGGAATATAAAGCTAGGTATCTTAACAGAGAACGATTCGCTGATCATGTAGTATTTGTGTACCTGCATAGGTCTTATCAGGAGGGTAAGATTCCCAAGCATTCTGAGAGGTTAGGCAGAACCCGTATTAACAATAATTATGATGAAATAATTGTAAATATGATAGAAGAAGATCCAACTACAAGTGTCCACCGTTTATCCAGACAGACTGCCATACCAAGTTCATCAGTTCACCGGAGCCTTAAAAGTTACCAGTTATATCCTTATCATATGCAGCAAGTTCAATATCTTCTAACCACAGATCATTCTAGAAGAGCGCGCTTTTGTAGAGAGATGCTTAGAAGAAATTAAGTTCATCCTGGGGCTTTTAATAACATTTTGTGGACTGACAAAACTTTTGTCAAAAGAACAAGAATTTACAATGATCACAACACACATTATTGGTCATATGAAAACCCTAAAGTAATAAGAAATTATCACTTTCAGCACTAGTTTGGAATAAACATGTGGGCTGGTATCGTTAAAGGCAAATTAGTTGGGCCATTTGAGTTGCCAGGTAGACTGAATGGAGCGAATTATTTTAACTTTCTGCAAAACAACCTTAGAGAAATCCTTGAGGATGTTACATTTGGCATACGTGAAAATATTTGGTTTCAATGTGATGGCACTCCAGCCCATTATTCTCATGAAGTTAGGCTCTATCTAAATGCTGAATTAAAAAATTGCTGGATTGGAAGACAAGGAACCATAGAATGGCCGCCCAGATCACCTGATCTAAACTCCAAGGATTTACTTTTATGGGTATACTACAAGGAATTGGTGATTTATTCTGATTCCCATACACAAGATGAACTAAGACAATGAATAACAGTTACCAACACAATTAAGAATAATGAACAATCCTTTCATTCTCTAAGGAGAAATTGTCGTCGTTGTCAGCTTTGTATCAGGGAAGAAGGTCGGAATTTTGAACTTTTCTTGTAATAGGTATATTTCAAAAAATGGTACTGTAATTTACCAAATCAATTTCCTTATTGCTTTGTTTGCTTGTAACAATTAATGTTACTTAAAAATTCATCAAATTTAATGTTATTGTATTACACTAAATATTTATAAAATTATTTACTTAATAAAATTATAACGTCAGCACAAAATGTGTGTTTAAATAGCAGTTACATTATTGCTCTAGCCTTTTTGAAATGACTTGTTAGCTTTGTCCATGCGTAAAACTTCTGTGAAGAAGCGCCGCAACGTGAGGGTGGACAAGTGGCCAGCCCACAAAAAACGTGTACTTATTTTGAAAAATACACCAATTCTCAAAAGAAGCTAACGAATTCGTTAATGTGTTAGTATTTTTGAATTCTGCATTAATTAGTGAAATTTTTAAGATATCTGGGCATTAGCTTACGGTAAAAATACATTTGCAGTCACCGTTTGAATGTAATAGTAACTTTATTTTAAGTTCAAAAAATAAAGTTTAAACACTATTAATTTATGTTTTTAACATCCCGAAATGCATTAAAACTGTATATTTATGCAAATATACTTATTAAAATTATATTGTAAAATTTTTAAGGCTCTGTGTGCATTATTTCTTGCATAAAAATTATTTTTTTTCTGTTGCAGTACACATATTTTTAAAAATATTAAAAAAGTCAATAGCTCGGTAACTATTAACAATACGATAAACCCATAAAGGACATATTTTGTTGGAAATGATCCATTTAACAAGCCTGTGAAGTTTGGATGTCGACTTTTGGGACACCCTGTATATCTATGTACAAATGTTAAATAAAGGATGATTTTAATTTGAATGTTTTTGAGCTTGTTTGGTGGACTTACCTTACTTCTGTTTTTTTTTCTCTAGAGGAGGGCTGGGATGCATTGTGCTGAGGTGTAGTGATTGCTGTTTAACTGATTATTTGTGAGAATTCACGTCATTTGACATACTCTGTGCCATATCGTTTACATACTAGTTCATCAACTAAACTCTTCTGTTTCATTCAGAAACTTCCATGAAGCATTAAAAATTTCCAAAAAGTTGAATTGGCTTTTTTTAACCGATTTGTAAAAAAGTGATTCCAGAAAAAAAATAATTATCAACCCATTTCAATACTCCCAGTAATCTCAGAAATGTTTGAAAAAGTAGTATACATCACACTTGTCTCATTCTTAGAATCTAATGTAATTAGAAAAAGATAGATAATAATAAATTTGGTAAATTAAGATAAAACTGTCATTAGTATTTTCATGAATCTGTCAAAGGCAATTGACAGTGTCTGCCATTTTAATCTACAATACGTACTGCATAGCATTGGCCCATATGAATAAACAGAAGCATATGCTTATACTTGAAATATTCCTAGTAAATACTCTAACAATTATGAATAAAAAAAGAGAAGCAGATGCTTCTACTTCAAGCATGAAGTATGAGTTTGAGACATCAAGCACTTGCCTCAAGTAGAGTATTGGCCTATGAATAAAGATAAGCATTTGCTCGCAACTAGAAGTAAGTGCTTCAAATGTAGTGTATCTGCTCTGTAGTAGACTCAACTAACCTCACTAACCAAGAAAAAGGTTGCATAGCTTTATAAAGATGGCTGAGATAGTTCAAGTTCGTAATATTAAAGTTTACAAGGAACGTTTAAGTCCACTTGTAAAGGACTTTAAAAGTTTATTTCGTTTTAACGAAGAAAATGTGACCTGGTTAGCAAACCACTTCTTAGGTGAACATTTCGAAACTCGTGGCGGTGCCCTGACTTCTTTACACAAAATGAAAATATTTTTGAGATACCTTTCAGATCCAGGATTCCAAAAAGGTGAGGAGCTAGGAGTGGAGCAATCGATTTTCTCACGTGTTGTTTCCGATGTTATTGATAGTGTAGTTTCACAAGCTGATGATTGGATAAAGTTTCCAGCAACAGAAAATGAAGTTATGGAAGCGAAAACGCTTTGGCAAGGTAAGTTCAGATTCCCTAGTGCTATTGGAGTAGTAGACTGTACACATGTTCGTATAGAAAAACCTAGCCTGCACGGGGACGAGTACATTAACCGAAAAGGTTTCCCTTCACTTAATGTGCAAGCAACATGTAATGCAAGAGAAATGTTTACCAGCGTAGATGTAAGTTGGCCTGGATCTGTTCACGACGCACGTATATGGAAAAACTCAAATGTTAGGAACACGTTATCTAGAACTCATAACAGTTTTACTAGGCGATGATGGTTATGGCATTGAACCGTGGCTTATGACACCATACGATGATCCTGTCGACGAAGAGAAGGCAAGTTTCAATAGACTACTGAAGAAGGAAAGGGTAATAATTGAATGTTGTTTTGGGCAGTTAAAACACGTCGTTTCTCAATTCTGAAATATGTTTGCAGAATAAAGTTGTGTAACATTCCAAAAATTATTGTAGCATGTTGTGTTCTACATAACATATCAAAGCACTTAAACGACGAAGACTTTCAGCTGGAAAATGGAGAGCCTCTAGATGACATTGGACAGCTTCAAGTTGGCATACACCAACAGGGTGCGGGGGCAGTTAGGCGGGAAGGCCAAAGGAAAAGAAACGAATTGGCTACAATTATAAATTTACTCAACTAGCTTTACTCATTTTCTTAATGTTAACTAATTGTAGAAATGTTTAATGTACTTACTATACATTATTTATAAATTAGATCAAATAACAAATTAATTTAAACCTGATTCTATTTTGAAAATAAATTAGTTTGTAATAATTAAAAAAACAAAAATGGTAATTAACAAAAAGGAACTTGTTTTATTAATATAGATAAGATTAAGCATTATTTATAATAAAAACCATTTTATCTTTACACAAAACATTATAAAAATATTGCTAAGGCCTATATGACATGTCACTAATAATTGAAAATAAAAATAAAAGAATTCTTACAGAAACCAAAAACCGTAGTATAAATGGTAACATTGTTGTAAAAAAATTGTTTTTGGGCCCATTATTTATTGTAATGTGATAAAAGATAAGTCCCCTTCAGGTCCTGTCTCAGCAAAAGGAACAATAATGTACTTGTTTTGTTTTAACATCTTAAGTTTCTCTTTGAAATACTCCTCTTGAACTTAGGCTGTTTTCAACTGCTGCAGTAACACTAAACGTTGTAATTGTTTACTGTCCAGTTTTTTAGTCACCTCGGCTTCAAATTGATCTATTGCAGTTTCTTTCTGAGGTGGCAAGGGACGTGATACTTTCGTGTTGTGTTCAGCTTCTACAAGTACAGGTAGGCCAATTTGAGAAATACTAGGACTAATACTACCAGGAGACATTGTTTTATCTGCTGAACATTTCCTTTTTTTTTTTTTTTTTTGATTTAGGCAATTGTGATTTGCCCAGAATTTCTGGATAAACACATAGTTCTTTTGCTAAAAACAACAGTTCATTGCTCCTATCTATACAAATAGCGTCATGTTCATCTTCACTTGACGATTCCATCATAGGAAATTAAAAACAGCACAAAACGGACTATTAATAAATTAGTAATTTGAAATAAGGTTAGAAAGATAAAATAAATAATACAAATGCAAATAAATGAACAGAAAGCTCAAAATGTTTAGGCTACAACCAAATTTCAGCCTAAATGCTTTACAACATAACCTCAAAAATATTATTCAGGCTAAAATTAAAAATGCATAATAAACAGCTGTTATATTTTATGTGAATAACTAATGAGAGCACTTGCTCACCAGGAGGAGTATCTGCTTGCAAGTATGAGCAGTTGGTTATTCATATAATCTGAAGCATTTGCTCATACTTCTACTTTTTTCTTTGGAGCATTTGCTTATACTTCAACCTTTTACTTTTAAGGTAATGCTTGTTTTTATTCATATGACTGATTGGCTTGGTTCAGATCTTACTTTTAAAACAGCAATACTATGTTAAAATAGTGTATAGGAGTTCTAAAACTATTACTAGTTAAAACTACTACTAGTTACTATTACCCTTGATTATATACACCTACAATAGATGTTCCATCTAATAGGTACATTTGTGCCTGTAATTTTGTTAGTTAGTGAGGCCCGCAACCTCAGCTGGTTTAAACTGCATTACATTTACATGGAACTACACTAGCGCTCCACAATGGACCACAAAAACAGTGATTTGAGACTCAAAATTTAACATTGGATAGGAAATCTATTTGTGTTGAAAATCAATGATATTACGAGTTTGCTACGTAAATGATCTGAAAAATAAACTAAGCTGTAGTCTCTTCTACATAAATGTATATCTATATGCAGATTATCTATCTACTAAAATATCTGGTAATTCTTATAAGATATAGAAATAAAATCATTGTTGAACTAGAAAATATTGAGCGATTTCTTGATAAACCTAATTTGTTTTAAAATCCAAAAATAAATATTTGCACTTCAGAATTAAGCAGAGTAGAAGAGCTCTAATCGTATTTTTATAAAAAATTGAAAGAGAAGGATGAAATAAAATTCTTATCTAATAAGTATTAAGTTAGAATGGGCATATCAATCATATTACGAGGGCTATCCAGAAAGTAACAGACGTTTTTGAATTGTGCGGCAGTGGGCGGGGCTACAGCTGCCATATTGGTGTCAAAACACTCTGGCGTTCAGCACGCATCGAGCTTTAGTCGTGCGCGGTCTGTACCTCTTTTGCTTGTCTCACTTTGAATAATTAAAATGTGTGCTGCAATTGAAAATCCTGTTACTTGTGAAGTGCGTTCAGTGATCAAATCAAATCAAATCTTTTATTGCCCGAACATAACTATGTATAGCAATCGTCAGATTAGTTCTAAAATTTTAACTATCACGCCACATCAAAACCTCATTCGAACATACAGAATTCCACTCACACCATATTTGTACTGCCAATGTAACCACTTCCAGCGCCGGACGTCAGTCTTCTGATCAAGCCGTCACCCAGTCGTGTGCCATGAACTCGTCAACACTGTAAAATGCTTGGGACGCTAAAAAGCGTTTCAAATGAGTTTTTAACGCCTTGGGCGTCGGGGCACTCTTTATTGAATTGGGCAACTTGTTGATGAAACGAACCCCTGCTTGTGAGGGCAGGTGCTCATAAACCCCCGTCCTGTGTCTCCCAGTTCGGTAGGTATTCCTGCCTCGTGTGTCATATGTGTGAATGTCCCGACCGCTGGTCATAGTACATTTAGACACACAGAATAAGGTTGTCTCTAAAATCTAGAGACATGGCAGGGTCAACAGTTGCAACTCCTTGAATGCTTCCTTTCAAAATTTTCTGAACTTCAACAGAGCGATTATGAGAATCGCTTACTTTTGCAATTTGAACGCTCTGAGAAACTGGCCGTTTGAGCTGGCTCCCCACAATACCAAACCGTAGGTAAGGTGGGGGTAAATTAAGCCATAATACGCCGTCATCAGCACCTGAGTTGGGCAGTATTTGGCTAAGGACCTCAAAACATATATTCCTGTGGAAAGTTTTGAGCATACATGGTCTATGTGAACATTCCAAGTCAATTCCCTATCCAGGAATATACCTAAGAATTTGGAACAGTTGACGACATCAAGCAGGGTATCATCCAATATGACGGTTGGCCCGTCATTGGGATTTCCTGATCGCAGCGGGAAAGTCAGGACATTTGATTTTGAAGAGTTTGTTTTCAGATTGAGGCTGTTGAAATCTGGACACAATAGTTGGTGTCAACAAACGTTTCATGTTCCAGATTTACTCTCGATTTGTTATTGAAACAAACCGTTGTGTCATCAGCATACTGTACAAGTTTGCCGTAACGTAGTGATGACCCAACATCATTAACATAGACCAGAAAGAGAACCGGACTAAGTATTGATCTCTGAGGGACCCCATACCTTAGATGAATTAGTTCAGAGAATTTATTTGACATTTGGACAACTTGTTTTCTGTGGTTCAGAAAAGACCTAAGCCACTTGAGCGGCCTCTGATGCCATGAGATTTCAATTTGTGAAGCAGTTTAGCATGGTCAACACAGTCAAATGCTTTAGATAAGTCGAGAAACACACTAAATGTGGAATTTCGACTTTCTAGTCCCTCCACAACCAGATCGACTTGACTCACGACAGCGTCAATTGTCGATTTACCCTTTCTGAAGCCAAATTGATATTCAGAAAGCAGGTTGTGTTTGTTTAAAAACTGAAGCATTCTTACCAAAATGACTTTTTCGAATAATTTACTTAGAACTGGCAAAATTGAGACAGGCCTATAGTTGTTTGTAGAGTGGGGATTGTCTTTCTTGAAAATTGGATTTACTTTTGCGATTTTTTAGGAGCAAGGGAAAAACTCTTTCTTTAAAAGACAAGTTGATTATTTGAGATAATGGTCTTACAATATGCTTTGAGCATCTTTTAATGAGCCATACAGACATTTATATGTTAATATCGTTTAATTTTTTGGCTGGGAGCTGCTGGATGATTTTTTCGAACTCTTCCTCAAATACAGGAGCCAGTGCCAATGAAGTTACTGGACTCTGGATGCGTGGGGGGGATTTACTTTTGGGGGGGATGGACAAGGAGATTGCTCACAAGCAACCGACGCGAAAAATAGGTTGAACTCGTTCGCAACCTCAGCCGCATCCTCCATAAGCCTATCTCCGATTTTTATTTTTATTTGTTTTTGTACCTTATTTTTATTGTTAATGATGTCCCAAACAGTTTTAGAAACATTTTTGGACGAGATTATTGATTTGGAGACATCATACGCTTTAGCAGCTTGAATAACATTTTTGTAATTTTTTTTTATAGTTCCGGAAAAAAATTTAAAAACCTTCATTTGAAGTTGTTTTCTGAATTTCGGAGAAAAATTTGAGTTTTTCTCTCGAGACTAAGATTCCTTTTGTGATCTATTTATTGTTCGCCTTTTTGGGGCGAACTTGGATTGTTTTTGTAGGACAGCACTTATTAAGATAGTAATTAAGGCGGTCTGAGAAAAATCTAAATTGCTGTTCTACACATTGAGTTGGATTTAATACATCCCATGTCTCTCTGGAAAGACAAGCGTTGAGGAGAGCTATGTTTCCTGGCCTTGTGTCTCTTATAGTTTTTGTAATTTTTAGCTCCCTTACGATTTGTACTCCACTAATAATAGCCTCTTGGCTAGTGGTCCGAAATGGCTGTATTGACCACAGAAACTGCGACACTTGGTTTGTGATGACGTTATCGATTGCTGACTGTGTTGTAGCCGTAACTTTGGTTGGTGTTTTGACTGACAACCTGAGTCCAAACGACCTTAACAAATCGAATAACCGTTTTGTAGATGGATGATTAATGTTAAGTGCATCAATGTTAAAATCACCCATAAGGACATAAACCTGTTTATATTTGTTGGTTAAGTCAGTCACCAAGTCTTCGAATTTGGAAAAAAAATTTTGTTCTTTTCCGCTAGGTGACCTATAAATTCCGATGACAACCAATTTTTAATTTTTTGAATGAAGTTTGATTCCGACTGCTTCAAAATCTTTTTCGATTGTGAGATGTGATTCTTTTGTGAATCTCTCTGGTCTGAGGAAGGTGAGCGTGGTTCAACAAAATCGATCACCATAATATTTGTGCATTTTGTACTTGTATTGTAATATATATGTGCATTTTGTGCTTATATTGTAATAAATTTGTGTTGTGTGACGTTTACTTGTACTGGGCACACTAATACTAATCAAGAAGTTACACCACAATATTATTTAGTAACTATATCGTGTCAAAATATTAAATTTTGCGGAGCAATAAATTACACAAGCAACTAGTCCAGTGATAAGGTTTTTGTTGACAAAAAACCATAAACCAATTGAAATCTATCGCCAACTGTGTGAAGTTTATGGAAATGGAATTATGAGTGAAAGCAGAGTAAGGCAGTGGTGTATTGACTTTAAAAGTGGCCGCACCAATGTTCATGACGATAGTCGTAGCGGTCGGTCTAGCCTTGTGACTGAAGATTTGATGTTGAAAATCAATGACAAAGTTCGTGAAAATCGCCGTTTCACAATGACTGAACTCTCGGAACATTTCCCACAAATTTCACGAAGTTTACTTCATGAAACTGTTGTAGGGAAGCTTAGATACCACAAATTTTGTGCCAGGTGGGTTCCAAAAATCCTTACGGAAGATCACAAAAAACAAAGACTTGCTGCATGGTTAACTTTCCTTGATGAATACGACAAACATGGTAACGAACTTCTCGATCGTATCATTATTGGTGATGAAACATGGGTGAAGCATGTTAATTGTGAAACAAAAATGCAGTCTATGGAATGGGGGCACACCCATTCTCCAAGAAAACCAAGAAAATGTCTCCAAACTCTGTCAGCGAGAAAGATTATGGCAACTGTTTTTTGGGATGCTAAGGGTGTGATTCTGGTTGATTTCCTTCAACGAGGATCAACAATCAACGCAGAGAGGTATTGTGAAACATTGAGAAGCTACGGCGAGCGATACAAAACAAGCGTAGGGGAAAATTGAGCTCAAAGATTTTGTTTTTCCACGACAATGCACGTCCCCATACAGCCAATTGTACACGACAAGTCTTGGATGATTTTGATTGGGAAGTGTTTGATCAACAGCCTTATAGCCCAGATCTGGCACCAAGCGACTACCACCTCTTTCCAGTGATGAAGACCTGGCTCGCAACGCAGCGCTTCGATAGTAACACTGAACTTCACGCTGGCGTTAATCAGTGGTTGAGATCTCAGGCGGCAGATTTCTACAAAGCTGGAATCGAAAAACTTGTGTCACGTTATGATAAATGTCTCAATTTGAACGGAGATTACGTTGAAAAATAGCCTAAAAGTGTAGCTTTTAAATATATATAACAAAATGTTCCTATTTCAGTTGGTTAATTTTTTATTTCAAAACATCTGTTACTTTCTGGATAGCCCTTGTGTGTATATAATATATATATATATATATATATATATATATATATATATATATATATAATTAACTCTGGATTATATGTGATAAGAAAAATGTCACTATTATGGAGTTTTAAAACAGAGTCACTTTTCTCAAGTACATTCAAATATTGCCTTCAGAATTAGTACCTTATGGATTTAATAACGTAGAATAGCCAGTTTGTTTAAATACATTCTCTGTTTTACAGATAATTTTAAACATACCGCATCACAGAGAGCTTCCAGTTGTAGTATATGTAGTTTCTGGCTCATGCCCTTGTACCTAGCATTGTACCATCCACTGAAGTTGGGTGAACGGAAAAACCTCCGGTACAACCCAACCCAGTCACCCTTGATCCCTGATGTGAGCTGTGGACCTGATGTTTCCAGCGAAGCGATAAAGTCATCAGGGTTGAACGGCCATGGTTGGGGAGCAGCCTGAAAACAAAACAAAGCTAAAATCTTGCAAAAAATATCAATTAATTATGAATCTGCCTTTATTAATTTCATTTACGCAAAAATGAAACTTATTTTTCCAATGTTGACACTTGATATTGACAGTCAGTCACAGTTGTGTATTATTTGACTGTTTACTGTTGAGTTGTCAGTAATATGAACATATCATTTGACAACTTATAGATGTTATGAATAACAGCTGCTTTAATTTGTCACTGAGCAATGGAAATGAAACATCTAATAAGATCGTTTGAAGTTTATTTACAGTAAAATGTATCAGGTGTGTTTTAGTTATCTTACTCAAAAATGTTATCTAAAAACAGACTCAGCAATCTTCCCCTTCTGTGTGCATTTAGGCCTGCCGGCTTCTTTAGCATTGTTAAGTAGTTTTTTGTTTTTTTTTATAAATAATAAGGATTGGTATATGTAACATATTAATTATTTGTATGAAAGCAATTACCATATTTACTGAAATGTGACAAATATATAAAAATAGTGTATTCTGTTCGATTGAAATTTATGTTTGCTTTCAAAAAATATATTTTATTACTAATTTTTAAAATTTTTTTTACTGATAGAAACTTTATAAAAAATGATATTTGCCAGATAGCTTAGTTATTGCAGATTGCAAATACCTGACAGATCTGACATTTTCAGGGTAAATGTAAAAAAATAAAACTAAGCAGTTGTGTTTCGCTGAAATGTAACTGGATTTTATGATTCATCAAGTATTTAATAGGTAGGCCAATGGATTGATAGCAAGCAGTTTTAAATTTACAAAAATGATGATTGATACGCACTTTGTTTAAAAAAGTATTTCATTTATATAACATAATCTTACAGAATAAGGTGACTTTTTATGACAGTATAAAAATATTTTTGTCAATAAATATAAACATTAGAATCTTAACATATATATATAAAGTGAAAAAAGTATTAAGAACACTTTTTAATTTTTCCGAGATTAAATTGTTAAATATATTTCTGGACGTCTAGTGAAAATCTAAACATATACATAAAATGAAATTATTAATTTTAAACAACACAAACTGTCAGTTTAATAAAAGAGAAATTGGCCACTCTTTTTTTGTATAAAATTGGATGTTCCGCCATTGCCTTATAAACATCATAATTGAGTTGCGGAGAGTTGTTATTTGATTTAAAAAGGCCTAGTTAGGTAGCAGATATTGCGTCTTTGTTGGGAAGGTCTGACCAGTGGCCTTGACCGAAAGGTTCTGACGTTATCGCAAGATAATGGAGTCAAGCAACATCGAGTGTGGCTGTCCCTTGGATGGGTGACCGTCTCAGCAATCACGTCCTTGCACGCAGCCCACCTGCCTGATCACTGGTGGTGGTTCGTAAATCACCCTTAAGCAGTTGGTTCCCAGGTTAAGTGTTAAAGAGGGCTTCTTAGCCCTAACTTCACCTGGTAAAATAAGACGATCTTTAACTTTAACAACTGGTCATTGTTGACTAAATCATAGTTTCTTTAAATTTCATTTTATACTTCAAGGACTGCTGAGAAACCACTGTCACTATATTCTATCTGGTGAGGAATTTGTGGCTGCATACATTCGTGTTTGTTGCCACATTTGACAATAAATGGCTATGACTCACTCATGAGTTCTGCCACTTATCTAGAGCTCTGGCATTTAAATAGTCATAAAAAACACAGTGGCCTTACTATGGATTATGGTACTGTTTAGTGGCTATCAAAAAATGAATTTTGATTAATCCAAAAATTTCAACATCAGAACTTAAAACTATTTCAAGTCATGCAGGCGTATTGGATGTCATTAGGTGCCAATGTATGTAGCAATCACAGTTATCATAAACGGTTTAGCAGCTCCGGTGTGCTGACAAACCTCCTCCATATTCCCCTGTCTATGTATGTTTTTCTTCCTCTACCTGCTGCAGCTGCTTTTCTTTAAACATTATGCCCTCCTTTATGACGTCCATCCATTTCTGGTGTGATCTCCTCATTCTTCTTTTGCCCATAATTTCCCTTTCAAGCCATATTTTTGCCATTCTTTTTACATGTCCAAACAACGCTAGTCTTGCCATTCTGATCTTTTCCTTGATCGTCTTGTCACATCCAAACTGACCTCTTATCCGTATTTCTAATTCTGTCATGTCTAATTTTCTACAATGCTATTCTCAAGAATTTCATTTCAGATACTTCAATACAAATGAGGTCTTTTTTATTCAATGTATATATTTCTAAACTGTACGTTAGAGTAGGCAAGAAGTATGTGTTGAACATTTGGTTTGATATTTTTCTGGTGCTTTTATCATCCCATACAGTAAAACCTCTTTAGTCTGACATTCGTTAATTCGAAAATTCGCTATAATCTGGCAGTGAATTTATTAATTAAAATTAATATGATCACCATTTAAAATGGATGAGTAAATGTACAAAATTTCAACTTAATCGTTGTTCTACAGATATAAATAATTTAGTAAAAAAAAGGCACATATTTGGGAAAAGAAGCATTTTAGGACATTTTTTCTTAATTTTGGCCTATTGAATCACAGTTCCTGAAATATATTACACATTACAGATTCACCCTGTATATTAAAAAGAATTAATTAATATTATTATTCATTAGTGCGAGGAGTCTACCCAAACAATGGATCATATAGTTTCAGAGTGCCCCTTGCACTGTTTTACGGAGAGATTAGCTAGCTTAAATAGAATCAGTGAGTCAGGTCTTAAATGGCTCGATGGATTGGATTTAGCTCTATGACAGGAGATCACTTTACATTTGTATTAAGCTTTTGCACTTCATTTATTTTACAACACCGTGCCCTGCCAGATCGATTTAATTTTTTTCAATTGTGCATACATTTCTTATATATAGTTACAATTACCTATTATGTAAGCAAGCACTGTGTTATACAGTAGTCTCGCAAACTCGGCCTAATGTGGACCCAATGGCGGTCGAGTTAGCGAAATGCCGAGTTATCGGGAAAAGTAGGTTTAAACGAATAAAAGTCCTTTGATAGGTTATATGTATCATGTTATTATTCGTCAAATACACCACAGAAGGCATTACATTTGAAGTTAAATCGATTTAAACACTACATAGGAACATTGCAAACATAATACGAAAAACAAATACAGTTCTGTACCCTGTAAATTATTGTTTTGTAAAAAAGTTGGTTATTGTTTTTTGTTTTTCGCACCTGGCCCTCTTGCGAGCGGCATCGTCACGCAGACGACGGAGAAACAGGATGTCCATTGCCGAAGCACCTTGCTGCTCAAAATACGTCAACACACTTTTAACAGCTTTCAGTCCCTCGCTGTGACTCATTTTTATTTCAGTAGGCTTGCTTTTATCCTCTTCATTAGAGTCACCAATGCTTTCTTCATTGTCTTCTTTTCCTTTTACAACTTCAACAATTTCCGCATCCGAAAGAATGTTTTCTCCAGTGTCCTGCTCCATCCATTCTGTTACGTCACAGTCATTGGCATCTTCACAACCAGGAACCTGTCTTATTAAGTCCACTAGGCCAGAATCCTCTTCATCAGGTTTGTCAGCAAACTCATTTCCTTCATTGTCCAGTAGTTTTCTCCAGGAACGCACCAACGTAATAGGACGTAATTCACGCCATGCATCTGCAAGCCATCCAATGACGTCTAATAAGTCAATTTTTTTCACGTTTTTCACCAAATCTTGATCATCTTCAATGGCATCCAAAATATGTGACAGCAGCTTGCGGCGGTATATCTTCTTTAAAGCCGCTAAAACCCCCTGGTCCATAGGCTGGCAGAGTGCAGTCACATTGGGGGGCAGGAACATGGTCTTTATATCACCATCTTGTAACTCATCTGCGTCTGGATGTGAAGAGGCGTTGTCTAAGATAAGAAGTGCTTTTCTTGGGAGGTTTTTCAGTTTCATGTGTCTTTCAACTGCAGGTACGAAACTATGGTAAAACCACTCTTTAAAGATTACTCCATCCATCCATGCATTTGACTGGTTTTTATATGACACAGGAAGACTGGTTACATCAATATGTTTAAAGGCACGTGGCTTTTTAGCTTTACCAATAAGACACAGTTTTAGCTTATCATCCCCTGTTGCATTACAGCAGGCCAAGACGGTAACATGTTCTTTGCTTCTCTTGTACCCAGGAGCAGAATTTTCATGTTTCGAAGCTAGGCTTTTATTTGGCAAGAGTCTAAAATTCAACCCCGTTTCATCGCAATTGTAAATTTGGTCGCCTGTCAAACCTTCACTTTCAATAAGCTGTTGAAATTGGTCTTTGAATTTTAAAAAACCCGTCGTGTCCCCAGAAAGTTTTTCACCACATACAGTAAGTTGCCTGACACCGTAACGCTTCTTCAACCTGTCAAGCCAACCGATACTTGCTACAAATTCTGGATCTCCTTCCTTTTTACACAGCTCATACAATTTTATTGCTTTTTCTTGCAATATCGGTCCTGAAATTGGGGTTCCTTTTTCTCTAGCTTGACGAAACCATAGGTACAGTGCCTCACTTACTTCATTGAATTCACTTTCTTTCATATTTTTTCTTTCTTTTAATGTTTCACTGCAAATTCGCTTAGCACACCACGCTTCTATTTCTGTTCTTTTTCTTTTCCAGTCCCCGATTGTACTTTTGCCGACCCCGAAATCCATAGCCACCTTGCTTACACTTTCTCCTTTGTCCAGTCGTTTTAATGCACACAACTTCTGTTCCATTGATAAGTTTACTTGTTTTCTTTTAGATGTAGTTGCCATGATGAGTTAACAACACTAACACAGCACAATCCACTAACTCCCAACAACAGTACATAAAAGTTGTGCGACGCACTGACTTGTATGTAGCAGACCACTGTGATGCGCACTCTACACTGGTTTGCGCTTGACTGAGGACAGGACGGGACTGAGAATGCACGAGCGAGACTGACTCAGGAATATGGCGGCCGGCGACGGTGACGGGAGGGGGAAATAACTGTCCCGTTACACATTGACGCTCAAGGTCAATGCCCGCTCGCACGGGGAATACACTCGTAGATTCAATATTATCGCATTCGCGTAGTATTTTGGTTTTACAAGGTCAAAATAATTTAATTTTTTTCATTTAAATTTTTTTCCATTTTAATCCTCTGTGCGGCCGAGTTATCCGGACTGCCGAGATATCGAGGGCCGAGTTTGCGAGACTCTACTGTATACCAAATTACTCAGTATAATCTGGTGAACATTGTTATGTAATTTATTTGTAATTTATGTACCTTTTACTCAAGTATAAAATATAAAAATAAAAAATTCAAAAACATTTATAAAAATTTGTAATACAGTTGACTCGTGGTAGTCCGACACTTAACAGTCCGACACGCTCGGTAGTCCGACGCGGTCAACAACCTTCGTTTCCTGTCTCAACAGGATTGACGCATCGGTATTTCTGTGTAGCATAGTGCAGTACAAGTGCTTCTTCCTTTTTATTTAGTGTGTGAAATTTGAACAGTTTTTGTGTACTGTGGCATTGTAATTGTAAATATGTAACTGTAATTGTATTTAAGTATATGTAAGTGCAAAGTAACTGTATGTAAGTGTAAATACTGTAGTTAAGAGTTCTGTACAGTATATTTGGTGTGGTATATGATGGCGAGCACAAGTGGAACCAAACGTAAGCATAAAACATTATCAATTTCAGAAAAGTGGGACATCATTAAGAGATATGACCGTGGCGAAACCCCTACGGTAATTTCTCAAGTGTTTGGCATAGGCCGGCCTACAGTTTATGACATTGTAAAAAATCGGGAAAAAATTGAAAACTTTATAAAATCTGCCGAGGATAATTCAAACAGAAAAACGTTTAAAATGAGTGAATTTCCTCAAGTTGAAGAAGCTCTTCATGCGTGGTTTCGACAAGAAAGAAACAGAAATGCCCCAATTTCTGGGGATATTTTAAAAGAAAAAGCAAAGTTCTTTTATCGTGAAATAACTAATAAAGACGATTTTCGAGCAAGCGATGGCTGGTTTGAAAATTTTAAAAAACGGCATGGTATTCGGTTTTTGCAGATGAGCGGAGAGAAGCTGCCTGCCGATGAGACAGATATTGACAACTTCATCACGCGCCTAGACACAAAAATTACTGAATTGGGCCTAACTGCCGAACAAGTTTACAATGCCGATGAAACCGGCCTTAATTGGCGGCAACTTCCAACCAAAACGTTTGTAACAAGGGATGAACAGAATATTGCCGGCAGGAAACTTTTAAAAGAAAGGATCACTTTGATGGTGTGTTCAAATGGTGCCGGGAGTCATAAGTTAAAACTGTTAGCTGTAGGTAAAAGTAAGAAACCTAGGGCATTTAAAAACACCAATCTTGAAACTCTTCCAGTGGTTTATATGAACCAAAGTCGAGCGTGGGTGACCCAAGAAATCTTCCTAGACTGGTATAGTAATCATTTTGTCAAAGAAATAAAACATCATTTAAAGGCTAATAATCTGCCATTAAAGGCTCTTTTATTATTAGATAATGCTCCTGGGCATCCAAAATCAGAAGAATTAAAAGCAAAAACAGCCGATGGATACATCGAGGTCATGTATTTACCGAAAAATACAACTGCTCTGATTCAGCCAATGGATCAGAATGTTATCAAAACTCTAAAGGCGCATTACAAAAAACGCCTACTTATGGATATTGTTTGCCAACCAGATGCAGACATTACAACACTGTTGAAAAAGTTTGACATTAAGGACGCTATTCTTAATGCAGCTTTTGCGTGGCAACAAGTCCAGCCATCAACACTTATAAAATCCTGGAAAAATGTTTGGCCACATAACCCCCTCCTCCAAAATAAAGATGATGAAAACCAACGGGAAGATGACGACAACACCCAAGATAACAATCGTGTAGTGGAAGAAACCATTTTACTTTGTAATCAAACTAACGTCCAACAAGAATTATCGGAAGAACTAATAAGATGGGTGTTAGACGATAACCTGGGTGCAGAACAAACAGATGAAGAGATTCTGCAAGAAATCATAACACAAAACGACACAATTGAAGAGGCCGTGAAGACGGAGAAAAAATACGTGATCAGCTGTGATGAAGCTTTGTCTGCTGCCAACACTTTGATTCGCTGGTGTGAGGAACGTGACCTAGACGTCAACAACGTTTTAGTTTTGAAATACATTCAAGAAAAAGCGATTAACGAAGGTTTGCGTGCAAAGAAGCAGAAGAAAATGACAGATTTTTTTCATGTTTAGTTTATTTACTGTTTTGCAATCTGTTCATATGTGTGTAAGTATAGTACAAACTTTGCTATAATACATACAATCCTGTACTTTTAATGTAGTAAATACAGTTTGTCAATTTCTTAAAATTATCCGCATTAATTACTGTACTTTATTTTTAACCTAGACCTTTGGTCAATACAGTACGTATTTATTTTATGCACATAAATATTCACAAACAGTATGAAATAGGTTTGTTAATACAGTACTGTACATACCTATTGCTTAAAACTATCGTATTTGTTATTGTTTTAAGTTTAAACATCGAATTCAGTCATGATGGGAGGTACATTTGGTAATCCGACGTTTTTGGTAATCCGACACCCTACTGGTCCCGTGACTGTCGGATTATCAAGAGTCAACTGTATTTTGATTAAGTTTTAGCATTAATTTTTTTTTTTATTTGGAATTAACATCATTAAAACAAGCACTTAATTCTAAACAGAAAAACATTAATTTTGTTTGGTTTCTAAAACATATTATAATTTCCATATGCTACTTTATAAAACATTACAAAGTGTTTTCACTTTACCAAATTATAATTTTTGTAAAATACTAAAGTTTCATGTTAATTATATCACAATTTTTTAACTGCTGCAGTTCTGTTTTGTAGTCACACTTGACATATATGCACACAGTACTGATACTGAAAACAGTATTTTATTAAAACACAAATGAATATATAAAACCGTAAACATTCGTCAAACATAGCTTCAACGTTGGTGTCATCTAAACTATCTCTACTTGTAGACTCCAAAGCAGAATAACGTGCGACAGGGCGACAATGTTGCAGAACGAAAGAGACAGCTGCAGAAAGAAATCATCTAATTGAAAAATGATCATTTTGTACTGATTCAGAATGATAAATGGCATTTGCGATTACGAAATGATCTACAGCTGACAAGCAAAAGCAGACTGTTGTCTGCAAACGAAAGTTAGACGCCGATCACCTTCAATGCATGCGCAAGTTAGCTCAAACCCTAACCACACTACGTTACTCTAGAGATGGGTAAAAGTAGTTTGTTTCATTTGCAAGACTAGTTCACAACAGAATCAATCACTGTAATGTAGTGATTTATAGTTTTGTTTCATAGACACTTTTTGATTATTTATACTGTACTTGTAAATTTTTTCAAAGAACCCAACCTTATTCAAAGTTCAGTTTTTATTGCTAATATTGATTAAAGTAAATAAGAACATTTAATGATTTTGTCAATGTTCCTTCCCAGCTCTGATGTTCACTTTGAACTGAACTAGTTCTAATCATAATGAACAAATTATTTCACTTGTTTACTAAGTTGACTAGTTCATTTAGAAATCTTAAAACACATTACTCTATTTCAGTCAGGTTGGGTACCAGTAATAAAGAACTAAAAAGTATAAGTGCATACTAAAAATGACATTTGTATCTGTCGTCAATAAATTATTGGTCATCGTTATAATTATGGTCAAATAAACTTAAATTAAACATAAATGATCAGAGTTTTATCACTTAATTTAGTATTTTACTTCTATATTAAAAATTCGGGAATATAATTGTGGATAAAAACAGTGAGTTTAAACGATTCTAGGTGATTATTTACGTGACTAGAAGACGCAGATTATTCTTGGAACAAATGGTGAAATAAAATATTTTAATAAAAAATATTATGTTCTTCTCTTTGGCATTGGTAGTTATAAATAAAATATAATATTATATGTATATTATCTAATAATTTAATCATACTACTGTGAGTAAAAGATATTTATCAAACGTAATAATTCACTTTTCGACAAAGAACATGATCAATACTTGAGGGAATAAATACAAATTGTAAATAAAATCCATAATTCTATTATATGGATTTTATTTTATTGCCAGAATCGCTCGCTGGCAATGAGTGAATCTCACCTACTTAATAGTTTAGTTTTTTTTCACAACGACCTTCACTTATAACATAAGGGACAGCTTCTGCATTCCTCCCTTTTAAGAAACATCTTTCTATACAATTTTTATTTTACTATTTATTATTACCAAAAAATGTCTTTGTTTAAGTTAATAAATAATCGTAATTATTACGATTCTTTGAATTTGACCATATTTTTAGGAATCCAAAGATTATCTTATTTCCACGTAATTCGTTTGCTCTCCAAATAATAAAAATAAAACAGATTAAACTGCAATTAATTACTTTATTTCAACTTTTTATTTGTGTATTGAGTTTTATGTATGGTACAAAAATTATAATGTATTTATAAAGACCTTTTAAAATATTTTAATTTATAACAGTGTGTTTCTATCTTATTATTTTGCTAAACATCTTTGGGTTATATTCTACAGTTGGGAAATACGAGTAGACAACAAAAATAATGTTTTTCCGGTTGATATTTTACACTATCGGTGCCATAATATAGTACTTGCAGAAAGTTTTTGTTTTTTTATACATCGTCACAGACATATCAAAAGCATTCTACTTTGGGGCTTGTAGACACCATAATACTACCTGTACATGAAAATAGTACACAATTTTATACTATATTTCACTTTGATATATTCTAAAAATTAATAATAGTAACAAACAAAACATAATATAAAAACAAAAACAATGTAAATATTGTTTACAAACACAACCTAAACTCGCAACAGTGAATGTTCAATGTAAAGTGAAGATGACAGCTGCAGCTGACTAAAGATGATTGGTTTTAAAATGAAAAAAAAAAAATACTACGAAGTTCAAATCAAACACTGAGTGACTCAAAATACAAGTTAATATTACCATGGCAATGATAGAAACTTTAAACAATATCTTGAACAAACTGAAAATGAAATAAAAGATCGATAACCGATGTCGGAACATCTGAACCTTGACTGGCGTCCAACATGGATACCCCAGACTTCTCTAGTAGTGTCCACGTCAATGGCAACTTTAATAGAATAATGTTGATTATATTGTAGTAAACTTCCCTGCACTAAATGTGAAAAGGGACATGACTAAACATTAAAAAGGAAACAACTAAACAAGCCCTCTCAACTGCCCAAAGGACACGACTAAATGTTTTTATTTATTGTTAAGAACAAAAATCATGTTATATGTTACCTTGTAAGGAGATATGTTCTTCTGAAGGGGCATGAGGGTCCCCATGTACCTTTCCAGAGGGATCATGAAGCTCTGGGTTAGCTCAAGCATATGTCTCCTGAGCAGAGCAGACTGTACTTCCCCCGGCCGCTTGGTCTGCATACCTTTCACTACCTTCTTCAGTATTGTCTTGTCTTTCTGCAGGAATGGCTGATATTGCGTATAAACACCTGGTTTTGTGTCAAGCATTTTTAGGTGATTTCCTTTCCTTATTTTATGTTTTTGGAAATTACCTGAGACAAAAAAATCAGAATTCAAACCATATACCATATGGGTTAGGAAGAATAAGAATTGATTGCCTAATATGAAATTTTGTCAAGGGTGATAAGAAAATTATTTAAAACCTTTTAAACCAGTTTTTTTCACCAATTTTATTTTTGATAATTTTGATTACTTAATTTACAATGACGAAAATCCTTCCACACACATTTCAATCAATAAATAAAATCTTAATTTCAAATATTAAAATCATACAATTAAATGACACTATAGAAAAATAACTTACAGTAAGGTTGTGTGGATCTAAGCTTATTAGCTATTTTTCAAAGAATTTGTTAATACTTTATAGGGGCTAACAGATTAAAATATTATAATTTTTTGTAATTTTAGATCTGAGATTTCTTATTTTATATTGATTTCGGCAAATGCTCCAAACATTTTATTCATGCCTATTTTAATACAATGTATAGTTTATTGATATATAAGAACAAGACAGTAATATTGAGATAAAAGAATTTGGTAAACCACGTACAACAAGGTAGACAAGGTACAATCAAGTAACACTAAGGTTACTTGAAGCCTTATAAAACTTAAGCCTTATTTGATTAAAAAGCGCCCGTACTCTCAAATACAATCAAAATACAACAGTGCGTTACTTTAAATCTCTGGGAAGCGCGGACATTTAAATCTCTTTAAGCTATTCAAACGACTTATAACCATCGATATGATAACCTAGTGACCAGATTTCCGCATTCCAAGCAAGGTCGCGGCCTTCCTCTTCCCCCTCCCGGCGCCTGTCTCTCCGGACAGTATCGGAAGGGGGAATTCAATTTAAAATATATAACTGCCATGGACATCCTTATCGTTTGTAAATATTTACGATGAAACATCATTTTGTGTATGTAACAAAGTAAACGAAAACTATAGGATTCGTGGCGTTTAAAAAACACGCTTATCATTTTACGATGTAGAAGCTCTTTTCAATACCCACCCGCCCACCCATACACGTACAGTCGTATTAACCCACCCGCCCACCCATACACATACAGTGTTATTGTATGGTGTAACATAACACTGTAATTATGTTCAATTAATAGTGCGTTCAATTAATTATGTTCAATAAATATACTGAATAAGTTCAATATAATAGTACGTGTATGGGCGGGTAGGTGGGCCAATATAATAGTACGTGTATGGGCGGGTGGGTGAGCCAATATAATAGTACTTGTATGGGCGGGTGGGTGAGCCAATATAATAGTACTTGTATGGGTGGGTGGGTGAGCCAATATAATAGTACTTGTATGGGCGGGTGGGTGAGCCAATATAATAGTACTTGTATGGGTGGGTGGGTGAGCCAATATAATCGTATATGTATGGGTGCCCCCACAGGAATAAAGAAAAACAATTTTAGGCTAATAAATTGTTTCCAAAGTGAGGTAATAAGTAAAGTGCCTTAACTCTTACAGCTCATGTCTGTCGTTATTTTTCTACAATTGTACAAATAAAATTTGGTAAACCGTGTATGCCATGCTAAGACCAACGGATCTTGGTTAACTAATAATAATTCTCCTATTTTCCATGAAGAAAGAGTGATTCAATCACAAAAAAGCATAAGGACTTATGACTTAACCATTTCGCTCCCAGAAATTTCATAAGTAGTATATCTAAAAAAAACCCGGTCTTCTAACACAGGGTACCTCCAGGATCCCAGGGAAAAATTAGGAAATTTGCAGCATTTTAATAAAAAATTTATAAAAAATTATTTATGATCGCATTTTTATACTTTTTTTATTATGTTTGTAATAACCTAATCTACACACTAATGTAGTACAAATTATGTTCACTCATCATGGGAGAAATAATTTAAGAATTTGAAAAAAAATTGATTTTTTACAATTCATCCTACAATAAAAAATATAAGAAAAAAAGCCCACAGCATTTAAATTTATATGCCTAGAAACATAATTTAAAAAATGAACATATATATAAAAATTCAGTTTAAAATAAACACATACGACGCTGTGAGCAAGAGCAGCTGACTGACGAATCTATCAAATTACGTTGCCACACAGCCACCTAAATCAATGTTTGTTGTTGCTTGCACACTCTGATTGGCTATTTAAAGTTATTTTAACATGCTAGTGTAATAAAACAGTTTTTTACATTGCAGTATAAACGTATTTCAAGTTGGTAGCGTAATATATTTTTTATAATTTTTTTTCTAAACGCCCAAAAAGTCGGACGCAGGATAAATTAGGAGACACCACTGCTGTTTGAAAATTCAGAAATCAGATAAATGAGGAGATACTTCAGACGTCCAAAAAATCGAATGGGAACAAAAGGGTTAATGAGAAATGCTCAAAACCTTAAAAAAGGAGATAGACTAATAGTACTTACTGCTAGAAGCAGTATCAGGTACTTTGATGATATGGGGCCAGTGCTGGAGAGTCTTTGCAAAGAACGGATTAGTGACACCCAGGATGATTGGAGGGGGAGCATGTGTCTTCGTTGTATACTCTCGGAACTCACTGTCATGTATTGTGAAGTAAGGCCGGTAGTCTGCATAGTACATCAGCGGAGTTATCATACTGTAAACATTTTGTGCAATTAAATAATGTAAAACAAGCGTTCTCCAAAGTACACACTTTATTTTAAAGGACAACTATTGTTAATAAAATAAAATGAAAATACAGGGTGGAAAAAATATGGAAACGCTTTCACAACTTTTCTATGACTTCACTGGTATAAGTGAAACCTTGTACATCACCACTGTTACAAAGAACACACTTTTTCATCTTTTCACGGGAACGGGCGACATGGAGTTGAACGGAAATCTTTAATGTAAGCCTAGGTCAAGCTTGGTTTCAAATTTAAGTTCTATTCAATAGAAATTAACTGCCTCAACAAACTTTGAAAGGTGTAGTCTTTCCAAAGTAGCAGTCATTTGAATTTCAAAGTAACTAATTTGAACAATATAATTTCTCCGCTATTTAACAATTTTAAGTAAATCATTTTCTACCCTTTCACAACAACTTTATTTTTTTCCATAGCTAATTTGATAATTTAATTTTTTTGGGTTATTGTGTTCTATAATGTATAATCATTGATCAGAATAATTTACTTAAGATCGTTAAATAGCGGAGAAATAATATTGTTCAAATTAGTTACTTTGAAATTCAAATGACCGCTACTTTGGAAACGAAGTAGGGTTTGCGGCAATTAATTTTTATTGAATAGTACTTTAATTTGATACAAAACTTGACCTAGGCTTAAATTAAATGTTTTCGTTCAAATCCATGTGGGCCGTCCCCTGAAAAGATGAAATGTCGCTAATGGCGTTAAAAAGTGTGTTCTTTGTAACCATGATTATGTAAGAGATTTCATTTTTACCAGTAAAGTCATAGAAAAGATGTGAAAGCGTTTCAATTTTTGTCCACCCTGTATATCTTTATCACATTTGTTATCATATTCTGTTAGGCAATGTTATCCTTCACATTCTGGTATAAATAAACTAAATTATAGACAAATAATTTTATGCTAACTCTTCAGGAAGCTGATTATAGAATGTTAGCTTCATGCCTAAAAAAAATCGCCTTTTCAAACAGCTGCAGTGTTGTAAGAACAATGAAAAATTTCATGCAACAGTTTTTTGGAACAATGAATTTTTCCTCCGGGTTAAAAGGGTTAAGCAGCGCTGGAAGAATTTAAAAAATTTAAATAAAAACTTTCTGAGAAAAGAATTTTAATAACATAGACATGATGTAAAGCAAATTTACAGAAAAAACACAGATATAAATTATTTTTACATTTACATAGAAAAATGGCGTCCAGTGAGATAAGTATTGTGTTCTACTACCAGTAAGTCAAGGGGTGTGGCATGCCGGACCACTGTGTGTCATTAGGTGCCAATGTGTGTAGCAGTTACAGTATGATATTCAAACAAAAACTCATTATGTATGTGTATGTTGGAAATTTCTTTCTTCATGTGACGTCCAAAGATTCAATTCGCACTTAACACAATATGTCTGCTAAGTGAAATAACAGTTACTGTACCATTGCAGTTTTTCTGAACAATCCTTGTAGAAAAGCATCATCTATCTATTGCTTGCATATCACTATTGTAATTGATAATAAAGGCTTCAGTTTCTTTTCTTTAAACCTGGAACTTGTCCAATTAATTTTTATTGACTGTTTAACAATGTCACTGGTCTACAATAACAATAACTGACAGTTATTAGTATATGGAGAGATAGGACATCAGCAAACTTACCTTAGAAGACAAGTCCACTAACACCAGAGTAGTTGTAACATATACAAAATAATCACACATTCATACGAATTTTCAGTACCACTGGTACTTTTTTCAGGTGAGTAGAGAGAGATAGAGAGATAAGGAGAGGGAGGGAGGGAGGGAGGGAGGGAGGGAGGGAGGGAGGGAGGGAGGGAGGGAGAGAGAGAGAGAGAGAGAGAGAGAGAGAGAGAGAGAGAGAGAGAGAGAGAGAGAGAGAGAGAGAGAGAGAGAGAGAGAGAGAGAGAGAGAGAGAGAGAGAGAGAGAGAGAGAGAGAGAGAGAGAGAGAGAGAGAGAGAGAGACTTAAAATTTATGTGATTATCTGATTCTTTTATATATGTTACTACTACTCTGGTGTTAGTGAACTTGTCTTCTAAGTTAAGTTTGCTGATATCCTATCTCTCCATATACTAATTCCTGGCCTAGTCCCCTTTAACCTAACCTAAAATAACTGACAGTTAAAATAATGTAATAAGTAATAAAAAGACATGCAGATTAATTGTCAGGAAGTAAAGAAGACCTATAACGAGTGGCCATGGTGCAACCCACATGTATCATGAAACGGAAACAATCATCACAAGATATGCTTTCTTGATTATGATCAAAATAATTATAGTATATGTGTATAATTTTGTTTTATGACCAAAATTCTGAGCTCTTAAAAATATTTTGTTTTCAAGATGTAATTCACCATATTTCATTCAAAATATGAATCATTACTACATATAATAAAATAAAATTGACAATATTTTGAACTGCATAATGTGTATTGTTCGTATTAGTACTAAGATTGTTAGTTTTGTTGTGATTTCCCATACTTCATGTGTTTAAAAAACATATGCTATGTTTCAACTTTATAAAAACCCCTGTTGTTCTCATGTTTCCTAACTTTCTAAACCTACACTTCCATAAAAACTGGGTATTTAAGAGTAAGTCAAATCATATTGGTATAAAAAAAACACTGAACCCATTGTGGGTGGAGAAAACTCAAGGGGCGCTGGGCCTTTGTTATTAGCTGTGCTAGCCAGTCCCGTGTACAGTTCGCCAAGCAACAACTGTAACGTTCTACTATTGTTCATTGCATTTCTTTATTACTTAAAAAAAATATGTGTTGTTATAAATTGATTTACAATATATATTCTTGGATACAAATATTTATATAATTAAATTAAATATATTGGTGAACATAGATTATTCCCCAAAGTGAGTGATACACACGACTGTTTCTCGTTTGCTAAAACAAACAAAACTGACGATTAACACAGTGTACACTTGTAAGCGCAAACTACTAGATTTTAATATACTGATAAACAAATAACGCAAGTGAATTACTGCAATAAAACGCTTTCTAGTGGCATCAATAAGAATTACAAACAGTTTCTGTCAAACATGGTATGCATCTTTCGGCCTCCAGTCCATTGTTTGTGATGTTGCATAAACTGCGTTTCTTGCTGCAATAGGTTAAACAACTACATACTTTTAAAGATTATTAACTGTATCTGAAAAATAGTGTCTTCTTACAAACAATTACAACTCCAAACAATTTAAAAAGTAAAACATGAAAACATTAAAAGTTGTTAATATTATTACATCTTTTATTTTAATATTTCATTGTACATTTCATACACATCACAAAAGAAATTTAAGGATTTTATCTTTGAGATTTTGTCAAATTGGTTTGCTTGTGTGATCTTAATTACAATTGTAACTTACCTAACAAGAGCTTGAACCATTTGAGCAGATGTCGCTGGGGAGGAAGCCATGACAACTATAGGTTCAGCAGTGAGAACCAGCTCCCAGAGGAGGTGCATGTGGTACAAAACAGTGGAAAAGACCTCAAAGGTGTTGACTTCGTAAATAGAGGGCAGCACCGTGGGGGTCATTGAAAGAGTTTCGGGAGCTGACGTAGAACCACTGATACTAGTTTTAGAACTTTCACCTGGCACATGTACCTACAAATCAATAGCTCCAGTTTATTATTTTTATTAGTTAGAAATTATTTTGTTTCGTCTATATGACATGGCTTTGTGTAGGTAGAATCCATAGTACTGCAATAAAAACATTGGTAATTATGCATTTTCTAGAACCTTCTGAATATACTATTTCTTGTAAAAAAATTTGGAAAAAATAAATGAGATTATATTTAGAGAGAAGTTTTTTTGAACCACTGGAAACTTGATTTTTATTGAAAAATCAGAAAACTGTTTTAACGGATCGTTTTTTTTTTTTTTTTTTTCTTTTTGAAGACCAAGATCAGACTTCAGTTTGGCTGTGCTACTTGTTTGTCACTGCCTCGTCTAAGGCAGTTTCCAACTCATAAGTTACTATAGTGGCTCCTATGATGTGTGATATCATTTCATATGATTCAAACAAACAAAATAGATCCTTTTTGGCTGCAGCTTCAGAATGTCTATATAATATCTCTATGTAAAACTCTCTCCACCAAGTAAACCTCTTACTTTCTTCAAAAGTGTTCAAAGTGTTTAAATTGTTAAATCACAAATGACTGTTACATAAGTAATGAGAAATAAATTTAACCTTAATGACTCATTTAGCTAGTGTAGGAAACCAGGACCTGGAATAACTATTGACACTGGTGAAAGTACAACACAAATTTATTATTACAGTATATCATCTTGACAATCCCTTCCAAAATATTACAATTATCTTATCCTATTTTAGTTTACGGTACATTAGTTTACACCGAGGCCGCCCTTTTACATCGCGCTGAGGCAGTTATGGTTAGGTTAAGTAAGGTTATTACATTGTAGAATGTTTTTACATCTTCTATTATCTGAAAAGTGGCTTGCGACAAAATACGTTATTACAAGTTCATTCTACAACATAATAACCTAACCTAAACCTAAAAGCCGCAGCGAGTTGTAAATGGATGGCTTCCATTTAATAGTAAAAATCGCTATTCTCTCACTTAACAACGGTTTTCGACACTTAATCGTTCCTAAATATTGTTTCTTAGCATCCAAAAAATGTATAAACAAATTTTAAGTTGACTAAGTAATAGTAGAGTATTACCTATATTTATAAATTATTGTTAACGTTGAAATTATTTGTTAATATCTCTGATGTTTAGAGAAACAAATCCAAACCATTCATACAAAAAATGAGTTGTTAAATTTTCTGTAGGAAGATTGCACCATGAATAACAAGAGCAAAGAGTAATGTACAGATTATACTAAGATGCTTACTTGAAGAACAGTGCCTAAAATGGGAAGGTTGAGTGTTCCCCCTGGAATCGGTGGAGGCCATTGGTCAATGTCCTGGCAAGCTGCTTCGACACTGCTGTGCCCACAATGGAAGAACTCAGGTGCTATTAACCCACATAACTCAGTGAACAGGTTGATGAATGGATAACGAGAAACAATGATTACACTCTGAAACATACAAGAAACTATTGAAAAAATATTCATCATACAATCAAGAAATTATCATACATTCTCTCGTTTATTACATTTATTTATTACACCATATTTAACCTTGGATCTTCCAGTGGTTTTTATACAACAACATTCTTTAGTAAATATTGAAAAATATATTTTAAAAATCATATAAATATTTATTAGATAACTATAATAGTCTTTCAAAAATGACTTTGAAACTTACGCCAACACTGACACTACAATCAGCATCGATACTGATGCCAGAGGTGTTGGTACTGACGCCACAACTGATGATAAAACAGACACCAACACGGATGTAAACACTAATGCAAAAACAGACCTTGTTATTGTGATGTTTGGCATCTGTGTTGATGTTAGTTTTAGTGTAAGTAACTGTATTTGCGGATGATACTTTTGCCTGGAATTAAATAGTTGTGTAGAATTTTTTGTTTTAATTTGTATATATTGATAGTGGTAAGAATGATCTAATTTTTCATCTCTTTAGCCCCCTAGTAAAAACCTTGAAATGACAATGTCTGGCTATTGTGTTTTTATGACGAGTCCTGGCAGGAAATAGTTTATTATCGCTTTATATATATCTTATATGGATTTTAATGCCAGCTACCAAAGATTTATAATAGTAGATAAATTCTATACGGGCAATCCCAGACATGTTTCTGACTATTATTTGGAGTATCTCTGTTTGCAAGACAAGCTGAACAACCTCGAGCTATGTATTCAACGTCTTTATCAATAGATTGCCACCATAAATAGAGTCTTGCCAACGACTTCATTTTTACTATTCCAAAATGCTCACAATGTGATTAATTTAATATAAGAAAGGTTTTCTTAATGACTGTGGCACAACTACGCAATAACTCCACATAATTATATTCCAATAATAGACAAATACTTTAAACATATATTTAACCAGTCCCTAAGTGGAAACAGTTTCATACCTTTTGAAAATAACCTCTTGGCAGTGAAACGTCTTTAACTTGGCGGAAGTAAACAAAGCCGTAAAAATATCCACTATCAACTTGCAGGTGAACAGGACATTTTTGATTGTAGAGGGAATGGATTGGCAACAAGTCTGGGCCACCTGGAGTCTGCCTGATACGGATATGGAATTTTGTGTCTCCCATACAGCTGGAGTTTGAGTCTGGGAATGCGAGATAGCAAATGTTTGTCTTATCTTCTTCTTGTAGGCGGGCATCTTCTGGATAAATTGCCTACAAAATGCAAAACATTTTTGTACTTCTTTTGCCAAACCAAGTGTTTCTTAAAAACTAAAGAATAATATAGAAAACTAAGCTAGCATCTCACCATGCCATGCCATAGCTGCGATAAAGAGCTGATCACGGCACTGCTTACTCATACACACAGAGCTTAACCCAAGAACTACAGAAAAGTTAAAATTCAAAAATTTTTAAATCATGAAAATACATACTTGAGTCCATGTATTCTTATGTATAAGTTATTTCTTTGCATGTGAAATAAATTTATTTTCGGCAGTTTATTTTTGAAAATAAACAAAAACGAAAAAGCACAAAGGTATATTTTTTTAACAGATGGAACTTGCAGTCAATTACATGTATTTGGAAACATATTTAAGTTAACATGTATTAAATGCTGTGTGCACTATTATAATTAATTTATATTATAATATGAACTATGTTATTATATAGATTTTTGAAATAAAGTTGATAACTTAATGATAAAATTCAGGCTATAACATTTACTATAATGTTAACAAAGACAGGATAAATAAAGACTCAACTACGTAAATTTTGTAATCACATCAATTTGTTTTTGTTTTTTCACAGTGATCTTTTTCACTATTATCACAATCTAACCCTTCAATGACATGCAGCTTTTCTTCTAAAGTTGTTTGCGCCTTTGATTCTTCTATTCCCTTGTGTTTATATTCTTTTTAATTCATTGTGTTATGTTTATTTTCTGTGTACATAAGTGTTGTTTTATTTTTTTAATAACGGCAGAAAACTTAAGAAAGTTGTAGTTACACTTCACCATTCAGCTGTATGACTGACTCAGACTACTGGTGACATTAAACGTTGCGCAGGAAACATAGTGCCTAGTACAAAGTTCTATAAATTTTGTAGAGGTATTGGAACTGAACTTGTCTTCATTTGTGCACATGTGTACTGCTATACTCTTATGCCATGTATATAGTAGTGAAAACCTACATAGTTTTACTGCTGAAGAAATAAGCACTTGTTCCTTTATTTTAATCTGATCTGGATAGGACAAATTCCAGATATTTGCAATGTGAATAGTTGCGAGACCACTGTAATAAAAAATATAGATTATTAGACACATTTCAGCACTTAGAGAATAAACCACTCTTATTTACAGTAATTATTGTCACTTAACACCCACTAGTTTATGTTCATTCAATATCTGCCACTCTTCAGAACAGTCAATATTTAGCAGTTATCACTCATACTGTCGCAAGTAAACACTCCACTCCAGACTGTAGAGACTAGTCGATTGAAGGGTGTCTTTTATAAAAGACGGTGCAATCCAACAGATTCTATATTCTATTCGCCGAGAGTTGAAATGAGGCTCCGCCTTCGCATAGTAGATAGTAGTTCATCACTTCAGTAACATGTGAACGCCTGTGAATTGGGCTAGTGCCTACGTCCTATGTCTCACCAGCGGTAGGTGGAACTTCACTCTCAAATCTCGGTGAATGGAACATAGAATTGTGAACCACCACTTCAGGAGTCAACACGGTCCGCAACACAGGGCTACTTTTGTTTATCAGCTAGAACATCGCACTCGGCTTTGCTTAAGGACCAATGCCATTGGATAATTATTTGCTTTAACACAATTTCTGAGTTAATTGGTTGAGATTAATTAAAAAGCAAAATTACTAAAAGAAACTATATCCTAGCCTCAAAATTTAGATTACAATAAAACCAAAGTGAAAAATGAGAAAATAGTTTCTTCGGAACCTCCTATCCTTTGAAATAGTGCATAATGTTAGTGTAGGTCATGATCGATTATCAAGATATGAGCAAATATGAGTTTTGAACAAGTGTAGAAGAACGAGGGGTAATCTATCATAAACTAATGTAGACTGATCCTTAGAATGTGCTATTTTTAATAGCCTTACTGGTAAGGGTAACTTAGGGGCCTATAGCTTTTCGTAGCATCAAAATTTAGTAATACTGGTTTCATTTCCAATTAACTGACAAGTCTAATTGACATTCTAGACTACTCCAGTAGTGTCCGATGAGGGACGCTAAGTACGTGTTAAAAGGACTGAGAACAGAACGTGTGGCCTACAATCTCTACAACACAGCCAACAGCTCCAGTTTTATTAATTCATTTTCAGTTGATTCATACTGTTTGTTTAGAATTTTCTTGTTTCCATGCAGATAAACCTTCGCCAGTCCTAAAAGGTTTTTAAGTTTATTATAAAAATATCACACTAACGTTGACTCAGTTTAATGAATTTTATTTTTATTTAAAAACTCAGGTTATCAAAAATGCATCAATAAAAAACTAAAAGACTACAAAGAGAGTATTCAATATTTAGTGACTTACGTCAAACATTTCCACCACATTATACCCGTTACAATAGTTGCAATCTGTCAATTGCAACCAACTTGTGCGAGCGATTGGTCAAGGCTACAACAATGACTTAAACTTTGGACCGGGCCTTGTTACGTCATTGACGTCCTACTCTTCTCCCTCACTGACATGCAGTTTACATGTGCCTGAGGGAGGAGTGAGGCGATGCTGAGCGTACATGGTTCCCACCATTGGTAAGTACAGTGTATTATGTTTTCTAAATTATTATTTTTTCCCCAAATTTATAGCTCATCATTTCACTAATTCAAAATCACTATAATTTCTAAAAACTCGCTTTTTATTAAAAAGAATTTTTAGTAAGTAGCCTTGACCGATTCATTCTGTCCTGTTCCTGCAGGATGGTGGGTCGCAGTCCCAGTTATTGCATCCCTCAGCTTCCTCGCGATCGTAAATAGGCAAGTAACCTCTAATTTTGTTCTTTTTAAA
The DNA here is from genome assembly GCA_035578905.1 of Stictocephala bisonia. Classification (NCBI taxonomy): domain Eukaryota; kingdom Metazoa; phylum Arthropoda; class Insecta; order Hemiptera; family Membracidae; genus Stictocephala; species Stictocephala bisonia. The sequence continues at coordinate 17,415,666 of JAQJVL010000001.1, forward strand.
TTTAACTTATGTGTATGGATGTATTGCAATATTACAAGTAAATAAATCAAATGTATCAGTCTACTTGCGTATTACTTCTACCCGTGGGATCCTGAAAACCTGCGGTTATCCGTATGGTATAACATGACACAAAATATTAATAAATAAAAAAGAAACTTCATCGAGCGACTAACACAACCATATCATGATTTAATACAAGCAGAACTCTGATTGTTTTCAGATTACTGACTCGGTTTCAAACAATAAACTATTTACAGTGTAAGGTAGATTTATTATATTTTTAATTATACCAATAACATAAAAACTAATGAAAGTAAACATATCAAAACTAAAGTTTGATACATAATACAACCAACTTCTAATTTTCTTTAAAAATTGTATTTTATTTGTAACTAACTATTGTAACTCTGTTAAATTGATTTTAACATGATTAATATATCCAGGAAGTGGATATATATTGGATTGAAAAGATACATAGTAATTCAGATAAACCCATATTTTTATGGATTAACTAAGCAATACTTATTTCTTCTTACTGTTTAAAATTGCCAACTATGAACAATAGAGGTTTGGTAATTTATATAGGTATATTAACAAACAGAAATAAAATAATATCAGCTTACTCATTCTGAAAGAACGATACGACATAGAATTAGTTTGGTATAACATAGAATAATTCTGTAAAATATAATAAAACTGCAACCACTAATAACAACAGGAAGGAAGTGTAGGTGGTAGTAAGGTGTCACACAAGCAAATGACAACACAAATAATCCAAATTCAAAGAGAGGAGAGAAGTTATCGTCTAGTGAAGTATTCATGCTATGGTAATGTTGGTTTTCATGTTTTAAATGTATTACAAATATAAAAAGTTTTGTTTGTGGAAAACAAGGTGTATAAAAAGTGGCATGTAGAGTTGTATAAAAGTTGAGTACCAACTAAAATCACTAGTTATTATAAAATTATGAGACATAGGACTTACCCAAGAAGACAAGTTGGTAACATTCACAACCATAACAACTTAGGTTAACCTGACATAACCGAAACAATAACCTAACCTAACCAAAGTAGTGGTAGTGAATTAACGGGAAAGGTCCGACAGGTCCACTAACACCTTGGAGTAGTGAACAAATAAATAAAGTGGCACTGAATATTCGTTAAAAAAATTAAAGAGTTAAAGATCGTCTTATTTAACCTGGCGAAGTTAGAGCTAAGGAGCCCTCTCTAACACTTAACCTTGGGACCAACGGCTTTACGTGACTTCCGAACCACGGTAGTGGCAGTGCAAAATCTAATAGTGGTCACATTGGGAAACGAACCCGGACCAGCTGCGTGGCAAGCCAGCGCCTTAGCCCTTTATCTACGGTCGCTCCACATTTGTGTCATGTGATGTTTCTATGTTTGTTTACTACTATGAGTTGTTAGTGGATTCGCTTTATAAGGTAAGTTTACTGATGTCCTATCTCTCCTAATGCACTAAATCCTAGCCTAGTGCCAAAACAAATTTAACCTAACCTACAATTTATTATAATAAAAGGCATAATGATAAAGAAAAATGCAATAAAAATATAAGTTAGAATAAATCAAATAAAAATAACTTTTGGTTTAAAATCTGTATTTTACACATGAAATATTGCACTGATCGACCATACAGCTCAATTACAGTAAGTAAATGAAATGTAAGCCTGTTATTAATTTGTGTAACAATATTTTGATAAGTTGATCCAAATACTGGAAAATCTTCAAACTGTTATGTAAATAAATATACAGTAAAGAGGAATAACAAATACCATGTAAATAAAAATATAATTTAAATAATTTTACTTTAATAATTTAGTATGGATATTTTATATGTAGATGTAATTAATTATTTTTAAAAACTAACAGTCCAGTTGTGTAGGACTACATATTCAAGATCCTTTGTTTAACAGTACCTGCAAACAACATATATATAAAGAAAATTTGACTTTTTAAGATTTTACAAAACAAATTTAAAAAAAATTAAGTTCAACAGTGGTGCGTTTTTCATATAAGACATCATATGATATGAGCGAATATGAGGGGCGAATGAGTGTAGATGATTAAGTGTAGTCATTTTTAATAAATAAGGTCAACTGTTCCTCAGAAAGAGCTATTTATTAATAGCCCAATAGCCAAGGCAACTAAGGGACCTACAGCTTTACGTGAAATCCGAACCACGTAGTGTTGTAACTAGAATCTAAATTTTCCAGTCACAACCACGTCAAGGTACTATCTACAATATTTACAAGATAACCAGATGTTTCGCCCATACTGTAATGAGGCATCCTCAGTGGTTTCTCTGAGGATGCCACATCACAGTATGGGCAAAATGTCTAGTTATCTTGTAAATATTGTAGGTAGTACGTTGACGCGGTTGTCACTGGAAAAATGTAGATTCTAGTCACGTAGTGTTGATCTGATTTTCAGCTACCTAACAAGTCCGACACTCAGTTCTCTTTCCTACACAACATCTAAACCTTGACTACCATCCAATATGGACAACCCAGACTTCTTCAGTAGTGTCCATGTTGATGGCAATCGTATCAGTATTAAGAGGACCAAGCATAGAACCTATCGCCTACAATATTCTCAACACTTTGTCTCCAAGTAGCTGAGTTACAGCAACTTAAATGCCAACTTGACGGTTTTTATTACCTGAAGAGAATTATGGCACTTAAGATTTTCTAGGTCAATTACTGTGTGATATAAGGTCCAAGAGCATGGTCAACAATTAAAAACTTCTACGTTTTTGAGTTTAAGGATGAAAAGTTTTACTGCTAAAATATCTAAAACAGAATTGTTAATATTCTTACTGGAATCCACTAGTAAACTGAAAACCACGATATCATGGTTTTGGCATTGGATAATTTAATATAGATTGACCTAATAACCAAGGTATCACTCCAACTCAGACTAACATAAATTTTTCATTTTGCATTCCGCACTAATTCACTCCCCTCATCTATACACAAAAACTCATTATATTGAAACTAAATGTACTGCAAATCTATTGAAAATATGACTGCTAATGGACAGGCTCATTCTACATAGTGAAACATGAAGTAAAACAGCGCTAAACAAACCCGGTAACACTAGGGTAATTGTAGGATGTTGTTATTTAGATTGTTGAAGAATATGATTTCTACATCTAGCAGATGAAATTAAAAACATTTAGAACAAAACAAAGCACAGGACGCAATGAAGAGCTCACCTCGTCAGTGTGCCGCTAGGGCCGCACAGTGCATGACTAGATATCTCGTCAGTGATCCACAATAGGTTAAAAGAGTATGTACTCTCACACACTTCTTGTTTGGGAACATTTAAGGTGCATATCAATGATCTCTTTTGACGAGTTACATCACGTCAAAAGAGCTGTTAATTACGCATGAACTAGCGTAATTAACAGCTCAAAATCAACATGTACTGATTCAACATTTGCAATAACAAAAAGCTAAGAAATTAATTTGACAATAAAGACACTGACAACTATTAAAATTTTAAAAGTAAAAAAATAAACCCCATCAACTTGTCTGGGGTAAACCTACCAGATGACTAAAAACAGTACAATGTGAAAGAAGTGAGTCACAGCAGCCACTGTATGGGAGGGAAGGTGGACCAGTACAACTTTACATGTATGGGAGGGAGGGTGGGTCAGTACAACTGTACGTGTATGGGAGGGTGGGTGGGTCAGTACAACTGTACGTGTATGGGAGGGAAGGTGGGTCAGTACAACTGTACGTGTACGAGCGGGTGGATGGGTCAGTACTACTGTACGTGTATGGGAGGGCGGGTGGGTCAGTACAACTGTACGTGTATGGGAGGGCGGGTGGGTCAGTACAACTGTACGTGTATGGGAGGGAGGGTGGACCAGTACAACTGTACATGTATGGGAGGGAAGGTGGGTCAGTACAACTGAACGTGTATGGGAGGGAAGGTGGGTCAGTACAACTGTACGTGTATGGGAGGGAGGGTGGACCAGTACAACTGTACATGTATGGGAGGGAGGGTGGACCAGTACAACTGTACATGTATGGGAGGGAAGGTGGGTCAGTACAACTGTACGTGTATGGGAGGGAAGGTGGGTCAGTACAACTGTACGTGTATGGGAGGGCAGGTGGGTCAGTACAACTGTACGTGTATGGGAGGGAGGGTGGACCAGTACAATTGTACATGTATGGGAGGGAGGGTGGACCAGTACAACTGTACATGTATGGGAGGGAAGGTGGGTCAGTACAACTGTACGTGTATGGGAGGGAAGGTGGGTCAGTACAACTGTACGTGTATGGGAGGGCAGGTGGGTCAGTACAACTGTGCGAGTATGGGAGGGAGGGTGGACCAGTACAACTGTACAGTTGTACTGGTCCACCCATGTATGGGAGGGAAATGTACATGTATGGGAGGGAAGGTGGGTCAGTACAACTGTACGTGTATGGGAAGGAAGGTGGGTCAGTACAACTGTACGTGTATGGGAAGGAAGGTGGGTCAGTACAACTGTACGTGTATGGGAGGGTGGGTCATTACAACTGTACGTGTATGGGAGGGCGAGTGGGCACAGTCTCTTCAGTGGCAGTGGATGGCTGTTATCCGGGTTGAAAAGGCGAAAATCCATGACTGGATAATGTGTGTACTCATACACTTCTTCACTTTTCTAAAAGAATGTTGCCGTTTGATTTTTCCCGATCCGGGCAAAACTGTAAGTGTGCAAGGCGCCTTAGCTACTGAACAGATGATTTTTAACTTGTTTGCTATGAACTTCTGTCAGTTCTAAACAGACTGATGACTGTTATATAAATTCTTTTTTATTATTAACTGTTGTGGCGTCACATAATAATTTAGATAATTTATGTTAATCTTGTCTGATTAAAAGATTCATCATCTGTTAAAATTTCCGTTTTCACGTGTTGTCCTAAACTGCCACTTCCATTTTTGTATATCCCTCAAGGTTCTTCTTCCTCCACTTGTCTTTTCACCATTCCTCTTTCTTCACATCCTTCCACGCTTGGTCTCCCATCGTCCTCTCAGTATTCCTCTTGGTCTTCTTCCTCTTTCTCCAGGACTATCTTCAGCAATCTATTATTTCCCAATCTCTTCACATGCCCCACCTACCATTTTTCCATGCCCCGTCTTCTTCATCTTTCCATCATCTCTTGTAGCTGAATCACTTTCAAGATTTCTTTGATTATTTGTTCCTCATTTTATCTCTTCTGCTAGTCTTCTATATTCCTCTTAAAAATCTCAGTTTTGCTACTCGTAAACAAGTTAAACCACCTTTTGTCCATGTTTCCGCTCCGTATCATAAGATTAGTTGATAATACATATTGTATTATCAATGTCTTCGTTTCCTTTCCAATTTCATAATATTTTTTTGCAAGTTTTAAAAAACTGTCCACTCTTCCATATTCTATTTCCTATCTAATATCTCATTGTGCTCTTGTTTGTTATTTTACTCCCTAGATAACAAAATTCAATTTTGGAACAAAAATTTTGAATTATTTCACAAAGGCTACAACACTTGAAATGCTTCGCTACTGCATGAAACAATTTTGATAAAGTGCCGCCCTTGATGGAAAATTAAAAAATAATAAATAATTACTATTCAATTCAATCCTACTTGTTACAAAAGTAGTGTAGCACAAATAATGGTTATAAACAAGGTACAGTCCTCATAACCATTAGCAGATTGCACAAGGTGGTAAAAATGAATGTGCTGGGCCCGAATTAATAACAGAATAGTACAGAGGGCCAATGAACCAATGGATTGTGCTTGTGCTTGGATGAAAATAAACACAGGCAATTCTCTAGCAAACTACTATTTATTTAACAAGACATCTGTAAATTCCATAACAACATAATAAAATAGTTGTGAACCAAAATACAAATAATCCTTATATATATATATGGTGTTCTATTATGAATCAATAGTTTGAGCCGAGAATAAATATGACGTATCACAGCAATGGAGTAGTATAAGTACTTTAATTTGTAGTATGTAATCAAAATTAAAAAAGAAATATTTGAAGCCAACAATAATGTCTCCTTGTAAATGTTACTCAAGAGGGATAACTTAATACAGTTTATAGATCAATGAAAATACATTAATTAAATTATTATTAGTATTAAAATGGAGTACAGGTTGCCTGTCATTCAGTTGGAAGACAACTTCCTGCCTCAGGGCCAAATGAGTATAACTCTCTGGAAATAATTGCAGACTTTTAAATATCAATTATTACTTGAATTATTATTTAGGCGAACCTTATCTCCAACAGATCTATATATTTTGTCCTCAGTTATGAGACACACAATGACTTAATATCACCCTCTAGTAAATTATTATAACAAGTGAGATCATTATCATGAATACTCCTCCTTATGTTTTATTCTTTATGTACTCAATTTACTCACTATTTGACTTTAATTAATACAATTTTTATCGACATCATTACCCATATTAAAATCAAACTTGAATTCGTCTATTGGATATACTGTATTTTACTACACAGCATAAATTTAAAAAATGATTCCCCTCAATCAAAGCACAGTTGACTCTTGATAATCCGACAGTTACGGGACCAGTAGGGTGTCGGATTACCAAATGTACCTCCCATCATGACTGAATTCGATGTTTAAACTTAAAACAATAACAAATACGATAGTTTTAAGCAATAGGTATGTACAGTACTGTATTAACAAACCTATTTCATACGGTTTGTGAATATTTATGTGCATAAAATAAATACGTACTGTATTGACCAAAGGTCTAGGTTAAAAATAAAGTACAGTAATTAATGCGGATAATTTTAAGAAATTGACAAACTGTATTTACTACATTAAAAGTACAGGATTGTATGTATTATAGCAAAGTTTGTACTGTACTTACACACATATGAACAGATTGCAAAACAGTAAATAAACTAAACATGAAAAAAATCTGTCATTTTCTTCTGCTTCTTTGTACGCAAACCTTCGTTAATCGCTTTTTCTTGAATGTATTTCAAAACTAAAACGTTGTTGACGTCTAGGTCACGTTCCTCACACCAGCGAATCAAAGTGTTGGCAGCAGACAAAGCTTCATCACAGCTGATCACGTATTTTTTCTCCGTCTCCACGGCCTCTTCAATTGTGTCGTTTTGTGTTATGATTTCTTGCAGAATCTCTTCATCTGTTTGTTCTGCACCCAGGTTATCGTCTAACACCCATCTTATTAGTTCTTCCGATAATTCTTGTTGGACGTTAGTTTGATTACAAAGTAAATGGTTTCTTCCACTACACGATTGTTATCTTGGGTGTTGTCGTCATCTTCCCGTTGGTTTTCATCATCTTTATTTTGGAGGAGGGGGTTATGTGGCCAAACATTTTTCCAGGATTTTATAAGTGTTGATGGCTGGACTTGTTGCCACGCAAAAGCTGCATTAAGAATAGCGTCCTTAATGTCAAACTTTTTCAACAGTGTTGTAATGTCTGCATCTGGTTGGCAAACAATATCCATAAGTAGGCGTTTTTTGTAATGCGCCTTTAGAGTTTTGATAACATTTTGATCCATTGGCTGAATCAGAGCAGTTGTATTTTTCGGTAAATACATGACCTCGATGTATCCATCGGCTATTTTTGCTTTTAATTCTTCTGATTTTGGATGCCCAGGAGCATTATCTAATAATAAAAGAGCCTTTAATGGCAGATTATTAGCCTTTAGATGCTGTTTTACTTCTTTGACAAAATGATTACTATACCAGTCTAGGAAGATTTCTTGGGTCACCCACGCTCGACTTTGGTTCATATAAACCACTGGAAGAGTTTCAAGATTGGTGTTTTTAAACGCCCTAGGTTTCTTACTTTTACCTACAGCTAACAGTTTTAACTTATAACTCCCGGCACCATTTGAACACACCATCAAAGTGATCCTTTCTTTTAAAAGTTTCCTGCCGGCAATATTCCGTTCATCCCTTGTTACAAAAATTTTGGTTGGAAGTTGCCGCCAATTAAGGCCGGTTTCATCGGCATTGTAAACTTGTTCGGCAGTTAGGCCCAATTCAGTAATTTTTGTGTCTACGCGCGTGATGAAGTTGTCAATATCTGTCTCATCAGCAGACAGTTTCTCTCCGCTCATCTGCAAAAACCGAATACCATGCCGTTTTTTTTAATTTTCAAACCAGCCATCGCTTGCTCGAAAATCGTCTTTATTAGTTATTTCACGATAAAAGAACTTTGCTTTTTCTTTTAAAATATCCCCAGAAATTGGGGCATTTCTGTTTCTTTCTTGTCGAAACCACGCATTAAGAGCTTCTTCAACTTGAGGAAATTCACTCATTTTAAACGTTTTTCTGTTTGAATTATCCTCAGCAGATTTTATAACGTTTTCAATTTTTTCCCGATTTTTTACAATGTCATAAACTGTAGGCCAGCCTATGCCAAACACTTGAGAAATTAACGTAAGGTTTCGCCACGGTCATATCTCTTAATGATGTCCCACTTTTCTGAAATTGATAATGTTTTATGCTTACGTTTGGTTCCACTTGTGCTCGCCATCATATACCACACCAAATATACTGTACAGAACTCTTAACTACAGTATTTACACTTACATACAGTTACTTTGCACTTACATATACTTAAATACAATTACAGTTACATATTTACAATTACAATGCCACAGTACACAAAAACTGTTCAAATTTCACACACTAAATAAAAAGGAAGAAGCACTTGTACTGCACTATGCTACACGGAAATACCGATGCGTCAATCCTGTTGAGACAGGAAACGAAGGTTGTTGGCCGCGTCGGACTACCGAGCGTGTCGGACTACCGCGAGTCAACTGCATTATAAATCTTATGACATTACTTTTTAACCACTAATACATTTTAAGGGGAGCAGGAAGGCAAAAAAACTTTTTTTTTTCAAAAAATTTTTTTTGCATATTTTGGTTCCTTGTTAAGTTCTCTTTAAGAAAATATAAGTAGTTTTGCCGAACAAAATATTTACATGCGTTAAAAAGCATAGTAAAGAAACTAAGACACTAAGATTTTGGCTCTCGGAAATCTCCAAAAATCCAACAAAAAGGCAGAGAAAGCGGCCCAAGAAATGACTAAAAAGGCAAGGGTTGCCAGAATCAAGAGAAAACTTGCCCTAGAAGAAGAGAAAGAGAATGCTGATGATCCTCAGTATGGTGCAGGGATGTTTTAGGCAGCTAATACTATATAATGGTGAGTTTTGACTTTTCCGCTAATTTTCCGAAACTTTGGTTTTTTTTATATAAAGGTACACTTTTCTCAAAATGTATTAAAGATAGAGGCTTGAAATTTTTTTTGTTTATAGGTGACATAGTAATCTAGATATACATGCAAAACTGTAACCAAATCTTAATATTTTCTAATTAAAAAATAATAATAATGATTAAAAAACGGGACTTTTTTTAGTTACATTTTTAAAATTTTCCAAAAAATGTATTTTTTATTATTTTATCATGAAAGTGCATGTGTTTATTTGTTAGGTAGTATATATTATTGAGTTAAAATTTGAAGTATGTAGCTTCAATACTTTCTGAGAAAAATGTTCCTAAAGTTGCCAATTTTAACATGCGTAGCATAGGGCCTTCCCGCTCCCCTTAAATTAAATTTTGATTTAAATAGTATATTAACTGTCTACCAGAAAATTTAAACTTAAGTATTATTAAAGCCAATAAAATAATACAATGAATAAATGATATAAAATCTTACTACAAAGACATGAAATTCCTTGTCACAGCATGACAAATCAATCACTCAATATACATGAATGTTGGTCAGAATGACGAACAAATAATAATTATACAATTACCACAAATAAAACAAACAGATACTTACATACATAGACAATGCACTAAACATAAATTTATAAACTGAGAGCTGGCTATGAATCAATGGCTATGAGAGCGAGTTAAGCTCAATTTAATTTAGATTTTCACCAAATTAATTGTACAACGTGTTGTTACACAATCACAATTAAGCCTGCCTACGTTCATAAATTACTTCAGAATTCTTCTAATACAAATCGCTATTTACGGTAAGAATTAACTCTTTTAGAGTTTTCGCACTTAGTTTTACAATAACGAATGAGTCTACATTAGGCTTGACACTAATTACAAGTATATTTCATTTCTGATCATAGTACTAACGAACCATATACATCAGTGTCTGTCACAGCTCTGCCTCTTCAAACCGTTATATTTTAAAACTTTCGGGTGCGTGAGCCATCAACCCCCTCTCTGTTACCTATCCTTTGTATCTGCTGGTATTGTGCAATCGGTACAATTTCAGAACATTCGACTTAATTACTACATCTTTTTCTCTTCCTCCTGTTCTTTTTAACTTCACTATCTTACATTTTTGTATGTTCATCTCTAACCCATACTTCTTTGTTACTGTCACCCAATAATTGAGCTCTAGTTCTACATCTTTCATCTCTCCTATATCATTATGCCATCTGCATAGTGCATATGCTACTGTCTCCGATCTTCTGCTTTTCTGTTTCCTTGTACTTCTGAAATTATTTCATCCATTATGACATTAAAAAGAAGCGAGGACAATATACTACCCTGTCCTACTCCTATCTCTCTCTATTAAAAGATTCTGTTTATTTTCTTGTATTCTTACATTGCTTTTACACATGTTATAAAGATTTATTACTTTTTCTACTATTCCCTTACGTACCTCTCTTCTTCTGAAATTCTCCCAGATGTTTTCTATAAGAACTTTACCATATGCTCTCTGTAGATCTATGAAAGCTTTCTATATGTCCACATCTTTTCTAGAATTCCACACAAAACAGCATCAACTGTTAACCTTCCTCCTCTAAATTCAAATTATTCCTTTCTTCCTGTTTCCTCCAATAAGAGGTAGGGGAGAAAATTATCATAGATTTTCATGGTATGGTATAAAATAGCTATTCCTCTATAATTCTCAGACATTTCCTTGTTGCCCTTCTTATACAGGCAACAACCCATATTACCCCGTATATGGGTAATAGATAATTCTGCACTATTACTTAGTCAACTTCAAATCTTTTCATACTTTAATAATACATTTTTGGGATGCTAAATATCAATATTTAGTAAAAATTAGGTGACACACACATAGAGTTAGTATCATTAGTGATACATTAGTATACACCAAGGTCGCCCATATACATCGCGTCGCGGCAGATAAGGTTAGGTTATTTTAGCCTATTGTAGAATATGTTTTTACAAAAGCTGTTTGCGACAGTGAAAATATGTTATTTCAGGTTCATTCTACAACATAATAGCCTAACCTAACCATAACTGACGTGCGTGATGTCTCTGAAATGTCAGTGATAGCTTTAAACCTTCTTATCGCTGTGCAACGTGAATGACGGCTTTCCGACACTTGATTTTCATTTTTCTAACCAAGTGAGGACTACCACATCATATCAAAATATGAAAACAATTGAAGTTGAGTAAGTAATAATGCAGAATTACCGGGTAATATTTTGCCCATTTTTCAGTTTTCTTGTATTTCCTTTTCCAGATATTCTGCATTACTATCCTATACAGCCATTGCATTCCATATGGTCCTGCCCCACTTAATTCAAAGATATTATCGGAAAATTATTAGACATATTATTCCCAGAGAAACCACTGGTAGGGGGAGAGATAACAAAAAAAGAGGGCTGGATCTAGAAAGAAGACAATTCATAACTAGTTCTTGTATCCAAAACCATAATGCAGCAGCTATACTTACCATTGCTTCCTTATATAGCTAAAGCCGATATAAAATCTGCTAACAACAAGACAACTCTGTTTGGTTTCCTATACAGTTAAACTTCAATCATGAAAAACAGAAATATTTTTATTTGTCTGCAGTGATTTTATATGATTTCTTTTATCTAAAAATTGGTTATTGGTGTAAAATAATAAAAAAGAAAAATATTTTTCCATTTGGTCTATTCTATGTGCAACTGTTCTTTTTAGAATTTTGTTATGTAGGCACTGTAGTTCAACTAAACTTAATTTAACACTAACTGAAAACAAATTTATTGCTACGTTGCTTACCTCGATTGCTTGGCCTAGCTCTAAATCAAATGTAACAACACAGATGCAATGAATCCAGTTTGAAAACCGCTCCCAGGTAGCAGATTTCTTTGAAAGTTTACTATCACCATTTTTCTTAGGAGTTTTCTCCTTTGGATCTGGGACGGCAGCATTATTTACCTCTCCAGATTCCAACTTTTCTTCTTTATTCTCAGAAGCCATTGATAGAAATCCATTGAATTTCATTTAATCTAAAAAAAATAAATAAATAAATAAATATATTACTATCAGAGCTTAATATAAACTAGACTACAAGTTATCAGCACTTCTTACTTATTCAATGCATAATTGTCCAAGGTATCAGGAACTTAAATATAAGCAACCGATGCATAAATTAACAAACATACATATGAAATGACTATATAAACTCAAAATAGTAACTACAACAAAAAACAGTACCAACGTATAGGATGGTACAAATGTATTAGTTACAACTCTATACTGATAACACAGATATACATATATGCATACATACATAATTTTACAGCTGTATTACAAATGATTCTATATATTGTAATTTAGGCTATACATTTTTGCACGTCCCAATTTACTCACATAAACCTATTCTACATTAGCCTTAGACTTCTACAATCAAAAATATACATAATTCATACATGTATAATCCAAATTATAGGGGTTTTTTATAACCAATGCCTTAGTTTATCACAAAACACATTAATTTTATTTTATTTATTTTCCATCAGCAATGCCATCATATAGATAACAGATATATAATGGCATTGTATATATCTGCCATTATATATGGCCATTATCAGGTAGAAAGGTAGATAGGTAGGTACGTAAGTAGGTAAGTAAATGTGCCAGGTACATGCAAATTCATGAAGTGTACTAACAATAATATTTGATAAGTAGATACTGATCAACAATACAATGATATATATTAAATATATATTAAACATGATAAAAAAAGAGATAAACTGTAAAATTACAAAACAATTAATATTAATACTTCAACAATTACTAGAAGTAAGATTTCAGATAAATTAAACAGTTACAATAACAAATACACAAATAATTAAAGAGCATTATACTAATCTAGACCACAGAACATCAACAACTTGCTTCCAAAGAATCAAAACAAAAATAATTGCCAGCGTGGTGGCTCAGTGGTTAAGGCTTCGGAGTGCAGAGGGCAAATTCTAAGGTTCGAATCCCCACTGAGCAAACGGTCGGTACTTCACTTGTTGAATAAAGTTCATGCACAGGCTTGCAAGCCCATGTGAACTGGCGAGCTAAGTTTTTATATAAAAAAAATATTAATTAATAGTAAAAAAAGAATTAATAAAAGCGATGTGGTTATGATGGATAACTCCATTTCCGTTTAAGTGTCCTCAGGTTATAACAGAAAAAGTCTACTTCGGCAGGAGCTGTGTTTCCAATGCGATGAAGCTTGCTATATGTCCATATTTAAGATAGTTTGTTTGATAGTGCTTGTAGACAAAAAGTTCTATAGACCTGGTTTTTCGAGGGATCCTGATTTCAGCCAACAAGTTAGGACAGTCAAGGGTTCTGTTGATGAGTTTATAGAGAAAAGCCAGATCAGCAAGCTCACGTCAGCATGTCAGACTTTCAAAGGACAAAGGTTGATCAAATCATCAACAAGAACGTCAAAGAACAGCAAGCAGTTTTGAACCAACAAGCCTAATAAATCTCCGTTGAACTCTTTCGAGTCTGGTAACGTGATGAAAGTAGAAAGGCCTCCTGCCACAGAAGCATACTTAAGAATAGGGCGTAAGAGTTATCTGTGTAAAGTTGTTAGGGAATATACGGATAAACTACTTTTAGCCACTCATGATAATAGTCCCAATAACATACTGGCTCTGCTGCAGACGACATCAAAATGATGCTCAATTTATTATGTTGTTTTATTTCGAGTAGAGAGGGTTATTAAATTCTGACATAAGTCTGACATAAGGGTCTGAACATTTCTTTGTTCACTTTCAGAAATCTTAGCTTTAGAACTCCATATTTACGGTATTTCATCACTGAGCCATATGTGCCAAGGTAAGCCACTGATCATAACTGATCAGCACTAATACAGAATAGACCTAACGGTGATGTCAATATCACAGTACAGTATCTCTATGGGTGGGTGGGTGGAATGAATTAATAAAATTTGTATATCGTTAGGCCAGTACAAGCAATAGAAAACGTCAAAATTATAGAAAAGAAGAGTATAGAACAATGGTATAATTTAAAAAAATATTCTGTTACAATATACAAGAAATACATAATAATATATAATTTACATGAAATACAAAAGCTGTTATAACAAAAGAAAATAATGATTGGAGCAATCATATATAAGACATACAGAAAAACAGTGTCTAATACACATGAAACATGAAAATTATAAACTATATACCTAAAAATTACATTTAAAAAATCCTTCTAGATTGTAAAAGGGATTACAAGCCAACCAATCATATGAATTTGTCTTAAAAATATTTAGTGGTAAGTTCTGAAATGATCTTGGTAATTTATTGAATAGTTGAACTCTAACAGATGAGTGGGTTAATTCAACAATCAAAATATAACACAGACTCTGGCATTTTTATGTGATTGTAGGGCAACATGTAATCATATCCATGTTGTTAGTGTGCATTTAGTAATAAATTATTATATTGAATGTGGCTTAAGCGACAGAAATATGCAGGCCGCCTATTAGCATAACGACTTGATCAACAGAAATAGGCAAGCCACCTCAAGTAGGGTTAAATAAAATTTAAAAAATCGGTATGGTAGTCTAATCAATCTTCAGATGTTTTTCCAAGAGTGTTAATAAACAATCTATTCAGCAATGTACTGGAACAAATAATTTTTTGTTGTTTATTGTATGTCATGCAATTTAAGTTACTATATGAATATAAAGTATAGAAATTAATTTCATTTTAAAAAGCCACAACCAATTAGCAACTGGTCTGTATAATTCTGGACATAGCCTAATGGCTAAATTCATTATTTTAAAAAGAACAAGCCTAGGATGTTAAGTTGCCAAGGTTTCTGTTAGGCATACTTAATAAAAGGATTTGTCATGATTAATTTTAAAAAGAAAGTCTAATCACAAACAACTTTCATAAAAACTTATTGTACTTTAACAATTAAATTAAAGCTTACCATTTTTACACCTGAACTGAACTTTCTAACTTCGTATAACCTAAAAGTAATAAATAAAACTTGTTTGAAAATTACCAAAGTGTTAATAGATTGACTGTCATCTAAAATGTTTGATTAAATAATTCCCAGATATGGATAAGTATGTACAAATAAAACTGTTTGTTTACAGAATATTCATTCATCTCTACAAAAAAATACACTAGCAGAAAGAAAGTCAATTTAATTAGCTGAGCTTATCCATGCACCCAATCAAAATTGCTCCTAGGATATTTTCCACCTTCCAAGTCCAAAATCTTATTTAGTGCAAGACTTTTCTGTAATCGACATAAATAATCGAACTAAGGCGATGCTTACGTACAATAGATATCAACCAGCAGATTATACAGTAAAAACTTTAATATACATGTTTGCATGCATACAAGTCTTAAGCCGTCGCTTTTCACCAAGGGTAGCCTGAAAACATTCAGTTCTCCTTCAACTAAGCTGCCGAAAATCAGTTAAATCTATTATCTAAGAAATATTATATCTAATATAATATCTAAGAAGTATCTAAGAATACATAAGAAAATTACTTGATTAGACGCACTTTAATTCAATGTACACCATACGTCCTACTGTTCTGCATTATACAACAAAAATAAATAAATAAATAAAAAAGCATGAATCATTCTCAAACAAACCCTCATATTAAAATACAATCTTCATTGAAGTAAACTTTTACCATGATGGATGTTTTTGTACATAAAATAAAGACTCGTATTGTGTTATGTTATCGTTGCACAATCAATTCATATTAGTTATGCTGCTAGCTATAAATTTAATCATCAAGCCACCGTATCACAGTGTAATGGTAGTTGATTGAAATGGTGCTAACCGTTGGATTAAATAAATAACATATACATGCAATTTACAAAGACTGTGAATTGGATATACATATTTTATTTGCTGTTTTCAAATAGATGTACAACATATGCGTATCTATTTAATAGTAAAGATAACCAAATATATTTAGTTCAATGAAATACAACACGATTCAACATAACAAATGAAAGCAAGTAAATTTGTCTTTCCACACAAGATAATAATTATCTAATAATAATTATAAGATAATAATTATCCACACAAGCATAATTATAGCTAAAAATAAATGCCCACAAATATTTTATGTGGATCTTTTTAAAGAATTTTGAATTATTTGATATTAACGTGAAGAAAGTCTACACTTGTATGATACATATTTTTTAAATCTAAACCATTATAAAGTTTCAACCACACAACTTTATGTCTAGATGCGTTGAACGAACGAACACCTTTACAAACAATCTATTTCGATTATTAATCTAAATGTTTAAAAAGCTAATATATTTAAATACCTTTCCCATTTACACGTTCTTTTATTGTTCACAAATGCCACTGCATGTTTTATGTAAGTACTAGCAGAGTACGTGTCCTTCGTACGGGGGTTAAGTTGATTTATATTGTGCTTAATGCATTTAGTAATACAAAACATGGATGAAATAAGCTAAGTCTAGGCTGTTTAAACGATTTTTAATATGACCATGTTTATAAAAAGAAAGTAGTTTAGTTCTCCACTTTGCCATGCGTTAACAGTACCAGCACTTTGTCAGCCCCTTCTTTATCCAGATTCTCAAGTAAAAACGTAGTACACCTGTATAAATATGTACATTAGTTGTAATGTACTTATAACGGCCCCTGAGGCGTTCGATGGGGCCTTAATAAAGCTACACATATATATATATATTTTTCCTCTCTAATTTATTATACTGCTAGACCAACAGAGGTAACATTTAAAATTGAATATTGATACCTAAAGTAAAAGAATAAAAACAGTAATCTCAATAAGGTATCTAACAAGACCAACATAAATTAATGTGAAACCCCTAACCAAAAACAATAACTAAAAAACAGTTTTAACAATAACAGAGCATAAACAATGTTAGGTTCAACAAACAAATATAACAATAGAAGCTCAACAATAAATTAATTGAGATGTTGGCCACCGTTAAATACTAAGTAACGTTAAAAATAAACTAACTATAAAATTGTAATTTGTAAAGCTGAATCAGGAACTCAACAATCAATACTTACTGAAGAATCAGGTCAAGTGCCATCTTTTTGAACGTTGCAGTAGAGTAAAAAACAAAATCAAGATCAGAAGACACACAATTTCCCAGGCCCATCAGACGGTGTAGTGAGCTGTAATGTGTCATTTATCATATAGAAAAACTCTCATAATAGCTGGGGGCGACCAGTGTGATGGGGAACATAAAAATCAAGTTGATGATGAATCTCAGGAAAGTCAATCTATATAGAACTAGGAGGTCAAGCAAAGTCCTTCGGGCAGACAGAGGTGGAAGATGCAAACGTTGTTCCATCTCATTCAAATTCACATCCAGGTAGCGAAGTTCCAGTCTCACACCACCCAGCCGAGCGTCTACACAGCATCCAGGTGAGAACATTATCCAGACTCATAAGGAACCCATATTGTGATGTACAACTCGATTATTGGTCTCGCTAGTTCAACATAGAGAGTTCGGGTAGTTAATATACAGAATCAACATCGGCACATTCGATTACCAGTCCAAGGGTACGATTAGCTCTACTGCATACACTGAAGAAATCATCGTCAGGATCGAGATTCCTTGCCATACGCACACCAAGGTCCTTCATCTTATCAACTCTTCTTATAGTAACATTTTTAAGATGGCAGTTGAACATTAGGGCCTGCCTTGCTCTTGAGAAGGAAATAATAAATCACTTGGTAGAGTTTAGATCCATTTTATTATGACGACACCACTGCTCTACTCCATATAGATCATTTTCAGGTCAAGCTGATGTTGTTCCAAGAAGATATACCTAAATATTTTTAAAAAATCGGTGAATAGGCAAAATTGCCCAATGATGTGATCCCCGATGTCGTTTATAGTCAAGAAGACTTATTAAAAAGGGTCCTGGATGTGATCATTGGGAAACGCCCGATTTTACCTGTATGGGTTTTGAAAGAGCTTGATAATGACTAACTTGGCAAGTGCGATTTGATAAATAACTCTTGAATTGTTCCAACAGTGATCCATTTACTCCAAGACATTCCAATTTGTAATAAATTGAGGGAACTGATTATGTCAAAAGTTTTTTTGAAATGTAGGTAAACACAATCTAATTAATTCCCATTTGCAAAGGTGGATAGGATGATGTTGACGATGACAATTAGGTTTTTATCAGAAAACATGCCCTGTTTGAAACAATGCCACTGAGTAATTATATTATTCTTAAAAGTTAAAGACATTCTATCAAGTACCGAGCTCTTGAACAACTTAGCTAACGCAGGCTGAATAGGTATCTGTCTTTAATTACTCGCATCATAGTTCACCAGACTTGTGAATCGGTACCAAGAACGCCCGCTTCAAATTTTCTTGAAATATGCCTGCCCTAAGTAGTGTATTAAAGAAGACAGTTGTTGTAATAGAGGGATATTTGAGTACCCTAGCCGGTATATCATATATAACATTTGAAAGAGTCGAGGCAACTTTTTTGGCTGATACAGTAATATAAGCAAGGTACGTGATCGTCTTGTAGGTATGTATAGTTAGGAGCTTCAGAAGATGGTGTCTTTATTAGTTGACGAAAAAAGTCTGCAAAGAGTTCACACATTTTATTGGGAGCTGTTGCTTCTTTGTCTTGTTCTTCTTTCTTCCAAACAAAATATTGAACATTGAAGTGTTCAAAAGTAAATTTGTCATTTTGAGTTTTCTTCAATTTTTATTTGTATGTTAAGATCACATTACCTTTTGTCAAGCAGTCTGGGACAATGAATGAGGTTCAACTGACTAAAAAAGAGCCATTAGGGTGAAATTTCAACTCATTTTAAAATTTATTAAAAATTCTACTTTATATCTTCATATCATTGTCGAGCATTATGGTATTTAGAGTACAGTCATACTTTATCTGTAATATAACACCAAATGGAATATACATGTAATAATCCCTTCAGTAACAGGTTGAAAAAAAGGTACACTTTTTTGTTTTTGTAGTATAGTACCACTTAAAGTTGTACTATTTGGATCTTTTCCGTTATACGTATACCACTATTTAAATATATTGAATAATACATTTTAACCATTGTTTGGTATAAATAACGGAACACGGTATTCAATTTATTGATTTAAAACATGTTTTCCTCATTTTCAACCTTTAGAATCCCAATACATCGAGGCCGCCCATATACATCGCGCCGCGGTAGTTATGGTTAGGTTAGGTTATTATATTGTAGAATGAACCTGTAATTTGTAAAAACATTCTACAATAGGCTATGCTAACCTAACCTAACCATAACTGCCGCGGCGCGATGTATATGGAAATATTTTGGGATTGCTGACACATAACGGAAAAGATCCGACATTAAATAGTGGTATACGTATAACGGAAAAGATCCTACTATTTTTACAAGCAATATCATTATAGCCTACCATTAATTATTAATGATCCAGTTTGATTATACAATTTATTATTATGCCAGATTTAATTGTTTTATGATTGTCATGATGTCAACGTCTAACTGTAACATTACGTATTTAATTCTATATTGATAGTTTGAGTTTGTAATATTCAACTCAACTTAAAAACCTGTCATTAGCTTCATTAAGTTGCCCATGAACTATATAATATGTGGAATCGTATTAACTTGATATATTGATGATTCCTAGCACCGTTATTTAATGTTGGAAGCGTGCGCAAACTCAAGGAGCTCACCGTATCACAGGCAAGCTGGGAGATTGTTGGCAAAAAGCAAGGGATAACATAATCTGCTGCTTGGTCCTGTTGTGCCGGGCCATTCAGTCATTCAGTTCGCTGTTCGCTGTAGTGTATGGACAGGAAACGTGTAATTAGGGCCGTTCACAATTGGTTGATTGTTTATGTATAAATTAACTTCCATGGCTACTAGTGATTTCTAAATATGTCGTGACGCAATATTAGTTAAATTTTCTGGCTCAGGTGATCTAAATTTCATTAAAAAACCTTTTTGTTATTGTAAACAAGTGTTTACCAGTGCTGTGTGGGATCTCCGCAAGGAAGTTCGTGACTGCTTGTATCAATGGCGACAGATCACTTTGGTTGACGTTTGGGGAAATATTGAACTTATTGGAGCTGTAAAAACTAATGGAGCAATATTGAATGTATCATTTGTTGGCGGAATTGTTTAAGTTAAAATGTACGGGTGATTAAGTTCTCCTAACTGAGAATTACAAAAACTTGAAAGTAGGCGATCCAAGTGTCATATTGTTATAGTTCAGTGAAACGAATATTGTAATTTCATTCAGTGTTGTGAATTATTTGTTTTCGGGATGAATGAATTTAATATTTTTTTGTCTGAATTTTGATTGGTATGATAAAATTATCCGAAATATTAACCACAGAATTATTTACAACACATGTTTCTTGCAGATGGTGGACATTTTGCAAGTGTAGTTTTTGGCTTATGAGTTAACCATGGCTATTTATTGTCCTGAAAGCTCGGACTTAGTATCTGGCTAGTGAGCAAATGAATAGTGGATCAACTGGACTTACTCTATTACAAGGTAACTTTTATTTGCAGTCATTTATATCTTCTTCGTAAATTAATTTTCATAACCTTACCACAGTATCCTAAGGCTAATACTGATCTATGAGCCAGAAATAATTCTTTCTAAGTTACTAATTAGTGCTGCCTATATATAAGTATTGGTTATAGGGTTGTTATTAAATGGGATAGGCCTAATACCTTTGACTAAAACTCAGTAGCCTAGTGTTAAGTATTATAATTGGTGACAAAAAAAATCAACATATTTGCATTTGGATCTCTCCCGTTATTTTACTACCATTACATTTTTTTGTTTACTATCGATTAATACAGTACCAATTGATTTTAGGCTTGGTCTGATTATTAACCACCATGATTGTGACAGTTCATTGCTTAATAAGTAAATAGGCTAACAACTTATTTTAGCACAACTTGGCACTAATGAACTAACAATTTAAAGCGCAATAATGGTTTTGGTGGCAAGCGTCTCTTATCACTAAACGACAAAATGATTGATTGAAAAGTCTAAATGAAAAACCAACTAAACTGTGACAATACGTTTGTACAGTATAGTAGTAGGCATGAATGCAATCAAGACTGTTATCGAACAGAGAGCAAAATTATATAATTGATTGTGGTGAATTAACGGAAAAGGCATTACGTAATATATAATGAGGCTTATTACCATACATGGCTTGAGAAGTTAACTCAATATTTTGTTTGAAAATAAATCTTAGCATTTCACTGATTTTGTAACTTTATTTTTTACTCATCTCACCAAAATCAAAATTTGGTGTTTTTTAATACGTTCACCACGATGCCTTGTTAGTAATATAAAAATACTTCTTCACAAAACTACAGTGTGTGCCACTGGTGGTACATGGCAAACTTTTTAAAACCCCGGCATGAGCCACTCATGGCGCACACTTCAATGGCAACAATACTTGTTTTAAACTGCAGCCGAGTTTTACTTGAGTGTTGTGTATATATATATATATATCTCTTAAACGTGTCTTACACTAAATATGGACCATATATATGTCGACCGGTGACATTCGTTTCAGTGAATTATTATCAAGATTTGCATAATGTAAATAAAAATATTTAAAACAAGGATTTTATTTTATAATAAGTAAACCACAAGATATAGACTTGTCATACTGAAAAATGGTTTGTCTGCTAAAATAACAAGATTTAACAAGTCGCATTGTAAGATTCCCATCAAAAACATCGCAAAATGTTTTTTCAGACACACTCAATTTTTATTATTACCACTCAACAAACTCATGTATAACGATCATATGAAATGTTTCTTGTACAAACATTACAGGATATTTGAATTGTTGACCTTCAAAACATTGTCGTTGTTTAGTATAGTACACTTGATAAAACTACACTTATTAGATTGTACAAAGATTTGTAGCGTGTACCACCGGTGGCGCACATCGTGGTGAAAGTGTTAATGGTTGGTAGATGTTCAGAAGCAATAATTTCAGTCTGTAGAAAACTGATTTTTCACTGGAAAATTAAAAAATTTGTTTTTACGCGGATTTGTTGTTTGTTTTTAATGCGTGAGATAAAGTTAAGGGCAGATGGCCGGGACAGTATCTCCATGTCCACGATTTTAGGCAGGCAAGTGTGTGGTTGAGTGTATAAGTGTGTTTGACTAATGCCTGCTGGCTACAGTTCTTGCGAAAATATAGGACTACACAAATTTGTATTTGGTTGCTAAACGTAGCTCATTATTATTATTTCTAAGGAACTTGCAGTACGGGATTTACCATTAAAGTACGGTATAGTTTTTGCATGTTTTAACAAAACTCGCAAGATAACATTTTTTTTGTAATTGCAGATAACAATGGTTTTCAGAAATGTGTTTATTGTTATAAAAACATGCTGTAAACTGTAAACAAATTTTAAAATTGGCCTAAGGAATATAGCCTAGTGTAAGTTGCAATTCTGCAACTATAAAATTGGCTATCCCGATTTATTTTTGGTCAAAAACCCAGACCAAAAAACATCTAAAGTAACTTTTATGTGTGGGTTGGTCAATACCGCCGTACTGTAAGGGTGCATGGCCGGGACAGTATCTCCGCAGGCAAGTGAGTGGTTGAGTCAATACTGCTGTAACTTTTTGTGTGAGTTTATATATATATAGGCCTATATATATATTTTCAGACCGTCCCACAGTGTGCTTCCATAAAAAAAATGCAAAATCTGAAGCTTTAAAGATTAAGAAGTAGTAGGTCTAAACTTAATTAGGAGTGTTTAGTGAACAGCGGAAAAACATACTAAAATTTAGTTAGGCACAATGTAATTAATGTCTATTGAGGCTTTTTTAAGATCATGAGAAGTTGAACATGAGGGCAAACATTATGTTAATGAATAAGGTAAAAAGGTGAGTAGAAAGTTCATATTAGCAACAATTTTTTTAGATGCTTGTAAACACTCATGGCCCAAAGACCTAATTAAATAATTGTCAAACAAAATCGGTTTGATAATAATTTTCTAAATTTAGAAATCAATTTAATTACTAAATGAATGTTAACATTTTTAAGTTCTAACTTTAATTTACTAATATGAAATGCCTAAACCTCAGTTGTTTTGTTCAGTAACAAGCAAGGTAACACAAACGAATATGATTCAATGACGATGATAAAATGCCATGGCCAGAAATGAGGCATGGAAACATTGTACTTGGCTGGTTACTTTTGATGCGTTTTAAAATAGCCTACAAGTATGCTGATGAGGACTATATTATCCTCATCACCATCATGGCATTACTCTTGTGTAAGCGCGTAAATTCCTTTTTTCTGTTTTACATCCACCTCAAGCACGAAAATCAAGTATTTTCATACATTTGTTGGATGGATATGTCGTGCCATTTGGAGGCATGTGTGTAATTTCAACAAGAATATTAAATCAAAACATGGAAATATATTGTTCCGAAATGCACCACAATTCCTATTAACCTAAGCTAATTGATTAGTACACTAAACAAATTAGAAAATGAAAAAGGGTTCTAAAAAGAAATTCCCTTGAATTTTATTAACAAATGCAGTTTATAAAATGTTATAACACTGCTGATGCTTTAATTCTTTTATACAATGCCCCTGTGGAATGAACTAACCTGGTCGTTCTCTTGCATCTGTAAGTTGAAGTTCCTCAGCCGGTGATGAAACATCTCTATATTATGTAGATTAGATATCCATCACTATAGGCAACACTATTCACTCCCTTTGCCAGAAAAATCACCTCTTTCAGCTTCTACATCTCTAATAAAAAATACCAATTTAATCATCAAGCAAACATTGAAGTGGACCTGCCATTTGAGCATTTTCAAACAAACTTAATTTTTACTATGGAATGAGCAGTTTAGAGTTGAGTAAAAACTCATCTAGATCAAATTTACATTTTATGGACATTTGTTGTTGAAACTACAATTATATTAGTTTCAATAATTACCTAAGATAGTAGAATACAGCCTTTTCTATGTTTTTTTAATCTTAGTAATAATCTGATGTTGCGAAAACAGATGGCTCCACTAGGCTTTGGTAAACAAATTAAGTTATTTGTAATAAAGTTGTACCATAAAATCTTTACACATCATGAAAGGAATTCTGGGTCAATAATATGATATAAAGCATATTTTAACCTAATTTTGATTTTTCAACTATGGAATTTAATCTCATAATCCACAAACTGTTGGCTTTTTTTTATAAAAAAAATACTAGTTCAAGGTCGTCTAGTATCAAATTCAAGACCATCTATGACAAATTTTAATAATGTGTTAGGATGTTAGTGTTAATAGGCTATTAGTGTCACGTTTGGTGAGAAGGCTATTAACATACTGTGTCTGTGGTCTTGTTATGTTAATTTTCTCTGGTATATTGTTATCTAACTGCCTATCAGTTCAATGAGTTTAATTCATCAATTTTTAAAATATTCAAGTTAATTATTTTATTGCATATCATTACCGGAGATGAAGAAAAGATCCAACTTAGGTGTCAGAAATAGTACAATAGATCTAATGAGCAATGTCAAGTCTGTTCAGATTACATGGTTAGTTTGACTTAACTACTTCTGTCGATGGACCAACCCATTCTCTATGTGCAAACACCCAACCCCCACTCCATTTAAACTAACTACCAAACAAAAGTTTGGATAGTTCCATATTTTCACGGGAGAGATAAGTGGCATGCTGTCCTGGGAGCCTTTGCAGGACTAATCACATCGATTATAACGTTGACAGGGCTAAAATCAGGGCCGGATTTAAAAACTACAGGTCCATAGGCTCTACCTGTGGTGCGGGCCCTCGGCTCATGGTTAGGGGGGGGGGGGTCCTCAGGGGCCCTCCCCCCGGGAAAATTTTAAAACATGACCAGTGAAATTATTTTCTAATTGTGATGCGAGCCCCCTAGGGCATACCTATGTCACCTATGCTGAAATCCGGCCCTGGCTAAAATGGTGTGACAATAGCATCAGCAGCGCACGGTACTTAAGGCTCAGTAATGCTGATTACTCAGGTTATAATGCAAATGTGATTGAAATAGGGGTTATTAGTGAGTGCTATTAGTTATATTTAACATTTTTCTGACTGATATTTATGGCTTCTTGCATATTTAAAATTTGAGGACTCCGCTTCCAATCCCCTATGTTGTGCCTTAATTTATAGGTCATATAAATACAAAATTTAAATTGTTTTTGAATACACTGCAGCGCTTGTTACTTACCTGCTGGAAGCTTTGCAAAGGCTGCTCTTGTTTTGAGATTTTAGGTATTTAGGTTTAATGTTGGGATTTTAGTTTTATATAACTTATCCTGAGTTGAAAAAAGGTGATGAATGAACTGTTTAAAATTAGTGAATGATGTATGATGTTATACTGTAGAACTGTTTTCGCTTGTGTGGGACTCCGCTTCCAAACCCCTATGTTGTGCATTAATTTATAGGTCATATAAATACAAAATTTAAATTGTTTTGTTCATAAACAAGTCTCTCTCAAGTTAAGGTTCATTCCCCTTTCATCGCTCATCATTTAACAAGGTCATTTTACATGTACCCATGACTAATCACAGGGACAATTTTATCAGATATAGTTGATTGGACACTTGTATCCAGCTAATGTACAGTAGTAATTTTCCCTACCGCAAAGCCTAGTTTTTGATCATAAAAATGCTTGTTTCATTGATCTGAGGCTATGCAAATGCACTTTTCAATTTCAGTTGTTATCATTATTTCTTGTGGAATTTGAGATTTTTGTATGTTAGACGTAGATAAGCAAAAACAATTTTAAAAGTTTTACCATTTTAGCTCACTGAGCAATTATACTTTCTTTTACATTGAAAAGTAAGTACCTTGTTTTGTATTTTGACCATGAATGTAATGTAAAATAGCATTGTTCATAAATGCAATTTATGTTTTACCCTCACATTGGAGATATAGGTTTGATAATCTCATAACAAAAACATGATTGTAATATGTTTGTCACCTGACCTGCATTTTTTTAGTGACATCTGCTACTTGTACACGAAATGTGATTTGGTATCATTGGTGGTATTTTAGGTTGTGTTATGTGGTTTCGTGATGTTTTTAATTTCATGTGTAAAATTATTGATTCAGCCAGTTACTAAGGATTATTTTGCTAATACAAAGTTATATTAGGGATTACTTTGCTTTCTTTCATAGCTATGCTGAATGACCTAGCATTAATTTCCCTCGTAACAGCAATTGTTATGTTGCCCAACAAGTGGTGAGAGTTTTATTAATATTATGTTTTAAAGAGCCATATGAACACCAAACAATAGTATCCCTAATACATTTTTTTTGGATTCATATTAAAGTTTGATGCATCTTTTGACAATCTCTTTTTATTAGCAAGATAAAAATAATTTTAAGTTCATATTAGGCCCTATATTTTTCTTGAATTTACCTTTTAAAACTATATAAATAATGCAACTATATAGTATGCCTTGATTGATTTTTATATGTTTAGGTATGTTTGACTATTTTTGTATCTTAGATCTTCAGTCAGTACAGTGAGTGAACAATTCTCAAGTTTGAACGCTGATTTGATGGAAATTATCATACATGCATGTTTGAACATGCAAATCATGTACATGATTGCAGATTTGAAGTCAAACTGTTGTGATACCAGTAATGTGGCATGATACTCAACGAATTTTAAACTACAGGGTTTAAAAAGCACTTCACTGTTTCAAATCTTGAACACCTTGCCTCTAAGTAACTTTTATTACAGCACATTTTATAACTGTAAAAAACTTAAAAACTGTCTTTGTGTTGGATTTATACCATGATGATCTAATTTTTCAGACAGCCAGTTTATAAGATAAATGGGTTCACTATATATACCCCCAAGCTATATATTTGTCATTGGTCTAAAAGTTGATGAAACATTCTAAGAAGAAGTGGCCGTAATTTTTAACAAAGACTAAATTCACTCATTTGCAATCCAAATTAATTCATATTTTGATAATTGTGGTAAAAAATAAATAGTTGAATACAATACCGTGTGTTTTGTTACAGGGGTCCCCTATGACGTGACAGGGAGCGAGCAGTATGCAAGTAGTGTTGCACCTGCTCGTGTTAGCGGCATTGCGCCTGGGAGGAGTGACTACCACGATCGTCAAGACATTCTCAGACGATGCTGGTACAGAGAAGTTCAACCACATGGTGGTGGACAAAAACACGGGTCGTGTCTTTGTAGGAGCAGTGAACAGACTATATCAATTGTCTCCTGATCTGGAGCTGGTGATGAGTGATGTGACTGGTCCTCACGATGATTCTCCAGAGTGCTCGGTTATTGACTGTCCGAACAATGTAGTCAAAAAGAAGACAGACAATGTAAATAAAGCCCTAGTCATAGATTATACGACGAGTAGACTGATCTCTTGTGGTAGCTTATTTCAAGGCATGTGCTCGGTGAGGAATTTGCATAATATTTCGGATGTCGCTGTATCTGTGAAGGAAGCAGTTGTAGCTAACAATGCAACTGCATCAACAGTGGCATTTATCGCCCCGGGGCCACCTAACCCACCAGTTACACAAGTGATGTACGTTGGTGTCACTTACACTGGAAATTCTCCATATCGATCTGAAGTACCTGCAGTCTCCTCCCGAAGTTTAGACAAAGACAAAATGTTTATGATAGCAGCTACTGCAGTGACTACAGGAACGAGAATGTTTGTCAATTCACTAGCCCGTGAACGTTATCCCATACATTACATTTACGGGTTTGCATCTGAAGGCTTTAGTTATTTTCTTACTACCCAGTTGAAATACAGCTCTCCCTCGCCATTTATTTCAAAATTAGTACGTGTGTGTTTTGATGACAGCAACTATTACTCTTACACAGAGATTCCAATAGATTGCATTAGTGAAGGAGGTAAAGCATATAATTTAGTGCAAGCAGGATTTGTTGGGAAACCTGGGTCAGACCTTGCTGCAGATCTCGGAATAACAGCACAAGACGATGTTCTGTTTGCCGTGTTTTCGGAGAGTGAACAAACAGAGGGAGAAGGCTCGAGCAAACCGAGTGAGTTAAGTGCCCTGTGTGTCTATTCCCTCAAAGCCATCCGAAGAAAGTTCATGCAGAATATCAAGACCTGTTTCACTGGCATGGGCAATCGAGGGTTGGATTTCATCTCTCCGAGTCATGGCTGCATACTTACTGTGAGTTTCTGATTGTTTTGTTTAAAATCAGCATGTTTGTATTATTACTTTACTGTTTTCATCATTACAATTTTAACTGTATTTTTCATGATATTTTTATCTGTAGATCTTAAAAGTACATTTTATTATTTATGATCATAATTTTGTCATGTTGATTTTCGCAAATCACTCACGATGTTATATTGTTTTTTAATAACAAAAAAGTTTTATTAACTCTGTATTCTCTGCCCTAACAATTTGTCTATGAATCAATAAGACTTGCATGAGCTATATTGATTATACCTTGATTAAATGTGTGATGGGATAGTACTTTCCAAATGGCCCACATCATCACAGCATTAATTCATGACTCTTAAAATATTTTAGTTATAGGTCTTACTTGGTAAGATCAACTTAGTTTTTTAAAATAGTTATGCTCCTGTTGTTAAAAAACAAAACGAAGTATTGAGATATTATGTTTTTTAGTTAACTTCATTAATCTAATAAATAAAAGCAGATTTTCAAAATAGTTGTATATGCTTTTGTTAAATTATATCTTGATTAGCATATTATGTTGACAGAAATTAAAAATAAGTGAAATGTCACATTAACCATGTTTATCCAGTTAATAATTCTTATGCCAAAAGAAATCACAAAAGATTCATTTCTTTGTGTATCCTTTAGTCTGAGGATGTTTTGGTTTACTGACATCAGCCGTTGTATTACGATTTTTATTTTTTACTTGTATTGTATGAAACTTGTGTTGTATGACCTTTCACCTCTTTGAAGAAAAATATCTGAATATTAGAATATATATATATATATATATATACAGGGTGGCGCAAAAAGAACGCATGGATTTTAAAAGGCTATAAGTTGGTTAATTTTAATCACACCAATATTTTAATTACACCAAAACGATCATCAAACAACCCAATTTGAGAGTTGGGTGTTAATAATTGTGAGGCAATTAACTAAGTTTTAAAAATAACATCAGAAAGATGGCGTCCTTCTGCATGAATACACATTGCGTCTCTCTTCAAAGTTTTCCGTAACTTTGTTCAAAGTGTCCTGTGATACAGCGGCAATTTCTTCACTTATTGCAGCCTTCAATTCTTCGAGTGACCGAGGTTTACGACGATAAACTTTGAATTTCAGGTGTCCCTATAAAAAGAAGTCGCAAGGAATCAAATCTGACGAACGTGCAGGCCAATTAATGATGGAGATTGCCGAAACGTGAAATCACGTGACCAGGAAACATTCCTCGAACGACAGCCATAGATTGATTACACGTGTGGGCTGTGGCTCCATCCTGTTGAAACCATGTTTGTTCCATATCAAGCCCCAAAGCTTCAAGATTTGGCTGCAAAAATGTGCGTAGCATTGTCACGTATCGTTCAGAATTAACAGTGACTGTTTGGTCATGCTCTTCAAAAAAATAAGGTCCAACGATGCCAATTTTAGAGACTCCACACCATACTGTAACTTTAGGACAATGCAGTGATTTTTGATGCATTTCCTGTGGGTTGTGAGCTTCCCAATAGCGGCAATTCTGCTTGTTTACTGAGCCATTCAAGTGGAAATGAGCTTCATCACTCAGCATTACAACATATTGTCATTTCCAACGACATCAAGCATTCTCTCGCAAAAAACTCTTCGTTCGTGAAAATCACGTTCATGGAGCTTCTGAACAATCATTATCTTGTAAGGGTGGAATTGTAACTCACATGTCAGGATGCGCTGTAGCGATCGACGTGATATCCCCAAGGTCGGAGCCTGCCGTCTAGTCGAGCGGTGAGGACTTTCAAGAACTGAGGCTCTGACACTTTCAACATTTTGCGGAGTTGGCGCCGTACGAGGGCGACCAGTCGATTTACTCTTCAACACTGATCCTGTTGTATGAAACGAGTTAACCCAACGTGGTATCGAGTTGCGATCAGGTACCGAACCATTACGCGCGACATTAAACTGTAAACGAAATTTTCGTTGAACAGTGATGACAGATTCATTTGATTTGAAATAGTGTTCAACAGCGAACACGCGATGCTGCACGTTCCACTGCTCCATTGCTACTTAAACTGGACGCTTCAACCAACAAAATGGCTTCGCTCGGCGGTCACTGACCGCTCCCCTCCACTGGTACTACGTTACTCAAATCCATGCGTTCTTTTTGCGCCACCCTGTATATATATATATATATATTGTTAGTGGTTTCATCTATTTATGCTACCAAAATACATTTTAAAGAATATTATGTTTTTGTAACATAGCAACAACAGGTTGAAGCGAAAACTTTCTAGTGCTGTAGTTCTAAAAATATGGTTATTCCTTGCTAAATAATAATTGAGGGTGTTCTAGAATTAAAAAAATTGTTGAAGCTCAATTTCTTTCATTTACATACAATTTTATATTAAAAGAGATAATGCAATGGATGTTATATAGATTATCTCAGTTTGTCCATGTCTTGCATTTGTCTTATTAACTCTATTATATGTATATTTTTGATGCGTTCGGAAATATCTAGTTATGGCCATGTTGATTTTATTGTAGTAATTCTAAAAAAATAGCAGGGTCAAGCGAATATTGATCCTTCCACGTAGGAGCCATTTAACAAGTTTTAAAGATTTAGCAAGTATATATAAATATAAATCTTATGGTAGTGTTCCCAATTACCGCTCATTTTGAAAATATCAAGAGTTATAATTTTGATTTGCTATAGTACTTACTGAAATGTCTAGATTAACACAAAAAAGAAGTATTTTTTGTGTGTTAATCTAGGTTAATAATTAATGAAAGGTTAAAATGATCTCCTGTCACAGAGCTAAATCCAACGAACCAAGCCCACCTTGTGCCCGCTTCATTATTTTTGTGAATACCAGCTAATCCTTCCCTGAAGGAGCGCAGAGCACTATGATTATGTGATTCATTGTTTGGATATGTCTATTGACAGATCAGGGGTCAATCCAAACGTCCATTTTTAGTAATTACATCTACCTACATGATGCCAATTTGGAATGATTCAATAAGGTGCTTTCCCTGTGAGGGGGTTCATTCTACTTAAGAGATTTTCCGGAATAACAATAAGAATGTTATTTTTCCCATCAAATCATTCCCTCGTTGTCGCCTAGGTGTCCTTAGGCATGAAGTTTGATGCAACTAGCTGGGAAGCACTACGTAGGGGTGGTTTATATGATTTTAATCGACCTTGCTGGCGTGGGATGTCCTTTATGATGGAAAGGTGCAGAACATTCAAGATTTTATTTAACTTATTAAGGAGAGCCCCCTGTCGCCATATCTGAGGTTGAGATATACTATAAAACTCTGGGAGCCATGCATGATCCCGTTAAGTTGGACTTTGACGCTTTCATAGCACAAGAATTTGGCCATATTATATGAGCCCAATACTCACCAACTTTACAAACCAGAGACGAAGCAGTGATGCGAAGAAACTTGTGCATTAGCTCCTCAAGTTTTTTTCTGCAGTCTGTTGCTCAGTATGTTTTTTGGTTTTATTTCTTACTTGCTGTTTTATGAATATGGTTTCTGAACGTAAGCAATCAATCTTTAGAATGTTACTCCCAAGTACTATGGGTGTTAATTATGATAAAAGCTTAATACCACCAAAAAGTTTGTTCAATTTCTTATTAGCTAGTGTCTGTTACTTAAGTGGAATCAGGTAACTTCTGCTTTTGTTGGGTTGGGTTTTAGCTACCAAGTTGTTAAATATTCTTGGAGGATTGGAAGGCCACTTGCGAGCATAGTTTCGGCATGTTTTAAGTTCTTATTTTTGATTTGGAATGATAACGACAAAACTGCAATCCGTCGACATCCATGTCTGGTCCGTCGGTGTTGACTCACCCACCCACCCATTAACTACCATGTCTGTGTAATCTCCAATGTTCTCCTGTGAGCAAAGTATTTCCTTCAATAATGATCATAATTTAAGCTTTTTAACTGTGATTCAGTAAAACATGGATCTGAGGATTATTGAAAAACTGTACCGGCAGTGGGTTGAAGAATTTCCAATCGGGGAAAAAAAATAAATCTAGCATTACTTTATATTATTTGAACCTTTTTCAGACATTGTTTACAAAATAAATGCTATAATTCCCTTTTCACTCTAAACACTGTATTATTTTAATTACTTGAGTTATTGAAAGACAAAGTAAAATAAATAACATACGCATATAACAAAATGGACATATTTTCAACTCTTTAAGTGTTTTATAATTTTTTTATCATGAAAGTCATATCAAACTAACTTACAAAAACAAAACTGTAATGTTAACTAAATAAATTATAAGTGATTTTTATAAAGGAATTAAATGTAACTCTTTTTGTTTAGATTAAAGTTGACAATAACTCTGATTACAGAAGAGTTTCTCATTATATTTATACTATATAACTTAAAATTAATTTAGAATTAATAAAATTAAATAGCATGTTAGTTGTGAGGTCACTTTTGGACTACAAGTAATTATTTTCAAACACTCACAAATATTACTATAAAATTACAAGTGCCATTGTGTTGTAATAAATAAAAACATTAAAACAGATGTTTTATGAATAAATAATAATGTTTATAATTGATTTTAAATAAAAGGAGAATTTCATATAGGTGTTGGGTCATCTTTAACTTAGTTTTCACTTTTCAGATTATATATTCATGTTTTGTTTGTTTCATATGAATCAAAATAGCGAGATTATTATCGGTTCTTTCTGTTATTTTACTGTGATCATTGTGAAGCTGTATGAATATGCCAAATAAGAAGAAAAAACATAACTTGATATAAAGATCATGGGCCTAAAGCAAGTTTTAACATCAATAGCTAGAAACTGGCCTTAGTTCCTCATCCATTGAAATACTAAAATAAGTTCAAAATTATTATTATCTAGATGCATATGAAACAAAATATATGAATAAATATTAAGAAAAATTACTTAATATTCACTACAATCATGTGATGAACAATTAAATGTATAAAATGCTCCTTTTTTTGATAATTAAAATCCAATTTAACTTAATTAGTATTAATTTATACAAATTTATTTTATTTTCATATTTATTTCATCACATTTTACCTCTAAATTTTGTACTCGTGGATGAGAGTGTTTGAAAATGATTATTTTGTAATCATAAGTCCTCAAGATTTAACTTTAATTTTATTGGGATGTTTGATTATTTAAGTTAATTTGAAATAACTCTAAATCAACATTCATTTTGATAGCAAAAAAAAGTTATGGAGGACAACTCTTAAGTCCACCGTGGTCCTGGTGACTGCATTGTGCACGGGAAAGTCCTCCCACAAATTGTTGAGTTCGTTGGAACTGAAAAATGAAATGTTAACTTGTAAAACTTATGGGACAAACTTTTGAAAGACTCGTTTTAATAAATTGCAACTCTATTTGATATTTCAACATGATTTTGAGTTTAGTGATGGCAACTACGCTAAATCACACATCTAACCTTTGTTCATCACATCCAGTAATCCACTATTTCTACTTGCAAGATAAAAAAAAAACATAATTATTGTGCGCTACATTATACATGGTTAAAGAAGAATTAAGGCTGTACTTGTGGATTTCTATTTTCTATTTGTTTATAAACTATTTATATATTTACTTCCAAATTCTTGGGTGAAAAAATACTGAGTCGGACAATTCTGGGGTGGCAAATGCTCTCTTGTTCCCCAAAATTAAGTCTGCAGAGGCTGTCAAAGGCAGTCGCCCATGTTAGTTTTAATCCCATAAGAACAATGTTATTTTCGAAGTGGACATATGATCATGCGTATTCAAATTAAACAGTTATTTTCAAACAGATTTTTCCAAACAAATTTCATTTGATCAAGAATGAAATTGCACGTTGGAATTCTTTTGCGAATTTCTAATTCGTTTTATAGCAAATATATTAAAAAATATTCAGTTTTTAAGTTTTTATTATCACCTATTTTACTAAACTAGGCATATTTATTCAAAATATTAAAAGCAAACCCTATGTGCAATATGATAACGTTTAAAATGACACCTCATACACAACTGTTGATCAATAAATAACGAAAAAATATGGATTCGCAAAACTTATTGTTCTTATGGGTCGACCAAGATGGCCAACAGCCTCTGCAGACACTAATACAACTGGGAACAGCAACCCTCAATACTAGTCTTCAGAAAATAAAAGGGAGTTTTGCCCCCTGTTAAAATGTCCCCTATTGGATGCTCAGATTTTTGCTAATTCCTCCAGAATAACTTGTAATTAATTCTTGTTGGCTCCGTCGTCTGGTCAGATGAGTCGGGAAAAGACAATATTACGAGCAACAGTAAACGGTGGGTACGCTCAATAGTGTCGTTGTGTCACTGGTAATTGATTTGCTTTCCACAAACGCGTGTCAGTTCTCACGCAACGCGACCCATCAGCATCCCGCCGTGAACACTACAAACACATTATATACGACTTTTGATGTGTAAATGTATAAGTTGTGTAAATTTCGAATTAATATCTAACGAAGAAAATTGAAACGGAAAGTTGAAATCCATTGAGAACAATATGTTGAACATTTTCGGGAATTGCGACTCATGATAAATTGAGGGACGGGGCTGGTGTTATCAGAACATATGGTAACTTCTGACCAGCACAAATCGCGGCTTATTGTAAACTGGGGGAGGGGGCTGGACTTATCAGAACTCATGTTGACTTCTGACCAGCATGAATCGCGGCTTATTGTAAACTGGGGGAGGGGGCTGGA
The DNA here is from genome assembly GCA_035578905.1 of Stictocephala bisonia. NCBI lineage: Eukaryota > Metazoa > Arthropoda > Insecta > Hemiptera > Membracidae > Stictocephala > Stictocephala bisonia. Next base: position 17,450,897 of record JAQJVL010000001.1, read on the forward strand.
CTTATCAGAACTCGTATTGACTTCTGACCAGCATGAATCACGGCTTATTGTAAACTGGGGGAGGGGGCTGGACCTATCAGAACTCGTGTTGACTTGGGGGAGGGGGCTGGACTTATCAGAACTCGTGTTAACTTCTGACCAGTACAAATCGCGGCTTATTGTAAACTGGGGGAGGGGGCTGGACTTATCAGAACTCGTGTTAACTTCTGACCAGCACAAATCGCGGCTTATTGTAAACTGGGGGAGGGGGCTGGACTTATCAGAACTCGTGTTGACTTCTGACCAGCATGAATCGCGGCTTATTGTAAACTGGGGGAGGGGGCTGGACTTATCAGAACTCGTGTTGACTTCTGACCAGCATGAATCACGGCTTATTGTAAACTGGGGGAGGGGGCTGGACCTATCAGAACTCGTGTTGACTTCTGACCAGCATGAATCGCGGTTTATTATAAAATGGGGGAGGGGGTTGAACTTATCAGAACTCGTGTTGACTTCTGCCCAGCATGAATCGCGGCTTATTGTAAAGGGGGGGACGGGGCTGGACCTATCAGAACTCGTATTGACTTCTGACCAGCACGAATCGCGGTTTATTATAAAATGGGGGAGGGGGTTGAACTTATCAGAACTCGTGTTGACTTCTGCCCAGCATGAATCGCGGCTTATTGTAAACTGGGGGAGGGGGCTGGACCTATCAGAACTCGTGTTGACTTCTGCCCAGCATGAATCGCGGCTTATTGTAAACTGGGGGAGGGGGTTGAACTTATCAGAACTCGTGGTGACTTCTGACAAGCACAATTCGCGGCTTATTGTAAAAATGCAAGAACGTAACCATTATTAATAGTCCCTTAATGGTTTGTTCATTGTTCGATTTGGACTACTGTATTTAAATTTTGATAGTTTTGAATTAATAATTACTTTTGATCTTTTTACTTCTGTTGGTCTTCATTTCAACTACTGTACGTAATTTTTTTTTTAAATTAGAACAATTTTAAGGGCATGTATCACACATATTGAATAACAAAATCAAAATACGCTAAGCAATCAACTTTCTACGTAACGACACCTTGTAAATTTAACTCAGATTATTTTCTGTCGTGTGTGGTTTTATATTCACCGAAGATCGTTGGAATGAAGGTCATACTCCCCCAGCTCAGAATTCTCGATTGTTGTTTCACGTAATCGTGTTTTACAACTTAAACATACCACACAAGTAACTATCAGCCTGCGTACAATGGCGGACCGCATAATGAACGAGCGTAGTTCGCCCATTGTTCAATCAGTCGGCCGTGGAATCCACCACATATCAGACATGTAGATAAACAGGATCGCTCTGGGCGGAAGTAAAGTACATGGGATAATGGTAGTGGCGCCGACCGCGCGTGTGTAAGTGAACGCACGTCATGGCTGTCCATTCATTATTTACTTTGCGTATTTCACTCTGTTATGTTTAGTTTTATTTTGTTAAAGGTAATTATTAGAAAGAGCGCACTTTTTCAAGTTTTTTTTCTCAAAACACTCACGAAGTGGGCTTATTTTGAAATTACTTAACAAATGTTTGGGTGGAAAACTGTGGAACGAGGAAAACGAAACAATTTTTTCTTTCGTAACTATAACGTTTGGGTACTCAAATTATGTGTAATTTCATCCTATCACAACTAAGGCAAGGGTTTTGCAATCGGGAAATTATTAAGCGTGTTAAAAAGCCATAACTGTGCTCCTTTCAGTAAGGTTGTTTTGCTAGGTTAGGTGTTTATTAGGTTATGTTAGGTTTTGGTTATGTTATGTTAGGTATGATTAGGATAGATTAACGACAACTTACTAATAAAAGCTGTCTAAACTCACTTAACCGAACCTATCGTACCTTACCGTACAGAACTAAACCTAACCTAACAATATCCAACAATTAGGGTATCCACAACGCTATATTGTAATAAAAAATTAATTTTCAATTTTTCCTGTTGGTGAAATTGACTTTTTATCAAAGAAAACTGCTTTCCCCCCAAAAATGTTGAAGTATTTTCAAAATTAGCTCATTTTATGCGTGTTTTTTTAGAAAAAAAAATTGAAAAAAAAAGTTTGCTCTTTCCAATTATTACGTTGTTAAAAGTTAGAAACCGTCCCAAACCTATTTTATTTGGCCTTCTCAATTCACATCTCCGCCATGTCTTCCTCATACATTAAACGAATTCTGGTCTAGCAACATTTTAATTTGAAGCATTAAGTGTTTTCCCATAAAATTTGGCCATTTCGGTGTTTCGTCCAGTTCGATTCAGATTTGTACTTTTCTGGAACATCAAAGTATGTATAGAATGAGGTGAATTAATTAGGGAATATTAATTAGACGCCCGCTTAATTTATAGGTCAATTAAGAATCCTCAATCAAACATGACGTTGAGAGTGTTTGAGACGTCATCACAAATGCCGAAATTTACATTAATATTTTCAGAGGTAGTTCGATGAGCCATCTTTTGCCTTCAAAAATTGCTCCAAGAGTACGGTAAAAAATCAAAGAGTACGGTAAAATATTAAAGATTTTCTGATTCAATTTTATTGACTAATACATATAAATCTCAGCCCTCTCTGAACAGGTTGTACAGCTTTAGTGCAAAATACACGATACAAGTGCGCCCTCGCAAAGTTTAATCCGCTTAACCCACGCTTAAGTCTGGAAACTACTTAGAAACTATTTTCGTGCTACAACTCAATCATGAGATATTATAGTGAGTTTCGGCATGTTAATGCCGACTACACTTATATAATTATAAGTGTTGTTAGAAATACAAAACAAGTGAACGGCTCATAGCATACATTTATTTTAATACTAGGCAAAATTAGCTGCGCTCGTTCGAGGCAACTAGCAACTCCATTGATGGCTACCCAAGTTGATTATGGTTAATCACCATCCTAAGCTCTCTCGTTCGTAAGGGCTCTGATCAGTCGGTAACGGCACAATTTGTTATGCGAATAACTGTTGGAATAAGGTATTATTATTTATTATCTACCTTATTTAGCGTTTTCACAAAGAACGTTTAAATAGTCTGCACAGGCTATCGGCCATGTTGGTTTTAATCCCATAAGAAATTTGTTATTCGCGAATCCATATGTTTTCGTTTTTTATTGACCAAAAGTTGTGTATGAGGTGTCATTTTAAACGTTATCATATTGCACAATGGGTTTGCTTTTGATATTTTGAATACATACGCCTAGTTTAGGAAAATAAGTGAAAATAAAAATGTTAAACTAAATATTTTTTCCTATAAAACTACCTGTAATTAAGAATTTGCAAAGCAATTCCAAAGCGCAATTTAATTATTAGATCAAATGCAATTTGGGAAAATCCGTTTAAAAAGAACTGTTTAGTATAAATACGCGTAATCGTATGTCCGGTTCGATAATAACATGTTCTTATGGGATCAAAACCAACATGTCCAAGAGGCTCTGCAGACTCTTTAAAATCTTTCTTTGTAGCCTACGCATCTAGAACCAGCATGTAAAGAATATTTATGCTAAGTTTCATGGTCCATAGCGTTATAGTTTTTGATTAACAGTGATGAGTTAGTCAATGGTATTTGGATTTAAGAGTCTGCAGAGGCTATCGTCCATGTTGGCTTTAATCCCATAAGGACGATGTTATTAGCGAACCGGACATACAATCACGCGTATCCAAATTATTCAGTTATTTTTAACGGATTTTTCATTTGATCAAGAATGAAATTGCGTGTTGGAATTAATTTGCGAATTCATAATTATAAAAAATATTTTAGTTTGAAGTTTTTTTCACGTATTTTCAAAACTAGGCGTATGTATTCAGAATATCAAAAGCAAACCCAATGCGCAATATGATAACGTTTAAAATGACACCTCATACACAACTGTTGGTCAATAAACAACGAAAGACAAGTTACAATTACTACGGTGTTCGATTTTGGTAAACCATATTTACCATCCTCAGACATGTTGGGTTTAAAAGGACGAGTCTATGAAGTGAAAACTACCTACTTTTACTTTTCTCTTGCCCATGTCTCTGCAGTAATACATAACGAAAATACGCGTAAGTCATATAATTACTTCGACCTTTTGAAATGAAACTCTACAAATTGGTCCTAGGATTTAATTTCACGGAGTTTCATTCGAAATGGAGAGCGACAAGTTGAACTTGGCAGCGGCGGGATTTTGTTTTCAGTAAGCTCGGCCCATCGAATTAATTGTTATTGAGCGGTGCGCCAGGCGCGACCTGCCCTTTGCCGGCAAGTTTCGGCTCCCCGCACGTCACTCCACACCTGCCGGAGTGCCGGTCACTCACGCTACTGGAGTCTGCAGATGTTTCGGCCATCTTAGTTTTGATCCCATAAGAACAATGTTATTTTCGTATCCGTATTTTTACGTTATTTATTGACCAAAAGTTGTGGATGAGGAGTCATCTTAAACGTTTATTTCGCTTTGGTTTTGCTTTTGATACTTTGAATACATACGTTTAGTTTTGAAAAATAGGTGAAAATAAAAACTTCAAACTAAATCTTATTTTTATATTTGTTTCTATAAAACTAATTAAAAATTCACAAAGCAATTCCAATACGCAATTTCATTCTTGATCAAATACAATTTAATAGGAAAAATCCGTTTAAAAATAACAGTTTAATTTGGATTGGTGATCGTGTGTCCGCTAAGAAAATAACATTAGTCTTATGGGATTAAAGCCAACATGGCCGACAACCTCTGCAGACTCTTAGGTGATTGCGACGCCTAAATAGTTGCCGAACAATTTCTGATTACTATTTTAGAAAATATTACAGGTCCGTTCATTACCTGTAGACACGCTAAACACCTACCCTATTCGATAATTATATAGAACAGTTACCCACATAGTTCCTTTGTAGGGTCAACTGGCTGTTGATTGGTACCGTGTGTGACAGCACAGAATGAGTGTTTGAAGTAGCCCGTTGACAGACAAGCGGCAGTTACCCACATAGTTCCTTTGTAGGGTCAACTTGCTGTTGATTGGCACCGTGTGTGACAGTACAGAATGAGTGTTTGAAGTAGCCCGTTGACAGACAAGCGGCAGTTACCCACATAGTTCCTTTGTAGGGTCAACTTGCTGTTGATTGGCACCGTGTGTGACAGTACAGAATGAGTGTTTGAAGTAGCCCGTTGACAGACAAGCGGCAGTTACCCACATAGTTCCTTTGTAGGGTCAACTGGCTGTTGATTGGCACCGTGTGTGACAGTACAGAATGAGTGTTTGAAGTAGCCCGTTGACAGACAAGCGGCAGTTACCCACATAGTTCCTTTGTAGGGTCAACTGGCTGTTGATTGGCACCGTGTGTGACAGTACAGAATGAGTGTTTGAAGTAGCCCGTTGACAGACAAGCGGCAGTTACCCACATAGTTCCTTTGTAGGGTCAACTGGCTGTTGATTGGCACCGTGTGTGACAGTACAGAATGAGTGTTTGAAGTAGCCCATTGACAGACAAGCGGCAGTTACCCACATAGTTCCTTTGTAGGTCGACAACTGTCTCTTGATTGGTACCGTGTGTGACAGTACAGAATGAGTGTTTGAAGTAGCCCGTTGACAGACAAGCGGCAGTTACCCACATAGTTCCTTTGTAGGGTCAACTGGCTGTTGATTGGCACCGTGTGTGACAGTACAGAATGAGTGTTTGAAGTAGCCTGTTGACAGACAAGCGGCAGTTACCCACATAGTTCCTTTGTAGGTCGACAACTGTCTCTTGATTGGTACCGTGTGTGACAGTACAGAATGAGTGTTTGAAGTAGCCCGTTGACAGACAAGCGGCAGTTACCCACATAGTTCCTTTGTAGGGTCAACTGGCTTTTGATTGGCACCGTGTGTGACAGTACAGAATGAGTGTTTGAAGTAGCCCGTTGACAGACAAGCGGCAGTTACCCACATAGTTCCTTTGTAGGGTCAACTGGCTGTTGATTGGCACCGTGTGTGACAGTACAGAATGAGTGTTTGAAGTAGCCCGTTGACAGACAAGCGGCAGTTACCCACATAGTTCCTTTGTAGGGTCAACTTGCTGTTGATTGGTACCGTGTGTGACAGTACAGAATGAGTGTTTGAAGTAGCCCGTTGACAGACAAGCGGCAGTTACCCACATAGTTCCTTTGTAGGGTCAACTGGCTGTTGATTGGCACCGTGTGTGACAGTACAGAATGAGTGTTTGAAGTAACCCGTTGACAGAAAAGCGGCAGTTACCCACATAGTTCCTTTGTAGGGTCAACTTGCTGTTGATTGGCACCGTGTGTGACAGTACAGAATGAGTGTTTGAAGTAGCCCGTTGACAGACAAGCGGCAGTTACCCACATAGTTCCTTTGTAGGGTCAACTGGCTGTTGATTGGCACCGTGTGTGACAGTACAGAATGAGTGTTTGAAGTAGCCCGTTGACAGACAAGCGGCAGTTACCCACATAGTTCCTTTGTAGGGTCAACTGGCTGTTGATTGGCACCGTGTGTGACAGTACAGAATGAGTGTTTGAAGTAGCCCGTTGACAGACAAGCGGCAGTTACCCACATAGTTCCTTTGTAGGGTCAACTTGCTGTTGATTGGTACCGTGTGTGACAGTACAGAATGAGTGTTTGAAGTAGCCCGTTGACAGACAAGCGGCAGTTACCCACATAGTTCCTTTGTAGGGTCAACTGGCTGTTGATTGGCACCGTTTTTGACAGTACAGAATGAGTGTTTGTAGTAGCCCGTTGACAGACAAGCGGCAGTTACCCACATAGTTCCTTTGTAGGGTCAACTGGCTGTTGATTGGCACCCTGTGTGACAGTACAGAATGAGTGTTTGAAGTAGCCCGTTGATGGCCACGCGGCAGTACGATAAAGCCGGCCGCGGTCCTCTCCATGTGGTATACGACCATGCAATACTTGGTCGAGTCTGGCGGCCTTGGTGGCTCGAAAGTAGAAGAGAAATGACCACTTCCGCCGTGTGACCAAACTCCTCCCACAGACTGCGAGCCAGCGTCATTCAGATGCTGTGTGCAACTGAACAAAAACCTTTGTCACTCAACTAAAATGAAACGTCAGTTTCGACTGTTTAATTGGTTCAAAGTGTAAATTAATTAGAAGAAAGCTCAGAACTTTTGATGTATTTTAATTATTGTTAGATTAGGGGTGTAGTAACTATGAAAATCATCAATAAAGCTGCCAATTTCTTAGTATGTCACTCAACTAAAATGAAACGTCAGTTTCGACTGTTTAATTGGTTCAAAGTGTAAATTAATTAGAAGAAAGCTCAGAACCTTTGATGTATTTTAATTATTGTTAGATTAGGGGTGTAGTAACTATGAAAATCATCAATAAAGCTGCCAATTTCTTAGTATGTTAATTTGTTTTTCGTTTTAGTTCTTCAACAACACTACAACAATAAATAAAAACATAATTTGAGTAAGTTTTCCTAAACGGACCATCAGATAATTAAAATAACATTTAAGTAAGGTTAGCGTAATATAAAGGCGTGTATTTAAATCACCATTGTTCGAAATGTACATGGTTTTGAGATTGGAAATTTTTCAGCATGTAAAACGATGTAACACTTTTAAAGCTGGTGGTTTTTCAAATTGTTTTGTTATCCTGGTTAAGTATACACAGTTTATTTTCAGCCCAAAATACTTCTTATAAGCGGCATGGTTACGTTAAGATTTAATATAAAGAAGAAAATTGCCTTGTAACGCTTTTATGTAATTTTTAAATAATAAAAAATCACATAAGACATTTGGAAAATTACAAAATTTGTTATTCTGTGTCTAAAATTATATTTGGCTACACTTTCTGCGTACACTGCGAGCTTTGAACATAGGCGGGAAAATTTGTATGGCAAGGCAAATTTGTATGACCCACCTGCCCACCCATATACTTACAGTGGTATACGTGTACAGTGGTATGTCTCACAGTTAAAGCCACGGCCATATGGCTACCTGTACACCCTCCACTAGTGGGTCCTTATGTACCGTCTCATACATATTTACTGGAAGAAAACAGAGAGATAGGGTCAGTATTTGTGTGTCCTAGTTATTGCCACAGCCATATGGCTAACTGTACACTCTCCACTTGTGGTTCCTTATGTACCGTCTCATACATGTTTACTGGAAGAAAACAGAGAGATAGGGCCAGTATTTGTGTGTCTTAGTTATTGCCACAGCCATATGGCTAACTGTACACTCTCCACTTGTGGTTCCTTATGTACCGTCTCATACATGTTTACTGGAAGAAAACAGAGAGATAGGGTCAGTATTTGTGTGTCCTAGTTATTGCCACAGCCATATGGCTAACTGTACACTCTCCACTTGTGGTTCCTTATGTACCGTCTCATACATGTTTACTGGAAGAAAACAGAGAGATAGGGCCAGTATTTGTGTGTCTTAGTTATTGCCACAGCCATATGGCTAACTGTACACTCTCCACTTGTGGTTCCTTATGTACACTCTCCACTTGTGGTTCCTTATGTACCGTCTCATATATATTTACTGGAAGAAAACAGAGAGATAGGACCAGTATTTGTGTGTCCTAGTTATTGCCACGGCCATATGGCTATCTGTACACTCTCCACTTGTGGTTCTTTATTTACCGTCTCATAGGCCTACATATTTACTGGAAGAAAACAGAGAGATATGGCCAGTATTTGTGTGTCCTAGTTATTGCCACGGCCATATGGCTATCTGTACACTCTCCACTTGTGGTTCTTTATTTACCGTCTCATACATATTTACTGGAAGAAAACAGAGATATGGCTAGTATTTGTGTGTCCTAGTTATTGCCTCAGCCATATGGCTAACTGTACACTCTCCACTTGTGGTTCCTTATGTACCGTCTCATATATATTTACTGGAAGAAAACAGAGAGATAGGACCAGTATTTGTGTGTCCTAGTTATTGCCACGGCCATATGGCTAACTGTACACCCTCCACTAGTGAGTTATTATGTGCCATCCCTTTCATGTTCTTTCAGCAACTCTCAATCCCTTAAAACGTTATTACCATGAACATATTTTGTATTAGGATATCTAGATAAAATAGTGTTTTCTGTATTCAGGGTTTATATTATGATGAGAGTGGATCAGACCTTACGAGGGGTTCACCTTGTTGATGGAGTACGTAGCGGTGAGCAGAACGCGCATTTTTGTCAGTCTTAGGGCGTAAGTATTACCTTCCTCGTGGAATCTGCTCCCGTTCACTGAACCGTTAATTACCGGCCGAAATGTGCACGATCTGATTGCCGGCACTTTCCTCGGACCGGTTCTCATAGCAAGTCCTATAAGTGTTCGGTAACAACCTTGCTGTACTGGAAATGCAAATATTTGCAGCGAACAAAAAATAACTTTTAAATCCTGAGCAAATTGTAACCCAGACAACTAATCAATTACTCTACCCTTTGTTGAAGACAATGGGAATTACAGTTGTTATATAAGTTAATATCAGATCTAGCAGTGATTAATGGTCCGATATGGAGCCGAAGAATGCACATCAGGCGTCGCAATTACTAGGGTATCTAGAGGGCGTGCTGGTCACGACACCGTGCTGACCGCCGACGTCCTCAGCCGAAATACGCTCTCTCTTACGTACATCAATCACCAATCAATACGTTGTGTCGTCTGTATGGACTAACTTGATTATTTTTTATAAGAAAACTTCACTCGCCAGTTCACACGGGCTACAAGCCTGTGCGTGAACTTTATTCAACGAGTGAAGTACCGACCGTTGACTCAGTGGGGATTCGAATCTTGGACCTTGCCGCGCGCCGGCTTGGTTATTACTACTCACTAAACTTGACATAAGACACGTTTATTTCGCATCTAATACATGCTGTACATATGAATAGTCAAATATAATTACTTAATATTGATAACAATTTACTATTAAAGAATAATGAAATATAGTTTCTTAATATTTAAAAACTATTTAGAAGTATATATAATTTAATAATATAATATAATTTCTCATTATTAATAACAATTTACAAGCAAAGGATAATCAAATATAGTTTCATAAGATTTAAAAACTATTTACAAGTGTATATGAATAGTCAAATATAATTTCTTATTATTAGTAACAATTTACAACTAACGAATAGTGAAATATAGTTTCTTAATAACTAAAAACTATTAACACGCATATCAATTCACCATCTCCATTTAAGATGGTGAAGCTCTATACAGTAAACGTACATCAGCAGCAAACAATTCTTCCAATGTCTAAAATGTATTTTTTATCAAATAAGTTTTTAATTTTTCATAGAAAAGTTTGTCAAGTATAATATTTTTACTGTGTGTCTAAAACTTATTTATTATTTTACTCACCATATAAAAAGTGAATTTTCCCAGCTTACTCGTGGAGTGTATCGGATATGAAATAAAAAGTTTCCTTGTATTGTGAAGACTTGTTAGAGTTTTAAAAATGTTCCTTATTCTTTACATAATATTTACTTAGTTCCCAAATGTACAAACTTGGTAGTGTAGATATTTTTGCTGAAATGAAGTGTGGGGAACAATGTTTTAAAATTTTGAGAAGCCATCAAATGTTAACAAAATATACGAGAACTAGAAAACATCAATCGCTGTTCTTATTTTATTCTATCGCAAGCTTATTCCAATTGCTGGTTGTATTGAAAATGCTCCTTAATTAAGTAAAAAAAACATTATTTTTAAGCAATGAGTTTCAAAGCGTGTAAACATCGGTTAAAACTTGAGCTGAAATATACGAGGTTGGAAGCTCTTTAACAAAGTTATGAGTCCTTTTACAGATGGAAATAATTTAAGTCGGTAATCCTCAACAGCTGGAAACAAACGAAGCCGGACGTCCTTTGACAGTTGGAAAGAAAACTTATTGGTTTAAAAACTAATTTTAAATAGAGATTAAAATCCAAAGACAACTTTTATAAAAACTTGAAAGTGTGATTGCCTTTGAAAATATGTTATATAGTTAGAATATGACTTACATAACATTTTGTTCATATGTTACAAATATAACTATTTGTTCATCAAGATTACATTAATTATTTGTATGCCTACATTTAGGTTTCTTGCTCGTTATTTTTGAGAAAAATCCAAATAAAAATTGAAAATTACCCCTTCAATTATTTATATTTTTCCCATTTTAACCCATAAGCCTAATAATCACTTAACCGCCCACATTCCATTTAGGACATGTTAAAGTTTTGTATATGAACGAAATTTAATATACAGAATGTTCTTAACATTTTAACAAACTTTACCACATTGTTCAGAAGGTCCGCACGAATAAATAATGCAGTATCAACGTGTTTCCTATATGGATTGTTTATCTGTCTGTATTTGATTTAAAAAAAATGTAAATATTTCAAAAACTGTTTAAGATAAAATATTAAAACTCTAGAAGAATATCTAATTAGAATAAATTTGATTGAAAATGTTTGTATTCCTTGAAAAATCCGTTTCATAATGGCGACAGTTAAAAAATGTCATTGGGAACAATGACGTTTATAACCGTCGCCATTTTGACACGACCCTTCGAGGAAAACAAAACTTTTTCAGTCAAATTTATCTTATTTGGATAAATATTCTTAGCGTTTTTTAGTATTTTATCGTAAACAGTTTTTGAGATATTTACATTTTTGTAAAAATAATGTATGTAACCGTATGTGCGGTTCGAAAATAACATTGTTCTTATAGGATTAAAACCAACATGGCCGACAGCCTCTGCAGACTCTTAATTCAGCCAGTGGGTGCCGAGATGTTTTAATATATAAAGAGAAGGAATGCAAATGAAAACAATCCCGATGGAGTAAAGTAATCACATCCGCGCACTAGTTTATCTATAAACGATTTAATCCCCGATTTGCCATTTACACGTCTCGTCAAAACTAAACGAGGAAAACGGACCGTATTGATCCAACTGTGACATTGTTTTGTTTGCTTCCACTAGCCCTCTCGAAAATATTTTTCATATTAAACTGTCTAGTGCCACTTAAATTTGTTAAGTGTTCGAACACACTGGCCTACATGTGGCCAAGTGGAAACACGGAAACTCATAGCTTTTCCAATTTCAAAAAACTGAAGAGAGGCACTGTTGGAACATTTAACTAGTGTATTAACAATACGTATTGTGTCGAGGTTAACTACTGTATTAACAATAGGTATTGTGTCGAGGTTAACTACTGTATTAACAAAACGTATTGTGTCGAGGTTAACTACTGTATTAACAATAGGTATTGTGTCGAGGTTAACTACTGTATTAACAATAGGTATTGTGTCGAGGTTAACTACTGTATTAACAATACGTATTGTGTCGAGGTTAACTACTGTATTAACAATAGGTATTGTGTCGAGGTTAACTACTGTATTAACAATACGTATTGTGTCGAGGTTAACTACTGTATTAATAATACGTATTGTGTCGAGGTTAACTTCTGTATTAACAATACGTATTGTGTCGAGGTTAACTACTGTATTAACAATAGGTATTGTGTCGTGGATAACTACTGTATTAACAATAGGTATTGTGTCGAGGTTAACTACTGTATTAACAATACGTATTGTGTCGAGGTTAACTACTGTATTAACAATAGGTATTATGTCGAGGTTAACTACTGTATTAACAAAACGTATTGTGTCGAGGTTAACTACTGTATTAACAATACGTATTGTGTCGAGGTTAACTACTGTTTTAACAATACGTATTGTGTCGAGGTTAACTACTGTTTTAACAATACGTATTGTGTCGAGGTTAACTACTGTATTAACAATACGTATTGTGTCGAGGTTAACTACTGTATTAACAATACGTATTGTGTCGAGGTTAACTACTGTATTAACAATACGTATTGTGTCGAGGTTAACTACTTTATTAACAATACGTATTGTGTCGAGGTTAACTACTGTATTAACAATACGTATTGTGTCGAGGTTAACTACTGTATTAACAAAACGTATTGTGTCGAAGTTAACAACTGTATTAACAATACGTATTGTGTCGAGGTTAACTACTGTATTAACAATACGTATTGTGTCGAGGTTAACTACTGTATTAACAATAGGTATTGTGTCGAGGTTAACTACTGTATTAACAATAGGTATTGTGTTGAGGTTAACTACTGTATTAAAAATAGGTATTGTGTCGAGGTTAACTACTGTATTAACAATAGGTAATATGTCGAGGTTAACTACTGTATTAACAAAACGTATTGTGTCGAGGTTAACTACTGTATTAACAATAGGTATTGTGTCGAGGTTAACTACTGTATTAACAATACGTATTGTGTCGAGGTTAACTACTGTATTAACAATACGTATTGTGTCGATGTTAACTACTGTATTAACAATACGTATTGTGTCGAGGTTAACTACTTTATTAACAATACGTATTGTGTCGAGGTTAACTACTGTATTAACAATAGGTATTGTGTCGAGGTTAACTACTGTATTAACAAAACGTATTGTGTCGAGGTTAACAACTGTATTAACAATACGTATTGTGTCGAGGTTAACTACTGTATTAACAATACGTATTGTGTCGAGGTTAACTACTGTATTAACAATAGGTATTGTGTCGAGGTTAACTACTGTATTAACAATAGGTATTGTGTCGAGGTTAACTACTGTATTAAAAATAGGTATTGTGTCGAGGTTAACTACTGTATTAACAATAGGTAATATGTCGAGGTTAACTACTGTATTAACAAAACGTATTGTGTCGAGGTTAACTACTGTATTAACAATAGGTATTGTGTCGAGGTTAACTACTGTATTAACAATACGTATTGTGTCGAGGTTAACTACTGTATTAACAATACGTATTGTGTCGAGGTTAACTACTGTATTAACAATAGGTATTGTGTCGAGGTTAACTACTGTATTAACAATACGTATTGTGTCGAGGTTAACTACTGTATTAACAATACGTATTGTGTCGAGGTTAACTACTGTATTAACAATACGTCTTATGTCTAAGGTTTAATTGGAAACTGTCAATAGTAAAATGATATTACTTAAGATGGTGCAATCGGTTTTCTTCCAGTCAATTATTTCCCAATTTTATAATCAGAATTAGTTAATGTATCTTTCCTTGAGACAGGGAAAATGGAAAAAAGGTTTTTAACCGCTACATTACAACTTGTGGCCTTTTGTAATGGCGAATATCAAATCAACTATACAAAAAAAGTTCAAAGTACAAATTTATTTTTTATAATTAAGTTTATTACAGTACACATAACTGAAGGGATTAACATGTTTTTCTTTTAAAATAATTATAATTTTCAAGGTAAAAAATAATTTTTTAACTTTTAAAATTATAAATATTTTTTTAATCATGTTAATCCTTTCAGTTATGTGTACTGTAATAAACTTAGTTATAAAAAATTAAATTTGTACTTTGAACGGTTTTGTCTTATAGGTGATTTAAATTCAGCTAAATTCGCCATTTCATAGAACCACAAGTTCTAATATAGCGGTTAAAAAATCTTTTTTGCATTTTACCTGTCTCAAGGGATGGTACATTAACTAATTTTGGTTATAAAATTGGGAAATAAATAACTCGCCGAAAACCGATTGCACCACCTTAAATGACGTGAAATCATTTAGTGTCGGTGCAGAAATTCTGTGCACCCGAGTTTGGAGGTTGTTAACTAAGAAATTAAGAGGCATTTAAAAAATCTAATCACACCATTTTTTTCCTCGTTTAATTGTACGTTATGGCAGTTTACTTTTTATTATAAACTGTAATATTTTTTATCTAAGCTGGAACAAAAAAGTACCGGAATGTTAACTAGTTTTCACTTTGCACCAACTTTACACTTTTATTACTCAAAAACGCGTTAATGTTTCGCATTCATATTTTAATACATGGTTGACAGGAATGTTTTTAAAAGTGTTATAAATGTCAGAATTTTAACTTAAAAAAATACTTCTTATCAATATCTTGAAAAAAAGTGTTCTTAGCTTTTAGAGATCGTAAAATTAATTACTCGGTCACGTTGGTATCCTTATGTATGGTTGCAATATATTATTTTCATATGCGTAAGTAAATATAGTGATTTTAAATTGGGTTCAATCCATTTAATATCTCTTTAAACCACTAAATTGAAATGGATTTAAATAGATTTTATATTAAATGTCAACAAACCCCTGAAGGATTTTCAATTATTAACCAAACTCAATTCAAAACTCGACTTAGACACCTCTTGGTGTCTAAAGCTTTCTATTCTGTGGATGAGTTCATGATGAGTCGCGGGGAAGATTAAAGAGCAGAACGGGAAGGTAGTATGAATGTTAGAAATATATGTATGTGAATTTGGGGTGAATGACCATTTGTTGTTTAGTTTTGGAATTTTAATACATTTTATATATTATACTTATATTATGTTGACGGTTGCATGACATGTTAAACATTGCTACTACGCTATAACAGGTTTATTTAAATATCACTTTATTTACTTTCGCACATGAAAGAAATTTATCGTAATTACAAATATCATAAGGATTAAAACGTGACAAAGTAATTTATTTTACAACCTCTAGAAGCCTGAATAGGTTGTTCAGGAAATTGACAAGAGCCTTTTTTTCTTGAAAATTTAAAATTCTGTAATTTACAGGGTTCCGTAAGTATCCAGCCAAGCTTTTGGAGGTAATTTCTTCGGTTAAAACAAACAAAAACTGTCATGAGCGCAAATCGTCTATCTGGCACACCGTTATCCGTCTGTCTGTCTCTATGTGAATTTAAAAAAAGGTTAATATCTCTGAAGTTATTTGAAATAAAGTCATGAAAATTGGTAAGAATGTTGACATTTATAGTGTTCATCTACTATTTAAATTTCATGTTTGTGCAATAATTATTTTC
This sequence comes from Stictocephala bisonia, assembly GCA_035578905.1. Taxonomy (NCBI): domain Eukaryota; kingdom Metazoa; phylum Arthropoda; class Insecta; order Hemiptera; family Membracidae; genus Stictocephala; species Stictocephala bisonia. Next base: position 17,466,722 of record JAQJVL010000001.1, read on the forward strand.
AAATTGGCGGTAATTTTAAAATTTTAAGCTAAACATCTTAATAACCTTAAATTTTATGAAAAACCTGTTACAAAAATGTTGAAGACTTTCAATAAATAAATGTGTAAAACGTTTTAACATCGAAAACAATTAACTGAGAAATTGACAATGTTGTCTAGTAAGAACGGAATAATTAGGCCAGGAAATCTATTTCATTTGATATAAATTTTGATTTCTCAGTTAATTGTTGTTTGATTTTAAAACGTTTTATACCTTTATTTGTAGAAATAAGTTCTTCAACGTTTTTTGAAACTGACAGGTTTTTCATAAAATTTAATGTTTTTAAGATTCTTAGCTTTAAAATGTTAATTGACTGCCATTTTGAAAGTAATTATTGTAAAAACATGCAATTTGTACAATAATTATTGTATTGTACATGAACACTATAAATATCAACATTCATACCAATTTTCGTGATTTTATTTCAAATATCTACAGAGATATTAATCTTTTTGTTAAAATCACATACAGACAGACGGATAACGGTGTGAGATAACCCAAGGAGTACCTCCACAAGTTCGGCTGGATACTTCTGTGTAAAACTTATAGAAAGTACACCTTTCAACCACGTATTAAAATATATGCAAATCTTTTACGGCTTTTTTAGTAGTAAAAGTGTAAAGTTGATGCACAGTGAGAACTAGTTAAAATTCCGGTACTTTTTTGTTCCAACTACGTAGAATAAAAATTAGTAGAACTTGAAATAAAACTTAAAAATACAAATGTCTTACTGTACAATTGAACGTGGAAAACATTGGTGTGATTGGATTTATCGTAGGGCTCTTAGTTTATTATTAAACAACTTTCAAACTCGGGTGCACATAATTTCTGCGCCGACAGTAATGTACTATGTACTATTGTTCTCTTTGTAAGAAATATTTCAATTGTAAGAATACGTTAAATCATTTTAAGTGCGCATGTTAATAACACTAGAATAACAGTGTATATGAGCGTAATTTTATTTATTTTTATAGATGAATTTTACGTGACTGTTAAATTCATTGCGTATTAACATTAAGACGTGAACAAAATACAAAATAATATTTGTAACAACCACGTATTAAACTTATTCCAGATTTGTTCGAAGTGTTAAAGATAAAGACCGCATATTTTTTAAGTGCTTTGCCAAACACCTTTAAATCGCTAAAGCATTTTGAAGAGGAAGAAAACTCATTCAAGTCACAGCACTTATTTACTAATTAAGCTTTAAAGTTTTTATTAAAACCGTTTCGGACTTAAAATCGCAATATAAATTTAAAGTTGGGAAGTGCGAGCACGTTTGTTGAAGACTTTTCGCAAGTTCAAAGTCATTTCAAGTAAAATGTTCGCGAGGGTTGTGACTTCTGGTGAACTCGTTACCAACAGTGCAAAGTAGGAATCTTATTTTGCGCTCACTGGTTGAAGCACAGTAATCTCGCGACTGTCACGGTCGTAAACAACGCCGAATTTTATACGCTTCAGCTTGATACGTTTCGTTTTAGTAAGCCCACTCTACAGTGTAACTAATTTCCGCTGGAAATAAACTGTCGAGGAGTTTCTGTCAGTTTGGATAATCAATTAGACAAATACCACGCTTTTATTGGTGGAGGAAGCCACTTATAGAACTCTTACCGACTTAGAAACAGATATACGTAAGTTTGTAATGAGTCATGCAAAACTTGCGGCAATACCACTGTACGTGTATGGGTGGGTGGGTTGGTCAATACCACTGTACGTGTATGGGTGGGCGGGTGGGTCAATATGTGTATGGGTGGGTGGGTTGGTCAATACCACTGTACGTTTATGGGTGGGTGGGTTGGTCAATACCACTGTACGTGTATGGGTGGGCGGGTGGGTCAATATGTGTATGGGTGGGTGGGTTGGTCAATACCACTGTACGTTTATGGGTGGGCGGGTGTAAAAAATAATACAATATGTGTATGGGTGGGCCTGTAATTGTAGGCGTTTTGCAAATACATATATAGGCTTACTTTATTCAGAGAGAGTTGAGAGTGAAGCACCATCTGCTGGTGATTCACAGGCGTTCACATGGTTCACAATACAAAACAGCACTTGTGAACAAACTGATTGCCAGAGTCTGACTGACTGGGGAATGAGGATGCCAATGAATTAGTCTTGTCATAAATCAAGAGTCCACGTGGACACCCTGTCGATGTATACTACTCTAACTAATCACATATTAAAATAATATGGTTAAAAAATGAGGTGATTTTATATAGATTTTAATCAATTTAAAATAACATTCAATTGATAAATTTAAATTGATTAAAATTGATATAAAATCACAGCATTTACTTACACATTTGAAAATAATATATCGTAACTATACATATAATAAGGATTACAACAAGACCAATAACACGACCTCTACAAGTCAAGAAAACAATGTTTCAGGTTATTGATAAGAACTTTTTTTATTGAAAAGATACAATTTTAAAGTTTATAAAACTTATAAGAAACATTCCTGTCAAGCACGTATTAAATATAAATGTAATACATAGTCGGAGTTTTGATTAATAACGGTGTAAATTAGATGTACAGTGAAAACTAGCTAAAATTCCGATACTTATCTCGTTCCAACTGGAATAAAAATTATTAAAACTTATAGGTAATTTTAATAATTCATATATTATAACGCACAATTAAATAAGGATAACAATGGTATGATTTGAGCTTTTATAGGCCTCTTAGTTTCTTAGTAAACAACATTCAAACTCGGACATACGTAATTTCTGCGCCGACAGTAGTTTGTGAGTTTCAAAACCAAAATTATTCATTAGTTAGGCTACGTACACTAACTGCGTTTAACCGTAGTATTACATATAATGTGCGGGTTACAAATACAACTTTTCCGAGCATTATTTGGTTACAACCAAAGTTTAAACTTTAGTGAATGACCACTCTTTCAAGAGCCGTACTACGTAGAGTGGGGAGGCGGGATAATCAAGTTCCCGTAAAAGTACGTAGGTTGATTAGGGGAGCATTGAGCCCGTGAATATATAGGGAGAGTAGGGGGAGGGGATGCGCGCGTGTGTGTGTGAGTGGGATTGGGAGGGTCAATACCACCGTACGTGTATGTATGAGTGGGAGGGTCACTAACACCGTACGCGCGCGCGTGTGTGTGCGTGTGTGAGTGGGAGTGGGAGGGTCAATACCAACGTACGTGTATGTATGAGTGGGAGGGTCACTAACACCGTACGCGCGCGCGTGTGTGTGTGCGTGTGTGAGTGGGAGTGGGAGGGTCAATACCACCGTACGTGTATGTATGAGTGGGAGGGTCACTAACACCGTACGATTGTTTGTGTGTGCGCGAGCGCGCGTTCGTGTGTGTGCGTGCGTGTGTGTGTGCGTGTGTGAGTGGGAGTGGGAGGGTCAATACCAACGTACGTGTATGTATGAGTGGGAGGGTCACTAACACCGTACGCGCGCGCGTGTGTTTGTGTGTGTGTGCGTGTGCGTGTGTGAGTGGGAGTGGGAGGGTCAATACCACCGTACGTGTATGTATGAGTGGGAGGGTCACTAACACCGTACGATTGTTTGTGTGTGCGCGAGCGCGCGTTCGTGTGTGTGCGTGCGTGTGTGTGTGAGTGGGAGTGGGAGTGGGAGGGTCAATACCACCGTACGTGTATGTATGAGTGGGAGGGTCACTAACACCGTACGATTGTTTGTGTGTGCGCGAGCGCGCGTTCGTATGTGTGCGTGCGTGTGTGTGTGCGTGTGTGAGTGGGAGTGGGAGGGTCAATACCAACGTACGTGTGTGTATGAGTGGGAGGGTCACTAACACCGTACGCGCGCGTGTGTGTGTGTGTGTGCGTGTGTGAGTGGGAGTGGGAGGGTCAATACCACCGTACGTGTATGTATGAGTGGGAGGGTCACTAACACCGTACGATTGTTTGTGTGTGCGCGAGCGCGCGTTCGTGTGTGTGCGTGCGTGTGAGTGGGAGTGGGAGTGGGAGGGTCAATACCACCGTACGTGTATGTATGAGTGGGAGGGTCACTACCACCGTACGTGTGTGTTTGTGACGCAGGAGTGTCCATCAAGTGTAAGTAATTACTATACCATCGGTGGTATTTTAATATTCTTCAGTTAATTGATTATTTTATTGATATAGTCTAGGAATTATAACAGTTTGTGTAGGAATACAAGTTAGTAACTACATTTGCGCGAAGTAAAAATTAAAAAAAATAATAATACATTTCTGTACTCTCCCACCCAACCATGCATGTACGGTGGTATTGACCCTCTCACTCACACATACAGGTAAAGTAGTATTGACCCATCCACACAACCATATACAGCATGTAAATGCCACTGTACCTGTATAGGAGGGCGGGTGAGCCGATCAAGTAAACATTATTAATACACCAATACATTAGTATGTATTTTACAACATCGCGACAGTGAAGGTAATTTAATAAGGAAATTATGAGCCTTTAGTTCTCTCTTGAAAGATTTTCTGTCTGCAACATCATGTCGCTTTGTAACTCCTTGCAGAGGCCAAACTGTTACGGAAGAAACCTAAAGAAAGTAGCTGTATCTTTGCTGATTGCTCTAGTTTCAGACGTCCTGGACGTCACAGAGGTAGCTGCTGTCTCGGCAACTGATGAACTGAGTTGCCGCCTTCTCAGTTAGCGTGGGGAAGGAACGGATATCGTTCTCTCTGGCTTCCCAGTCTCCCCTCTCTTCCACATTTCAAACATGGACTGGAAACACTAAACAGGCCTTATCCTGCGTCTGCCGCTGGTGGCGTTCCGCGTTACAGGTTGAAGCTACTCCCGTTTAGCTAAACATCGCCAGGCCGCTCTTTTCTTTGAAAAACCGTGAATCGTTGTTAAGTGTAACTTGTATTTTTAAAATATTATCATAAAAAGTAGTTGAAATAGTTTAAAATGTAGTAGTAATTTATTTGATGCTCATACATATTAAAAAATAAGTACGGTAAGCATACAAACGTTACGTTTTAACATTCTACAAGCTACAACTCGCAGGCATATAAACACAAGAGCACGTTGTAAAGACCAACATTAAAATAATTAACAAATCGATAAGTCCTACCGCTCACAACACCCACACAACTGTTGCCAACCCACCCACCTGCCACCCACACGCTTCTGTAGACCTATTCTAAATGTTCACACTCCATGGTTATCCTCCACCATACGACTTATAAGTATACGTTTATTACAATTTGAACACTTTGTAACTGTCCGGACATAACGATTAACGAAGACTGAAGCCATTGTCCACTTTGTATTGTGAAATTTCGTGGTAGTCGCTCGAACGACTAGCTCGAATATTGGAGAGATTGTCACGATGTTTAAGTTTCGTGCCATAGTAGGCTACAATAGACCACATGTAGAAATCTTGAGGGAACTATACGCTCTACGTTTTTAGATCTCATGGAATTTGTTTAATTCTCTCCACACTCATTTGGAGTCTTGGAGAGTTACCCTCTCAATTTAGTATTCCACTGTGTACGAGTCTTGAAGGGGTTGCTTTCGCTGTCCTTTAAAATTTCCTGTCAGTCCACCTGTGCACGAATCTTGAAGGGTTTGCTTACGCTGTCCTTTAAAATTTCCTGTCAGTCCACCTGTGCACGAATCTTGAAGGGTTTCCTTACGCTGTCCTTTAAAATTTCCTGTCAGTCCACCTGTGCACGAATCTTGAAGTGTGCTTACGCTGTCCTATAAAATTTCCTGTTAGTCCAACTGTGCACGAATCTTGAAGGGTTTGCTTTCGCTGTCCTTTCAAATTTCCTGTCAGTCCACCTGTGCACGAATCTTGAAGTGTGCTTACGCTGTCCTATAAAATTTCCTGTTAGTCCAACTGTGCACGAATCTTGAAGGGTTTCCTTACGCTGTCCTTTAAAATTTCCTGTCAGTCCACCTGTGCACGAATCTTGAAGTGTGCTTACGCTGTCCTTTAAAATTTCCTGTTAGTCCACCTGTGCACGAATCTTGAAGGGTTTCCTTACGCTGTCCTTTAAAATTTCCTGTCAGTCCACCTGTGCACGAATCTTGAAGTGTGCTTACGCTGTCCTATAAAATTTCCTGTTAGTCCAACTGTGCACGAATCTTGAAGGGTTTGCTTTCGCTGTCCTTTCAAATTTCTTGTCAGACCACCTGTGCACGAATCTTGAAGGGTTTGCTTACGCTGTCCTTTCAAATTTCTTGTCAGTCCACCTGCGCACAAAACTTGAAGGGTTTGCTTACGCTGTCCTTTTCAAATTTCTTGTCAGACCACCTGTGCACGAATCTTGAAGGGTTTGCTTACGCTGTCCTTTCAAATTTCTTGTCAGTCCACCCGTGCACGAATCTTGAAGGGTTTGTTTACGCTGTCCTTTCAAATTTCTTGTCAGTCTGATCACCTGCAGCCGTGTCTTTAAATAAACCATTTAAGGCTGAAATTGTTCTTAATTCTCATTAATCAGCATTTGTGTTAGTGTCGGTCTACGTATAACCTGTCTATTTACTATCTACGTATAAGCTACTGTCGATTCTATATGTTTTATAATACGACGTGGATTTACTTAAATTTAAAAAGATACTGAGGAAGGATTTATTTTGGATAAAAATGTTCATATGTTTTACGAGCATTCCAGGTTTTAGGTGAATAAATATAACATTACTGTGGTATATATACTGTTTCTTTTATTTTTTTTTTTTTTTACTATTATGATTTGTTTTAGTAATGTTTTTACTACCAGTACCACCTGTTTGTAATATCGTCACTTTTATGATATGGCGATTTTTTTAAAAGAAAATAACATTATAAAAATAACATATATGCAGATACATAGAATGTTTCCTGTTGAGACAGAAAGATTCTAAGATTTAAAATGTGGTGCGAATCTGTTTATATATCAGAGGTACACATTGATGGAATATGTGCATCGTGGCGAACGATTCAGACATAAGGAAAAGTATTCCCTGTACCTCGAAAAGGCATTGAAGTGTTGCCGCTGGCATTACCCGCGGACACCTTTCCAATTATATTCGCATTACGAGGAGTTCTCTAGTTAGTATATTCGGAAGAGGAAAAGGTATTTTATATTGAATAATGAAACGCGAAAGCAGTCTTGAATTTACAATGATTTCTATACAGGGCGTCCCAGAAATATCATGACACACTTCGATTGAAGGTTTCTCTAGTATTATTGGAAGAAAAGGTTGTTATAAACATAGTTGTTTGTATATTTGTTTATAATATTCACATATTATAGTATAAACAAATCACACATCTGGGCTCAGCCGGACCAAGCCAAGTTTTAATGAGTACATTTAACGCTGTTTTGACAGGTATTTTATATTGAATAATGAAACGCGTACGCAGTCTTGAATGTACAATGATTTCTATACAGGGCGTTCCTGAAATGTCATGACACACATCGATTGAAGGCTTCTCTTTTATTATTTGAGGAAAAGGTTGTTATAAACATAGTTGTTTGTAAAATTGTTTATACTATTTGGATATTATAGTATAAACAAATCACACATCCGGGCTCAGCCGGACCAAGCCAAGTTTTAATGAGTAGAGTTAACGCTGTTTTGATGGGTTTGCCTTTTTTTTGCCATACCTGTTCCGTTCTTTCGGAATAAGCTCTCCTTCTTTCACTAGACCAGGTTGTTCCGGTTCTTTTTTCTGTCATACTCTGACCAACTTTCCATTAAAACATCTGTTACTTGCATGTGTTCCTGTTTAAATGTCAGCTTGTGTTAAAGGCTACCTACTGCTTTTAGGTTTTGTTCTATTGCAAAAATAAATTTAATTATTCCAGCTTTAGCCGTATTTAAATTTTCTTGTTCATATATATTTCACACGAAAATTTGTATTTTTGAAATACAATTTCATACAATGAGTTTTATGCGGGATTTAACACGAATTTAATGAACATTTAAAATTTAGCTAATGTTTAACAAATTTACAAATGTAGTGTTAAATGTTCATCATCTGAATATTGATTTTAGGTTGTCAGAGATTTTCTGATTAACAAGTTTCGTAGTTTCATCGTAGGTCTTTAAAAGAAACAGAGATATTATATGTGATAATTAAAACCTCTGGTTCTAAGATGACGGTCGACCATAATAAGAGTTTCCATTTTTAAACAAAAAAAGTACTTTCGTCATAATTTTTGTACAGGTCTAGGTAATGAAAATCTTGTACAAAATATCAATTCTATATGCAGATTAAGCATGGCAATTTTAACATTCTTTTAAAAGTTATATTTTTTATGGCAAACCTGATGCCCTATAGTTACTGAGCCCTTTCTTTTGTGAAGACATCTATGCTAAGCCATTTTACAGAGCTGGAATGTTAGGAAAAAGTCAGGGAATATTTTCTAAATGTATAAAAATTGAAGGAACAGTTTTTTAATATTTTTTTTATGTGAAGTCAGGGACATAGGAAAGTTTTTGGAACTGTAGAAGATTTATTTTCGATTGCAACACGAAGATGACTCGTCATCAAAATACTTTTTACAACTGAGAGCAGTTACCAATAAGCATGTATGCGGTTTTATTCTAAACAAAAGTGTGTTTTTGATTATAAACAGAGTTTTGATATGAAATTAGAAACAACCAATATAACCTATATAACAGAATATCAGACAACGTGGAAGAAAAAACCAAGACCCAATATGACTTGTAACTGAAGCAAAAACTTGCTTGCAAGTACCCTTCAATGAATTTGAAGGCAATCCAAACAAGTTAGATAATTTCTCTTTATCAATATTACTTGGACGATAAGCGTTATTCCGAATTATGGAAAATTATCGAGCTTAGCTTAATTTTCTCTCGTGGAAATGCAACGGTAGAAAGTGGATTGTCGATAAACAAAGATCTCCTGGTTTAAAACTTGCATGAAGATGAATATCTTGGAAGAATCAAGGGAATATCTAAAAGAAGAAGAAAGAAAATGGTTTGGAAATATCTGGTAGAAAAACGAAAACGTACCTTAGAAATAAAGGAGTTGAATGAAAAAAGAAAATCATAAAAACATTACAAGAAGATGAGGTAACCAGGCAAACATTGAAATGCGGGATAAAAGAAAGTCATTTTATAATAATAATATACTAGGACTATAATTTTCATAAATTTTTCAATTTTTTACTTCTTTTGTGTCATCTCTGCGAACTTCTTTTAGTCCTATAATTATAAATATTATATGCAATTTTATTTCCTGTGTAAGATTATTTTATGATTAATAAATAAAAAGGAGAAATATTGGAGATATTTGGATAGTTTTCTTATTCTTATTTATTATTTTAACTGATGTGAGACGACTTACATAAATGTTTGCCGATATCTGTATTACGTGGTTAGGGAAAATTTGCAAACTTGCTATATGAAAGTCAGAAAAAATGATTTTTATTTTTAATGTGAACCCTGTTATAGAAAAATACGCGTTCTATATACATTTATACAGAAAACTGGACACCTGGTGAGGTTTAGGCATGTTTTTATTTAGAGTCAAGAATTGTTTGTACTGGGGCCCAAAGGGCATACTGTTCGTCTCAATAATGAACGTGAAACCGACTCTACTAGCTGTACTGTACTACTACTGTACTAACTACTAGCTGGATTGGCTGGTGAAGCTTGCCGTCGTGTCATCTAGTAGTTCTGACGAAGGTTGCCGTGGTGTCATCTAGTAGTTGTGGCGAAGGTTGCTGTGGTGTCATCTAGTAGTTGTGGCGAAGGTTGCTGTGGTGTCATCTAGTAGTTGTGGCGAAGGTTGCCGTGGTGTCATCTAGGAGTTGTGGCGAAGGTTGCCGTGGTGTCATCTAGTAGTTGTGGCGAAGCTGGCCATAGTGTCATCTAGTAGTTGTGGTGAAGCTTGCCGCGGTGTCATCTAGTAGTTGTGGCGAAGCTTGCCGGGGTGTCATCTAGTAGTGGCTGGCGAAGCTTGCCGGGGTGTCATCTAGCAGTGGCTGGTGAAGCTTGCTGGGGTGTCATCTAGCAGTGGCTGGCGAAGCTTTTCGAGGTATCATCTAGTAGTGGCTGGCGAAGCTTGCCGGAGTGTCATCTAGCAGTGGCTGGTGAAGCTTGCCGGGGTGTCATCTAGCAGTGGCTGGCGAAGCTTTTCGAGGTATCATCTAGTAGTGGCTGGCGAAGCTTGCCGGAGTGTCATCTAGTAGTGGCTGGCGAAGCTTGCCGGAGTGTCATGTAGTAGTGGCTGGCGAAGCTTGCCGGGGTGTCATCTAGCAGTGGCTGGCGAAGCTTGTCGAGGTATCATCTAGTAGTGGCTGGTGAAGCTTGCCGGGGTGTCATCTAGCAGTGGCTGGCGAAGCTTGTCGGGGTATCATCTAGCAGTGGCTGGCGAAGCTTGCCGGAGTGTCATCTAGCAGTGGCTGGTGAAGCTTGCTGGGGTGTCATCTAGCAGTGGCTGGCGAAGCTTTTCGAGGTATCATCTAGTAGTGGCTGGCGAAGCTTGCCGGAGTGTCATCTAGCAGTGGCTGGTGAAGCTTGCCGGGGTGTCATGTAGCAGTGGCTGGCGAAGCTTTTCGAGGTATCATCTAGTAGTGGCTGGCGAAGCTTGCCGGAGTGTCATCTAGTAGTGGCTGGCGAAGCTTGCCGGAGTGTCATGTAGTAGTGGCTGGCGAAGCTTGCCGGGGTGTCATCTAGCAGTGGCTGGCGAAGCTTGTCGAGGTATCATCTAGTAGTGGCTGGTGAAGCTTGCCGGGGTGTCATCTAGCAGTGGCTGGCGAAGCTTGTCGGGGTATCATCTAGCAGTGGCTGGCGAAGCTTGCCGGGGTGTCATCTAGCAGTGGCTGGTGAAGCTTGCCGGGGTGTCATCTAGCAGTGGCTGGCGAAGCTTTTCGAGGTATCATCTAGTAGTGGCTGGCGAAGCTTGCCGGAGTGTCATCTAGTAGTGGCTGGCGAAGCTTGCCGGGGTGTCATCTAGCAGTGGCTGGCGAAGCTTGTCGAGGTATCATCTAGTAGTGGCTGGTGAAGCTTGCCGGGGTGCATCTAATAGTTATACATTTTCAGTTGTGCAGTTTCAACAATCCAGCGCTATTGCTGCCATCATATCGATAAGGGCTGGTGAATGGAGATACTGTATGTGTAGTGTTAGTCGTTAATGTATTGTTACGAAACCATGCATTCTTCGTCTTTAATGGCTTTGTTTATGACTCGCGTTCCATTAAACAAATGAAATCAGTTATTGAGGTATGGTAAAGTAATAAAATCATTCCAATTAAAACTAAGTATTGGACTCGGGCCAGACTGTCTACAGCCATTTATTGGTTATTGAAGGAGTAAGAGGAGTATATTTACTTGTTTTTCATTCATTATCTAATTTACTTCTTTCTTATGACGCAAGTTAGCTTATATTCTCATGTTATAACACATGTTATATTATTTTATGGAGATGGTTTTGTACGTTTAACGTATTAAAATAAATTTGATTAGACCTCGTTTATTTAAATTGATGGGTGGAACAAATATATGAAAACGCATTCACAACTTTTGTATTACTTCACTTGTAAAAGTGAAATAATCTACATGATCGTGGTTACAAAGAACATGCTTTTTGACGTCATTAGCGACATTTCATCTTTTCAGAGGGATGGAACACGTGGAGTTGAACGAAAATCTTCAACTGAAGCCTAAGTCGAGTTTGGTACCAAATTGAAGGTCTATTCAAGAGAAATTAATTGCCGCAAACCGGATTTCGAAAGGTTACCTTTTTCCAGAATATTGGTCATTTGAGTGTCAAAATAACTATTTTTAACAATATTATTTCTCCGCCATTTAACGGTTTTAAATAAGTTATTCCGATCAAAATTATACTTCATGGAACACAATTATTAACTATCAAATTATCTATGGAACAAATAACTTTGTTATAAAAGCGTTTCCATATTATTTTTCCCCACCCTGTATATCGGGTGCATCACTCATTCTATTCCAGTACATTGATCTCAAATCATGTGGAAGAATCCATTAGTTTACTTGTCTGCATGGATTTGTTTGTGTCGGTAAAAATGTTCTTTTAATATTTTCCAAGTTAAACAGATTTCATCAAACTTTGTTTTTTCAGTCTCCGAAAACGAAATTTGAAAATTATTCATTTTATTATTGTTTTTCAGCCTCTTGTTATTTGCTCAAGATGAGCCGGAACCGTAGGCCCACCGGGCCAAACCTTGAAAGCGATGTCCCGTGACCTTGAGCGCCGTATCAGGGCATGTGGCTATCTATTGATCTTTCGGGGTTCGGCTTGGCAGCCGGTGAGGGTGTTCCCCCACTACTAGTCTCCATTCATTCATACAGTCCACGCACAGCTCAAACTGAACCCTCGCTCCCTTCTCCCACCCGGCAGCTCCCACTTTCCCCTGCCAGTTTTACCTATTTCGCCCCTCGTCTTACTTCGTGCCCTTGCAGCCTTCACCTTCCATACGGAGTTCCGATTACTTTCATCCTCTAGAAATATACAATCAGCGGACGGATTCGAAACAAAACGTAAATACATTCATTAGAATACAGCAAAAACGATCTACTCATGTAACATTGTTACGTATGAGACGCCTACACAACGTTGTGCGTATTTTAAGGCGAATATGAATGATGATATGTGTGTAGGATGAGTGTAGTCTGGTTACTGAGTTCAACTGTTCCTCAGAAAGGACAATTTATTAATAGCCCAACAGCCAGGGTAACTATGGGACCTACAACTTTACGTGGAATCTGAACCACGTAGTGTTGGTCTGATTTTCAGATAACTGACAAGTCTAACACTCAGTTCTCTTCCCTTCACAACATCCGAACTTTGACTACCAACCAAAATGGACACCCCAGACGTCTCTATTAGTGTCCACGTCGATTGCAACCATTGAGCGGACGCCGTGTCGGTATTAAGAGGACCGAGCATGAAACCTATCGCCTACAATCTCCCAAACACTTAGTTCCCAAGTACCTGGGTTACAGTACTGCGCCACCAGTGCCGACGGTGATGAATGAACGGCATTAGAGTATGTATATTTAATATTGTTTTCATTAAATTTCAGTGCTTTTCGAAGAGGTGAGGTGGTGGAAATAAACAGATAGATATAAAAATATGTTAGTAATTGAGTAATTATGCACCTTTCTTGCTTCTTATAAAAATACGATTTCTCGTTGAAAAAGTGGTGAAATATGAGTTTATATCTCTTGACCAAGTTGAATTCAAAAGCGGAAAACTAGTTTTTTTCTGTAAAATTGAAAAACTATATTTTTAATCTTACAGTGAAAAAAATCAACTTTTTAAAAAATAGTCATTTTTTATCATTTTTGTTTTTATTTGACAACTTTTTATGCTAAACACGAATGTCGAATATATAATTCGTGTTTCTATAAAATTATTTTTTTCTGTTTGAAAAATACACTTATTTACTCGTAAAAATTCGTATTTTGTGTAAAATTCAGGTTCCTAAACCGACGGCTGCAGGTCGTCTCTGCGGCGGCGATATAGGTGAATTCGGTTTTTGTGATAATGGTTGGTGCTTAATGATCTCGTAATGTTCGCTAATCGTGATTCGCTGCGAAAGTAGTTTTTCCGTTATATCTCGAGAACTAATTGTTATAGACCATAATAATTTTCCAATTCGTATTGAGTGAAAAAAAAAACCAAATTACAAAAAGATGATTGAAATATCATTTAAATTAACGGTAATATGTCTAAAATACTAAAATTTGTGGCATTGATTTTAATCCAATTTTTGATTAAATCCGTTAATTACACATCACGAAAGTATAGTCAATTCTGGACCCGTTTCAGACAGTTTTAAAATGTTGTTAGGTGCCAAGAAACTCCATGATAACCAGTCATTGTTTAGTAGAACGTACCCATACGTTCATTGCGGGTAAGCTCTACTAAATAGTTTTTTCTGTTGTTCGTTAGATCTGCCAACTTTGTATTAAGCGTAAATAGTCTATTACTGTAATACTGTACAGACTGTAGTGTTTTTGTTTAATAGTCTGCAGAGGCAGGCGGCCATGTTAGTTTTAATCCCATAAGAACAATGTAATTTTCGAATGATCAAGCGTATCCATATTAAACAGTTATTTTTAAACTGATTTTTCCAAAACAAATTGAATTTGATCAAGAATAAAGTTACGCGTTCGAATTGCTTTCCGAAATCCTAATTAGTTTAAATATTTAGTTTCAAGTTTTTATTTTCACGTATTTCTCAAGACTAGGCGTATTTATTCAAAATACCAAAAGCATACCCAATGCGCAATATGATAACGTTTAAAATGACACCTCATACACAACTTTTGGTTAATAAATAACTAGAAAATATGGATACGCAAATAACACTGTTGTTATGGGATTAAAACCAACACGGCCGACAGCCTCTCCAGACTGTTTGAGACACATCCCGCTCAGCCGTGGCCCGTAGTTGAGACACATCCCGCTCAGCCGTGGCCCGTAGTTGAGACACATTCCGCTCAGCTGTGGCCCGTAGTTGTGACACTTCCCGCTCAGCTTTGGCCTGTAGTTGAGAAACATTCCGCTCAGCCGTGGCCCGTAGTTGAGACACATCCCGCTCAGCTGTGGCCTGTAGTTGAGACACTTCCCGCTCAGCTGTGGCCTGTAGTTGAGACACATCCCGCTCAGCCGTGGCCCGTAGTTGAGACACATCCCGCTCAGCTGTGGCCTGTAGTTGAGACACATCCCGCTCAGCTGTGGCCTGTAGTTGAGACACATCCCGCTCAGCCGTGGCCCGTAGTTGAGACACATCCCGCTCAGCTGTGGCCTGTAGTTGAGACACATCCCGCTCAGCCGTGGCCCGTAGTTGAGATATACCGCTCAGCTGTGGCCTGTAGTTGAGACACATCCCGCTCAGCCGTGGCCCGTAGTTGAGACACATCCCGCTCAGCTGTGGCCTGTAGTTGAGACACATCCCGCTCAGCCGTTGTGAGACATGTCAGCCGCTCTCCTTGCAGTATGTCATACAACATTATTGAAATGCGTTGTCATAGTCCAAATTTTAAACTTATAATTGTAATTGAAATGAACAGGACATTTTTTGCTGAAGTTGAATCATTTGAAGAGATGAGGAATCTTGACCTTCTCGGTAGTTTGTGAGGAAATGGAAATACAAATCCTTCTTGAAAATTTATCACAACAGATCCTTCATTGGAAATACATCACAACTGATCATTCCTTGGAAATACATCACAACAGATCATGCCTTGCACGTGTTTATCCATTTCTGTTGCGGACACAAAATATCATCATTTCTGTGTACACGCCTAATTGGTTATAATATCTACGTTTTCAAGTAATTTAGATGCTATTACTTTTCTGAATTTTTTCAATTGGTCACAATTCTATTTAGAATTAAAATATTACTATAAATAGGTAATATAAAATGTAGGTCGGGCCTTAACTTAGCGAAGTGACCTGAGTCAAGTAGCCTGGGTGCCCGAACTGAGCGAAGCACTCCAGGGAGCCCCCAGAGACGTGCCTTAACTGAGCGAACCGGCGGCCCTCTCTGACTATGAACATTCACATAGCATATTCCACTTTTAAACATAATAGAATCTTACACAAATATACAAAATAAAATTCCCCAAAAACTTTTTGGTTAGGTTAGGTAACGGGGAAGCGCGTGCCGGAGCCAGGTGGTTGACCGCCTCTGGTATGCGGGTGGGATATGATGCTACATAAACAAGAACATTCCTTGTCCCGACAACTCGCATATACCTGGACTGGACTTCGCTCAGTTAAGGCACGTTTTTGGGGGCCCTTCGAGGGCTTTCGCTCAATTAAGGTAATCTTCGCTCAGTTAATGGGTGACCAAAATGTATATATCATTAATAATTTCCATTTTTATTTATAATAGTGTCTTAATATTTTAATTTAACCTTATCCCAGGTACAACTCTGAGTCGTAATATTGTTAAAATATAACCATTTTATTGAGATTTATTTACTATTTGCGTGTAGATATTTTGCTGTCTCTGGAATTCTTGAATTACTACGTAGCGAGAAACGTATTCCAAAAAACAACTGAGGGAGAGGGCTCCACCGCCGAACAGATTCCGTATCTCAGGCAGACACCGGATGTCCCATGCCGCGCTCCTTCCTCCGACCGGAGATAGACCATTCTGCTATTCAGATAAAGAATAATGTAAATCACGGAGTTGGCCGGGTTTCACGGTTCAACTATCAGTCAGCAGTTCGCCCTCGGATTGTTTGGAGCTGCAGCGCCAGCACATTCCGTGCCAACGTTTCCCATACCACGGGTTCTATGGGTGGGTTACAGCCGAGGTCCTGTGGTTCTCAACTCAACCAGACCTGTGTCAGGGCAGATTCAGTGTATGTGAAAGTTTACCACAGGTTCCATGCGTGGTAACAGCCGTGGTCCCGTGGTTCTAAACTGAGCCAGTAGACCTATGCCAGGTCAGATTTAATGGTAACGTTTTCTGTGTGAAAGTTTACCACAGGTTCTATGTGTGGTAACGCCGTGGTCCTGTGGTTCTGAACTGAGCCAGTAGACTTATGCCAGATCAGATTCAGTGGTAACGTTTCCTGTGTGAAAGTTCATCACAGGTTCTATGTGTGGTAACGCCGTGATCCCGTTGTTCTGAACTGAGCCAGGTCAGATTCAGTGGTAACGTTTCGTGTGAAATTGTATCACCGGTTCCATGTGTGTTAACAACTATGATCCTGTGGTTCTGAACTAAGTCAGTAGACCTGTCAGATGCAGTGTGGTAACGTTTCCTGTGTGAAAGTTTACCACAGGTTCCATGTGTGGTAACAACCCTGATCCTGTGGTAACCTACTCGTATCACATACTAATATGTTCGTGTACAATACAATTTTATACACCAATTACAAGTCGACTGGAGAAGTCCATAGCGACGATATGGAAGCAACGTGGCCATTGAATATTCATAGAATGTTTGCAGCGCCCCAACCCAAACCTAACAGTGAAGGGCCCTGATATTAGAATAAATCATCTGACATCTTAAGTAGACCTACATTCCAAAATTTATGCAGACCATGCAATAAAACTGCCTTCTTTGTTATGAAACACAAACAGTATGATTATTAACCTCATAGTAAATTACTAAAATTGTTTTGTTGACTGTACACGTTTTGTATACAGGCCTAAGTGCCAATTCAAAATTAATTTAATAACGTTCTCTACAAAGTTTATTCTTTATTTCTTCAGTATACGCATTGTATTAGGTAATATTTTGTAAAATCTGTCACTTATCGACCAAGTCCTGGGAACAACTAGATTTTTATAACAACAACTCTAAGGAACATTTAACTTTTTTTATTAATTTTGTGTAAAGGAAATTTCTTTATATTGTGATTTCAAAATTCTGTGCTGTACCTTTGTTCCATTGGAAGTGTTCTGGTAAGGTTCCAAGAATGATACTGATAAATCGAATAATGTCATTTAAGCTATGTTGTTTGTAGTTTTGAAATTGTTAATGTTCTGATATGCTCAGTGGTTATCCCAGTTTACACCAATCTCGTCGGACGAGTCATCTGTGACGTACATCATAACACTCACGGACGGACATAAGGCGCTAGTGTTGTTGAACAAGGACAGTGTTGTACGTACGCTGCAGTGAGGTCGAGGTTTTTAGATAACCTTTACCGGTTATCTCCGTACGTTGTAAGTGAAGAAGGGTGATCAGTCTCGTCCGGCATTCCTCTCACTCGCGACAGAACTCGTTACGGATGTGTACGATCGGGCCCGCGCGGACCACGTCCTCACGTCTCAAGGCAATTTGAACCACAGCCAATACATCATGTCGTGCTGCAGGTATATACGATCATCGTAACTTCCATATCTTCTGGTATATCTATGACACATTACACTCTACGTACAACGACCTGCCGGAGTTCTGGTCCAGAGCCTGCACGTGTACACACTAGTAAGGCAGCTTTCATCTCATCTTGAGCGGGATGGTCAGTTTCCCAAAAACATTGGTCTTGATTCATGTTATTGACGGGACTGTAGGCTTGTCGTCTAAAACTACCATAACCAATTTTCACTGAATTTTTAGGAAAATAAAACATTTTACGTTTATTTGTTCGTTAGTGGTTTGATGTTCGTGATTATGAGTGTTGGGCTCAGGAGTGGTGTGCAATTGCAGATGTGCAGCGGCAGTCCCGACTAGACACCCGCACAGACGGCCTGGCGCGGTCCTGGTGCAGGAGCTAAAAGTGCACGTGGCTGTTTCCATAGCAACACATGCCACCCTCCTCCTCCCAAGGTGAGGGTAGCTCAGCTTTGCCGCCGCCGCTGCTCTCTCACTCTACCTCTACCCTCGTCTCAACGTGACTCACTCCCCAAGTTTTTCCAACATCTTCCTTTCTTCACCTTTCTTACGTACGGTAGCAAGATACAATACTTATGAAAAATGCCAAAAGACGATTCTTTATTCACTTACTTCTTGTTTATCTTGGCGTTCTAAATAAAGTGGACTGATTTTGTTTTACTGGAGTGAGTCTTGTCTATGGAGGGTAAATAGTAAGGAATAGTTGGACTAGACGTAAGAGACTAACTTATAACACAGAATCAGGATTCTCTCGCACTCTCCTCTAATATCCACCATAAATCCCACCAGCATTTCTTCGCGTGTAATATGTCTGTCAGAATTCCCACAAGCTTGTCCAAGAGCATGTCCTCCAATGTAAATAGGTCTGTCAGCATGTCCACAAGCTTGCTCACGAGATTTCCTCC
This sequence comes from Stictocephala bisonia, assembly GCA_035578905.1. NCBI lineage: Eukaryota > Metazoa > Arthropoda > Insecta > Hemiptera > Membracidae > Stictocephala > Stictocephala bisonia. The sequence continues at coordinate 17,485,452 of JAQJVL010000001.1, forward strand.
CTGTAATAGGTCTATCAGCTTGTCCATAGGCTTACTTACGAGATTTCCTCGCGTGTAATAGGTATGTCAGAATATCCACAGGCTTACTCACGAGATTTCCTCGCGTGTAATACCTCTGTCAGCATGTCCACAAGCTTGCTCACGAGATTCCTCCCTGTAATAGGTCTATCAGCTTGTCCATAGGCTTACTTACGAGATTTCCTCGCGTGTAATAGGTCTGTCAGAATATCCACAGGCTTACTCACGAGATTTTCTCGCGTGTAATAGGTCTGTCAGCATGTCCTCGCGTGTAATGCCCCCTCATGAATCCAGTGCACTAATTTATTACTATGAACAGTTGGTGGTATGGCGATTTTTGCGAGAAATATTGTACCTATTCAAAATAATTGAGATCATTTGTTGAAGGGCCTGTAAAAACTATTCTACATGTTGAATATTTGAAATGTGTACACACGATTTGGTTGGACCATACGAAATCATTATTGCATTAGTACGTAGTAGGCTCTTGTGATATTGGCCGTCTTAAACATAGAAGAGGTATAGTGCTCAGTTAGTTAAGGGACGTGACTTATCATTTTAGTTGGTGTGTTTTTATTTTTATTTTTTTATTTTTGTGAGTTGACTAGTCCAGTGAGTGGATAAATAGTATCAGGGATTTTGAAATTGGGATCGTGGAACTCAAGTTTTATAAACGGACAACTATAAGAGTGGGGAATGATTTATATTTATTTATTACGAGCTGTAAGTTAGATGTTCCGGCCATATGCTCTGCGTAGCCTACGTATGATTTTGTTGGACCATCTTCCACTGTCTGTACAGGGTGTATATTATGTATGGAAACATCGGAATATATTCTTTATTAATCAAAATATAAATTCTAAACATTTTACAGCCGTGATGGGGATTGGGCACCTACTTTTTGAAACAATGTTCTGTCATTTCACACTATCAGAGGAAGTGCTGTTAAGAGTATCGTCAATATTCTTAATGGAAGCCATACTTTGCGATACATCATTTTAAAGGCAATAGTTTACAGAATTTAATGTCACCAACTGCATCTTTTCTCTAAAGAATCACTCTATCAGAAAATAGAGAGCTTTGAGTATTGGACATTTGCTGATGTTCAACAATTTCACTTCAACTTCATTTGATAGAGTCAGATGCGGTTTATGACATTAAATTCAGTAAACTATTAACTTTAAAATGATGTATCGCAAAGTATAGGCTTCCATTAAGAATATTGACGATACTCTCAACTAGACGTCCCCCGTTGATGTGAAATGACAAAATATTGTTCCAAAAATAGGTGCCCAATCCCCATCACGACTGTAAAAAGTTTCGAATTTATATTCTGATTAGTACAGAATATATTCAGGTGTTTCCAGACATAATATACACCCTGTATATACAACTGGTTTTGCGATTAAGGTTGTCATTGGCCTGACGCTGCAACCTCAGTTGTGGTGACCATCGACGTGATAGTCGGGGCTCGGCTACACAGGGCAACTTGTTGCTCGTCAACTCGCAACCTTCACTGGCCTGGCGCTACAACATGAGTTGTGGTGACCAGCGACGTGATAGTCGGGGCTCGGCTACACAGGGCAACTTGTCGCTCGTCAACTCGCAACCTTCACTGGTCTGGCGCTACAACATGAGTTGTGGTGACCAGCGACGTGATAGTCGGGGCTCGGCTACACAGGGCAACTTGTCGCTCGTCAACTCGCAACCTTCACTGGCCTGGCGCTACAACATGAGTTGTGGTGACCAGCGACGTGATAGTCGGGGCTCGGCTACACAGGGCAACTTGTCGCTCGTCAACTCGCAACCTTCACTGGCCGGACGCTACAACATGAGTTGTGGTGACCAGCGACGTGATAGTCGGGGCTCGGCTACACAGGGCAACTTGTCGCTCGTCAACTCGCAACCTTCACTGGCCTGACGCTACAACATGAGTTGTGGTGACCAGCGACGTGATAGTCGGGGCTCGGCTACACAGGGCAACTTGTCGCTCGTCAACTCGCAACCTTCACTGGCCTGACGCTACAACATGAGTTGTGGTGACCAGCGACGGGATAGTCGGGGCTCGGCTACACAGGGCAACTTGTTGCTCGTCAACTCGCAACCCTCGCTGGCCTGGCGCTGCAACCTCAGTTCTGGTGATCAGCGACGTGATAGTCGGGGCTCGGCTACACAGAGCATCTTGTCGCTCGTCAACTCGCAGCCCTCATTGACCTGGCGCTGCAACCTGAGTTGTGGTGACCAGCGGCATGATAGTTGGAGCTCAGCTACGCAGGGCAACTTGTCGCCAAGCTATCAGGTTGCCGGTTGTACGTGTTCCTTTGGGTTTCCTTTTGTACTTTGCACTTCTTTGCTTTCAATCAAGCAGGCAGCTCGAGAAGTGGTGGGGGAATGGAATTGGCGAGTGTGGCTAGCAGTTTTTCTGTACTGTGGTTAGTGGTTACACAATGTTGACGGACGAGGAAGTTGCTGCTTCAGTGGTACTTTTAATCATCAGTTTTAGTGGTAAGAGAAGAGAAATGAAGAATAGACCCTCGTGGACAAAAGGCTGGCTTCAGAATAAGAATACATTTGGTCATTTGCCCTCGGCAAAAATGATGGCCTTAATGTCCTAAAAGCTGCAGTGGGCACGGCACGACTGGTTTGATTCTGGACTTGTCAATGGACCCTACACGCGGTTTTAATTCAAGACGCCTTGACGATGGCGATCTATTCATCGCTCCTCGAACGACATATATGTATTAGGTGTCTGTTCACACTTTGTATTAGCAGTTTTACACCAAATCGCCCACCCATACACGCATTTGATGATGACTCACTCATATACTTATAAACCTTCGTTGGTGATCACAGGGTGATCAAAATATCATCCAGCAACTTGGAGTTGACTGAACTAGTTATCAGTCAAGAAGTTCTAGTGTATGCTCCTCCCGGACACTCTAATTGACCACGTTACTTGTTCTTTAATGAATGTTGCATTAATATAATACACTTATCATTAAACTGCGTAGTTAAATATCGATCAATGTTTGATGAACGTTGTTATGTTTCCAATATTCTCTGTACAAACAATCGATGCTTCTACTCCGGTGTGCGAACGCTGAAACGTATATTTTATGTTTTACAGAAACAATTTTTATTTTTTTCCATCATGATATGCCTTAGGGTATGATTGTTACTATGTATGTTTTATAAAAAGGCATTTTATAACAGGTTAAAACCCGTATCTGCTGTCATATAACAAAATCTCATTATCGTATCAGTAAAAATGACTGTTGAAATTGTGATCATTTTACGTATAATGTGATCTTATTGACCCTTTTATGTGTACTCTCTAAAATAGTTATGTATTTTAAACTCTCAAGAATACATTTGTAACATTTTGTATTTGTCTTGAAATTTATAAACTCATTATTTTGAATTTTCCATCTATAATTAAAAACGAAAGATTTTTTCTTTGGGAATTTCACTTGCTGAAAACGTTTCGTTATCTTTGAACTTATAGCAAAACCTTTTATAAATGCTGTAGAAAACACTGTATTAATATATATTTTTTATTTCACCATTCTGAACGAAATATGATGTCATTCACTGCCATTTCAGTTAATGTTCAGTTTTTAATGAACCAACCACCCATTGCCGCAAAGGGGTGAAAACCAACCCACCCACCCATTAATACTAAACGTACAGTGGTGATGAGACGTCCACCAACACACGTACAGTGGTAACGACCCACCCACCCACTCATACACGCAGAGAGGTGATGACCCACTCACACATACACGTACAGTGGAGATGACCCCCACCCACACACGTACAGTGGAAATGACTCCCACCCATACACGCACAGTGGTCATGACCCTCCCACCCACACACGTTCAGTGTAGATGATCGTCCGAGCCCTCACTGTTACGTTGTTTCTTACACCATTATAGAGTTAGTAAAGATCCTTGTTGACATGTTTAAGGAGACGGTTTGTATCCTTATTGACATCCCTTAAGAACATTTTACGTTGTCAGCATTTCATTGGTGCGCTATAAAACTCAAGCACCTGTTTGCGTGGAAGAGAGGTTTCTTTACGAGTAGAGCACGACGCGCCGCCCTCACAACCTCAATACGGAGACAGACAATGACAACGCCTTACCTATACACCCTTCCATCTCATTCAGTTTTATTATCCTCATAAAAAGAGAAGAGTGGGATGTTTCCATGATGTGATTGTAAGGGAATTTTGACTTTGAGGCTTTCCTCTTTGAGCGTAAATTTGCTTTGTGAATAGCGTGTCACAACCAAGTAGTGAGGTATAAATAGCGTGTCACAACCAAGTAGTGAGGTATAAATAGCGTGTCACAACCAAGTAGTGAGGTATAAATTTATTCTGATCACTGTTTAACTATTCTTAATCTATGGCATAGTTGATCCTATATAAATAACCATTATATTTGGTCTCGTGTTTTCTTTCTTTTTTTTAATTTAGTGTAGGTCTAATTGGTTTGTAATATTTGTTTATATGTGTATTACATTTACAACTCTATTTATAATCAATCGACGACTTTTGGTATTTTAACAATCTTAATTGAACTTATTAATAATACATGGGCTATATTTAAAATTTACCTGTGACTTAAATACGGCAAAACCTCAGAGTTCGAATCGTGTAGTCGATTTTTCATTATGTAACGATGGTACATGTTTGAAATTGTTTTAAAAAATCGTTGTAAGACAATAGGCAACTTTAAACAACGAAAGCAATATTTTGTTTCACTAAAAAAAGAAAAAAAAAAAAAAAACAGTTATAAGACGATTATATTTCCTTCGCCATGTTTGTGTTGTTTTTTAAAGCTGTAAATTGTTTACGTGAAGAAGTGGGTGGGTAGTTAGTTGTAATAGTTATTTACAGTCTGTTTGGTAGGAACACTTGGTTGATGGAAGTTAAAATGCATGTACAGAAGTGGGTGGTTAGTTAGTTGTAATAGTTATTTACAGTCTGTTTGGTAGCAAAACTTGGTTGATGGAAGTTAAAATGCATGTACAGAAGTGGGTGGTTAGTTAGTTGTAATAGTTATTTACAGTCTGTTTGGTAGCAAAACTTGGTTGATGGAAGTTAAAATGCATGTACAGAAGTGGGTGGTTAGTTAGTTGTAATAGTTATTTACAGTCTGTTTGGTAGGAAAACTTGGTTGATGGAAGTTAAAATGCATGTACAGAAGTGGGTGGTTAGTTAGTTGTAATAGTTATTTACAGTCTGTTTGGTAGGAAAACTTGGTTGATGGAAGTTAAAATGCATGTACAGAAGTGGGTGGTTAGTTAGTTGTAATAGTTATTTACAGTCTGTTTGGTAGGAAAACTTGGTTGATGGAAGTTAAAATGCATGTACAGAAGTGGGTGGGTAGTTAGTTGTAATAGTTATTTACAGTCTGTTTGGTAGGAAAACTTGGTTGATGGAAGTTAAAATGCATGTACAGAAGTGGGTGGGTAGTTAGTTGTAATAGTTATTTACAGTCTGTTTGGTAGGAAAACTTGGTTGATGGAAGTTAAAATGCATGTACAGAAGTGGGTGGTTAGTTAGTTGTAATAGTTATTTACAGTCTGTTTGGTAGGAAAACTTGGTTGATGGAAGTTAAAATGCATGTACAGAAGTGGGTGGTTAGTTAGTTGTAATAGTTATTTACAGTCTGTTTGGTAGGAAAACTTGGTTGATGGAAGTTAAAATGCATGTACAGAAGTGGGTGGGTAGTTAGTTGTAATAGTTATTTACAGTCTGTTTGGTAGGAAAACTTGGTTGATGGAAGTTAAAATGCATGTACAGAAGTGGGTGGTTAGTTAGTTGTAATAGTTATTTACAGTCTGTTTGGTAGGAAAACTTGGTTGATGGAAGTTAAAATGCATGTACAGAAGTGGGTGGGTAGTTAGTTGTAATAGTTATTTACAGTCTGTTTGGTAGGAAAACTTGGTTGATGGAAGTTAAAATGCATGTACAGAAGTGGGTGGTTAGTTAGTTGTAATAGTTATTTACAGTCTGTTTGGTAGGAAAACTTGGTTGATGGAAGTTAAAATGCATGTACAGAAGTGGGTGGTTAGTTAGTTGTAATAGTTATTTACAGTCTGTTTGGTAGGAAAACTTGGTTGATGGAAGTTAAAATGCATGTACAGAAGTGGGTGGTTAGTTAGTTGTAATAGTTATTTACAGTCTGTTTGGTAGGAAAACTTGGTTGATGGAAGTTAAAATGCATGTACAGAAGTGGGTGGGTAGTTAGTTGTAATAGTTATTTACAGTCTGTTTGGTAGGAAAACTTGGTTGATGGAAGTTAAAATGCATGTACAGAAGTGGGTGGGTAGTTAGTTGTAATAGTTATTTACAGTCTGTTTGGTAGGAAAACTTGGTTGATGGAAGTTAAAATGCATGTACAGAAGTGGGTGGTTAGTTAGTTGTAATAGTTATTTACAGTCTGTTTGGTAGGAAAACTTGGTTGATGGAAGTTAAAATGCATGTACAGAAGTGGGTGGGTAGTTAGTTGTAATAGTTATTTACAGTCTGTTTGGTAGGAAAACTTGGTTGATGGAAGTTAAAATGCATGTACAGAAGTGGGTGGTTAGTTAGTTGTAATAGTTATTTACAGTCTGTTTGGTAGGAAAACTTGGTTGATGGAAGTTAAAATGCATGTACAGAAGTGGGTGGGTAGTTAGTTGTAATAGTTATTTACAGTCTGTTTGGTAGGAAAACTTGGTTGATGGAAGTTAAAATGCATGTACAGAAGTGGGTGGTTAGTTAGTTGTAATAATATTCATAGTATTTTTGGTAGGAAAACGTGGTTGATGGAAATTACAGTGCAAGTTTAGATGTGGGTGGTTAGTTAGAAGATGTCATATTTATTAAGTCTTTTTGGTAGGAAAACTTGGTTGATGGAAGTTAAAATGCAAGTACAGAAGTGGGTAGTTAGTTATTCGTAATACTAATTTACAGTCTTTTTGCTAGGAAAACGTGGTTGATGGAAGTTAAAATGCAAGTAGAGAAGTGGGTGGTTAGTTAGTTGTAATAATATTCACAGTATTTTTGGTCGGAAAACGTGGTTGATGGAAATTACAGTGCAAGTTTAGATGTGGGTGGTTAGTTAGATGTCATATTTATCAAGTCTTTTTGGTAGGAAAAACTTGATTAATCGAAGTTAAATGCAAGTAGAGAAGTAGTGGGTAGTTAGTTATTCGTAATAGTTATTTACAGTCTTTTTGGTAGGAAAACTTGGTTGATGGAAGTTAAATGCAAGTAGAGAAGTGGGTAGTTAGTTATTCGTAATAGTTATTTACAGTCTTTTTGGTAGGAAAACGTGGTTGATGGAAGTTAAAATGCAAGTACAGAAGTAGGTAGTTAGTTATTCGTAATAGTTATTTACAGTCTCTTTGGTAGGAAAACGTGGTTGATGGAAGTTAAAATGCAAGTAGAGAAGTGGGTGGGCGCCCTTTATTGTTATAGACTTTATGTCGTGGATACAGACGGTAGTTTTGCCTGCGATCGATTGTTCCTATCTTTATTGTATGCATATTGCATATTAAAGAAAAAGCTGGCATTCAGAGTGCCGGCCTAATCGGCCTGGCGTGGGGACTGTACGCATTATCGAGTCAGCGGTTTCCTGGAAATGCACTCGCTGCGCTCGTTCTTGTTAATTAAACATGCTTCCTCATCACTTGGTGTGCTCGATGACATCCAGTCGTGACTGCGACACATTCACCGCCATTTATTGTCGACACAATGTCGTCTGCCGTCCGTATATTGAGTGATTACCTTGCACAGTCAACTAACCCTGAATCATTTGGCTCCAGCTATGTTATGTATTGCATTCATGCTTGTTAACATCACTGTTTGTTGTCTAAGTAAATAATTTCACATAAATCTTCAATTGGCATCTTTTTGTTTTACAAGGTCAACCACCAACATGAAATACATAAAAGCAAGTATACATAACGCATTCCTATATATATCACTCGTGGACATTTAAACAACATAGTTAAAAAATACATTGTTAAGTCAGCTATGCATAAACTATCTTGGCTTCTTGAGGTCGTAAAATTACATGTACATGTTGGAATCATTCTTAAGTATAAAGTTACGATACATTACTTTAATATGCGTAAGTAAATGCAGTGAGTTTTAAAATATTTAAATCAACTTAAAGCGATTTAAAATTAATTCAAATCCATTTAAAGTGATTTTAAATTAATTTAAAATCACTTCATATACTTACGCATTGAAAGTAACGTATCGTAACTTTACATTTCTAAAGGATTACAAAGTGACCAAGTAATGAATTTTACAAAACTTATATAAAACATATCTGTCAACCACGTATCAAATTGTAAATGCACTACTTAAACGGGCTTTTGAGTAATAAAACTGTAAAGTTGATGTTTTGTTCTAACTTAGATAGCAATTATTTAAACATAATACAATTTTAAAATGTCATAACGTACTAATTGTACTAACATACTAACGAGGATATAGAACATACATTTCGTCTCTACAGTAGATCTTTTGATTACACTTATTGTTGTAAAGTGATCTCTCCTCTAGAGTATATCTTGGTTACACTTATTGTTGTAAAGTGATCTCTCCTCTAGAGTATATCTTGGATACACTTATTGTTGTAGAGTGATCTCTCCTCTAGAGTAGATTTTAATTCCACTTATTGTTGTAAAGTGATTTCGCCTCTAGAATAGATTTTGGCTCCACTTATTGTTGTAAAGTAATCTCGCCTCTAGAGTAGATCTCAGTTTCACTTATTGTTGTAAAGTAATTTCGTCTCTAGAGTAGATCTCAGTTTCACTTATTGTTGTAAATTATTATCGCCTCTAGAGTAGATCTCAGTTTCACTTATTGTTGTAAAGTAATCTCGCCTCGAGAGTAGATCTCAGTTTCACTTATTGTTGTAAAGTAATCTCGCCTCTAGAGTAGATCTCAGTTTCACTTATTGTTGTAAAGTAATCTCGCCTCTAGAGTAGATCTCAGTTTCACTTATTGTTGTAAAGTAATCTCGCCTCTAAGATCTCAATTCCACTCATTGCTGTAAAGTGATTTCGCCTCTAGAGTAGAACTAGTTCCACCTATTGCTGTAAAGTGATTTCGTCTGTACAGTAGATCTAGATTCCACTTGTTGTAAAGTGATCTGGTCTGTACAGTAGATCTAGATCCCATTTATTGTTGTTGTAAAGTGATCTCGTCTCTACAGTAGATCTAGATTCCACTTATTGCTGTAAAGTGTTCTCGCCTCTAGAGTTGATCTTGGTTCCATTTATTGTTGTAAGGTGGGAACAAGTACTGTATCCCCAAGGCCATGAGTGAATATCACATATATACATGAGGTGTGTCGCTCGGAGGCAAATACCAGCAGAAAATGGCCATCGCTGTGGACGTAATGTGTCAACACAACTGTAAGAGGGAAGCAACAAGTTTACTCTCAGATCAACATTTGACTGGAATGTATTCTTGCTCATTATTATTTTCATGTTGCATGTTGCACATTTATTGTTTCTTTTTATTTTGCCTTTTTATTGTTTCTCTATGTCGCACTCGTCTTTATTATGTCTATTTTGATTTTGTTCGAGGTTTTATGTTTGATGTCACTTCCCAATCATGAGACTGAATGACCAAGGAAATGCTACTACACACCCTGAAACTGTAAAATGTGATAAAATGGGCCAAAGTCAAAATTGACCTAAAGTAAGCAAATGTAAAATTAGCTGACACTGAAGACAGAAAAAATCTTATTTATAATTTTTTTTATTCTTAAGACGCCGATCGTCAAGATATGGACGAATATGGATTTCGAAAGAGTGTGATGAGTGTAGATGAGCTGATGTAGTCATTGTTACAAACTAAGGCCGACTTTTCTTTAGAAAGTGTGATTAATTAATAGCTCAATGACAAATTAATAGTTGGAGTTTATGAAGCTGGACTTCAACCAACTATGATAGGGGAAAAGAGGATTGTTGGACATTTTACATAATTTCGTGAAGAAACCATACACGACATTTCGACTTTGTACCACCGGTCTTTTTAAAGTTCTAAATCTAAAGTAACATTAACCAATAAGATTGGTTGTCTGATTCATACTAAAAATCACATAAATTATAGTTTACATCTTAATATAAAAACGCACAAATCTTATTATATTAGTAAATTTCCATTATGCAAAATAATATTACAACTAGATTTAATGTAAGTTTCATTATTGCTCAGAGATTAAATATCTTCACAAAAGGATAAACCCCTGATAAATAAAACCAGGGTTTAGAGTGATTAATTATTAACTACCAGCAATAAATACGATAAATTAAGTAGGGCAAAATGGACCCACGAGGTAGCCCGGTATGCCTACGTCATACCGAACTTTGATAGACTTACCGACATCCTCTTTTCAAAGTATGTAACTAATTTGCACGATTGAACATGAGTATTATGTAAAGTGACGTAAATTGGCGTTATAACGTGCGAATCGAACCATGCCTGAATGGGACGTCACAAATTAAACTAACTATAAATTTACCAAACGATTAGTAAGAAAAAAAAGAAAGTATAGAAAATTCAACACAGTCTAATTTAGTTAGGTTTATTGATTCAATGAAATGATTGTTTGTTCGTATGTCTTGACAGGGGATAGTTTTAACTCGTAAATTAGCTGACATTTAAATATCAATTAATAATCTATACGGGGTGTCCCATAAGTATCCAAGCCAACCTTCTAGAGGTCAAAACAAACAAAAAAAGTCATGTGTACAAATCGTCTATCTCGCACCGTTATCCGTCTGCAACTCTGTATGTGATTGTTACTAAATGGTTAATATCTCTGAAGTTTTTTGAAATAAATCATGTAAATTGGTACGAATGTTTATCTTTATAGTATTAATATACCATTTAAATTTCATTTTAGTAAGATTGTTATTTTCAAATTGGAGGCCATTTTAAAATGTTAAAGATAAAATATCCTTAATAACCTTAAATTTTAGAAAAAACCTGAGTTACAAAAAAGTTAATGAATTTATTCATACTTTATGGTAGGAATGGTATAACAGTTTTGAGACAGAACAACAATTAACTGATAAATTGAAATTGTTATCAAATAAAAAAGATTTCCTGGCCGAAGATTTTCGTTGTTATTAGTCAAAATTTCAATTTCTCAGTTAATTAATTGATCTTAAAACTCTTTATACAGTTATTTGTAGAAATAAAATTTGAATTATATAATATTTTAAAATCCCCAACGTGATTAAATTGACGGGCATGTATAGGAAAAGTACATAGTATGTTTATAGTATGAATCGAAACCGCACGATTGTTGAAAACTCAGAGAACGGAAGATCGCTCTTTTTTACAGTATTTTTATGGATTAAGTTGTAAATGTTTTCAATGTTTTTTTTGCTGATGTATAGATTGACGCGTGTCTGTACAATACGGTGTATATTACAGGTAATTACTGTGAGAAAGGTGTCATGTTTAATTGGCCGTCTCTGAGTTTGTATGCGTGTTTTCTTTTGTTCAAACTGGTTATAATCGCTGTTTGTTTATTGTTTCAACTTTGGGACCACTGAGGTTATCCCTTATTAATTAATTGTATCAGTAGGCCTGTAAAATTACATTTTTACCTCTTTGTGCTACAAACCAATTTCTCCTATGTCAGTCGTGCTACTGAGGGCTATTTTTAGTATTTATCCCATGTCAGTCGCGCTACTGCCGGCCATTTTTAGTATTTCTCCGATGTCAATCGCGCTACTGCCGGCTATTTTTAGTATTTATCCCATGTCAGTCGCGCTACTGCCGGCTATTTTTAGTATTTCTCCGATGTCAATCGCGCTACTGCCGGCTATTTTTAGTATTTATCCTTTGTCAATCGCGCTACTGACGGCTATGCTTAATATTTCTCCGATGTCAATCGCTCTACTGACGGCTATTTTCAGTATTTCATCGATGTCACTTATGTAATTTGATCTTGTGAATCAAGGCAAACATTCGTGTGACGTAGGTAAATGATGACATCATCCAGACAGACTTATGAAATTCTTGTTTGAATTTCAAACAAAGTAAACCTCTATTGAAAGCATTACGTGTGTTGCCTTCGTTTTCAACATTTTGCTGTAGTGGTTGTCAACTAACGTTTTTGCCAGTAAACTGTGTGATAATCGGCCAACAAGTCTTAACTTGTATAGTGTTACCGATGTACGCAGTGCCAAGTAGAAACACTCACTGCTCTACTTGACTCAGCATGGTTCGGCTTAAACAAACCACTTTGCAGAAAAGGCATACGGAGACATTTCCTACAACACTCATGCATAACAACTGCATGACTCACTCATTTATCAACACTGTGAACTTAATTTATATGTAGTTAGGGGATACACTTGCACGCTTCGCTTGCCACGCTCGTGTCACCTCGCTCGAGTAATTTTATTGTTTTCTTACAATGCTTGCGTACAATGTTAAAAAATAACTTTTTTTGTCAAGTTGCATTTTCCTACGATCTCTTAATCATATGGTGAACGGTAACAAATGCTCTGATTGGCTGGTGTCGGGATAGTTATTATCTACCTTATTAAGCTCTTTGAGAAAAATATTTTAAAATCCCTTCTTAATACGTGTTTAGAGCCTACAGATAAAGTATTTGTGCCAAGTTTCGTCGTCCAAAGCCTTATACGAGTTGATGAGAACCTGTGATCAGTCCGTCAATGGTATTTGGCTTTTCTATTAAAATATTCTGATCAATGAGGACGGAGAACAAGACAACTTGTGATGCTCCAAACTCGTACTGCTCTGTTCCCTGGGACTTGAGCCCCACAGATATGCCTAATGTAATAGACAGACCATAAGTTCACATATTTTATACAAATAATGTATGTAATGTAATTATAAATGTAGTCACACACTTTTCAATTCACAAATTATTTTCAGTCATTTGTAACACCAGTTCCCAACAAAGAATTTAAATAGGATTCAAATGCGGTATTTTCGCTCAAACCACAAAAAAATTTAGTATTGCCCACTTGTTGTTTTTAAAATAATTTGTATTGTTCTCTTTTATACTAATAGGCAAATCTTTATTAGTTTCGTAACATTTAAAATAAATGAGAACCAATTAAAAAAAGAGAGCCAGTTATTTTTAGCTCACTTAACAATTGTTAAAAGTGGGTTGTGTGCGAAATCTAGTCTTCAGCACAAAAACAAAAATCGACTCGTCTAACCAGGTGGAACTTAATTGTGTATTAATAATAGTCAACCCATTGACAACGAAATTTGTTTTTGCGAATAATTCTAGTAACGACAGGAAAACTAGACGTGAATTTACTTAGCAGGATTGTTAACAATAAGGGAGTTTTGGGGACAAAGTCTATTGATAGCAAGAAAACTATATAGATGTGATTTTCCTGTCCGGGATTGTTAACAATAAGGGAGTTTAGGAGCGAAGTTAGTGATAGCATGAAAACTGACGTTAATTTCCTGTCCTTCACTCCTAAGTGAAGTCTATTGATAACAGGGAAACTAGATGTGTGTTTCACGTCCGGGATTGTGAACATAAAGGGAGTTTGGGGGTGAAGTTATTGATAGTAGGGAAACTAGATGTGAGTTTCACGTCCGGGATTGTGAACATAAAGGGAGTTTGGGGGTGAAGTTATTGATAGTAGGGAAACTAGATGTGAGTTTCACGTCCGGGATTGTGAACATAAAGGGAGTTTGGGGGTGAAGTTATTGATAGTAGGGAAACTAGATGTGAGTTTCCTTTTCGGGATTGTTAACATAAAGGGAGTTTAGGAGCGAAGTTAGTGATAGCATGAAAACTGACGTTAATTTCCTGTCCTTCACTCCTAAGTGAAGTCTATTGATAACAGGGAAACTAGATGTGTGTTTCACGTCCGGGATTGTGAACATAAAGGGAGTTTGGGGGTGAAGTTATTGATAGTAGGGAAACTAGATGCGAGTTTCACGTCCGGGATTGTGAACATAAAGGGAGTTTGGGGGTGAAGTTATTGATAGTAGGGAAACTAGATGTGAGTTTCACGTCCGGGATTGTGAACATAAAGGGAGTTTGGGGGTGAAGTTATTGATAGTAGGGAAACTAGATGTGAGTTTCACGTCCGGGATTGTGAACATAAAGGGAGTTTGGGGGTGAAGTTATTGATAGTAGGGAAACTAGATGTGAGTTTCACGTCCGGGATTGTGAACATAAAGGGAGTTTGGGGGTGAAGTTATTGATAGTAGGGAAACTAGATGTGAGTTTCCTGTTCGGGATTGTTAACATAAAGGGAGTTTAGGAGCGAAGTTAGTGATAGCATGAAAACTGACGTTAATTTCCTGTCCTTCACTCCTAAGTGAAGTCTATTGATAACAGGGAAACTAGATGTGTGTTTCACGTCCGGGATTGTGAACATAAAGGGAGTTTGGGGGTGAAGTTATTGATAGTAGGGAAACTAGATGTGAGTTTCACGTCCGGGATTGTGAACATAAAGGGAGTTTGGGGGTGAAGTTATTGATAGTAGGGAAACTAGATGTGAGTTTCCTGTTCGGGATTGTGAACATAAAGGGAGTTTGGGGGTGAAGTTAGTGATAGCATGAAAACTGACGTTAATTTCCTGTCCTTCACTCCTAAGTGAAGTCTATTGATAACAGGGAAACTAGATGTGTGTTTCACGTCCGGGATTGTGAACATAAAGGGAGTTTGGGGGTGAAGTTATTGATAGTAGGGAAACTAGATGTGAGTTTCACGTCCGGGATTGTGAACATAAAGGGAGTTTGGGGGTGAAGTTATTGATAGTAGGGAAACTAGATGTGAGTTTCACGTCCGGGATTGTGAACATAAAGGGAGTTTGGGGGTGAAGTTATTGATAGTAGGGAAACTAGATGTGAGTTTCCTTTTCGGGATTGTTAACATAAAGGGAGTTTAGGAGCGAAGTTAGTGATAGCATGAAAACTGACGTTAATTTCCTGTCCTTCACTCCTAAGTGAAGTCTATTGATAACAGGGAAACTAGATGTGTGTTTCACGTCCGGGATTGTGAACATAAAGGGAGTTTGGGGGTGAAGTTATTGATAGTAGGGAAACTAGATGTGAGTTTCACGTCCGGGATTGTGAACATAAAGGGAGTTTGGGGGTGAAGTTATTGATAGTAGGGAAACTAGATGTGAGTTTCACGTCCGGGATTGTGAACATAAAGGGAGTTTGGGGGTGAAGTTATTGATAGTAGGGAAACTAGATGTGAGTTTCACGTCCGGGATTGTGAACATAAAGGGAGTTTGGGGGTGAAGTTATTGATAGTAGGGAAACTAGATGTGAGTTTCACGTCCGGGATTGTGAACATAAAGGGAGTTTGGGGGTGAAGTTATTGATAGTAGGGAAACTAGATGTGAGTTTCACGTCCGGGATTGTGAACATAAAGGGAGTTTGGGGGTGAAGTTATTGATAGTAGGGAAACTAGATGTGAGTTTCACGTCCGGGATTGTGAACATAAAGGGAGTTTGGGGGTGAAGTTATTGATAGTAGGGAAACTAGATGTGTGTTTCACGTCCGGGATTGTGAACATAAAGGGAGTTTGGGGGTGAAGTTATTGATAGTAGGGAAACTAGATGTGAGTTTCCTGTTCGGGATTGTGAACATAAAGGGAGTTTGGGGGTGAAGTTATTGATAGTAGGGAAACTAGATGTGTGTTTCACGTCCGGGATTGTGAACATAAAGGGAGTTTGGGGGTGAAGTTATTGATAGTAGGGAAACTAGATGTGAGTTTCACGTCCGGGATTGTGAACATAAAGGGAGTTTGGGGGTGAAGTTATTGATAGTAGGGAAACTAGATGTGAGTTTCCTGTTCGGGATTGTGAACATAAAGGGAGTTTGGGGGTGAAGTTATTGATAGTAGGGAAACTAGATGTGAGTTTCACGTCCGGGATTGTGAACATAAAGGGAGTTTGGGGGTGAAGTTATTGATAGTAGGGAAACTAGATGTGAGTTTCACGTCCGGGATTGTGAACATAAAGGGAGTTTGGGGGTGAAGTTATTGATAGTAGGGAAACTAGATGTGAGTTTCCTGTTCGGGATTGTGAACATAAAGGGAGTTTGGGGGTGAAGTTATTGATAGTAGGGAAACTAGATGTGAGTTTCACGTCCGGGATTGTGAACATAAAGGGAGTTTAGGAGCGAAGTTAGTGATAGCATGAAAACTGACGTTAATTTCCTGTCCTTCACTCCTAAGTGAAGTCTATTGATAACAGGGAAACTAGATGTGTGTTTCACGTCCGGGATTGTGAACATAAAGGGAGTTTGGGGGTGAAGTTATTGATAGTAGGGAAACTAGATGTGAGTTTCACGTCCGGGATTGTGAACATAAAGGGAGTTTGGGGGTGAAGTTATTGATAGTAGGGAAACTAGATGTGAGTTTCCTGTTCGGGATTGTGAACATAAAGGGAGTTTGGGGGTGAAGTTATTGATAGTAGGGAAACTAGATGTGAGTTTCCTGTTCGGGATTATGAACATAAAGGGAGTTTGGGGGTGAAGTTATTGATAGTAGGGAAACTAGATGTGAGTTTCACGTCCGGGATTGTTAACAATAAGGGAGTTTGGGGGTGAAGTTATTGATAGTAGGGAAACTAGATGTGAGTTTCACGTCCGGGATTGTTAACATAAAGGGAGTTTGGGGGTGAAGTTATTGATAGTAGGGAACTAGATGTGAGTTTCACGTCCGAGATTGTGAACATAAAGGGAGTTTGGGGGTGAAGTTATTGATAGTAGGGAAACTAGATGTGAGTTTCACGTCCGGGATTGTGAACATAAAGGGAGTTTGGGGATGACGTTATTGATAGTAGGGAAACTAGATGTGAGTTTCACGTCCGGGATTGTGAACATAAAGGGAGTTTGGGGGTGAAGTTATTGATAGTAGGGAAACTAGATGTGAGTTTCACGTCCGGGATTGTTAACAATAAGGGAGTTTGGGGGTGAAGTTATTGATAGTAGGGAACTAGATGTGAGTTTCACGTCCGGTATTGTGAACATAAAGGGAGTTTGGGGGTGAAGTTATTGATAGTAGGGAACTAGATGTGAGTTTCACGTCCGGGATTGTGAACATAAAGGGAGTTTGGGGGTGAAGTTATTGATAGTAGGGAACTAGATGTGAGTTTCACGTCCGGGATTGTGAACATAAAGGGAGTTTGGGGGTGAAGTTATTGATAGTAGGGAACTAGATGTGAGTTTCACGTCCGGCATTGTGAACATAAAGGGAGTTTGGGGGTGAAGTTATTGATAGTAGGGAACTAGATGTGAGTTTCACGTCCGGGATTGTGAACATAAAGGGAGTTTGGGGGTGAAGTTATTGATAGTAGGGAACTAGATGTGAGTTTCACGTCCGGGATTGTGAACATAAAGGGAGTTTGGGGGTGAAGTTATTGATAGTAGGGAAACTAGATGTGAGTTTCACGTCCGGGATTGTGAACATAAAGGGAGTTGGGGGTGAAGTTATTGATAGTAGGGAAACTAGATGTGAGTTTCACGTCCGGGATTGTGAACATAAAGGGAGTTTGGGGGTGACGTTATTGATAGTAGGGAAACTAGATGTGAGTTTCACGCCCGGGATTGTGAACATAAAGGGAGTTTGGGGGTGAAGTTATTGATAGTAGGGAAATTAGATGTGAGTTTCACGTCCGGGATTGTGAACATAAAGGGAGTTTGGGGGTGAAGTTATTGATAGTAGGGAACTAGATGTGAGTTTCACGTCCGGGATTGTGAACATAAAGGGAGTTTGGGGGTGAAGTTATTGATAGTAGGGAAACTAGATGTGAGTTTCACGTCCGGGATTGTTAACAATAAGGGAGTTTGGGGGTAAAGTTATTGATAGTAGGGAACTAGATGTGAGTTTCACGTCCGGTATTGTGAACATAAAGGGAGTTTGGGGGTGAAGTTATTGATAGTAGGGAACTAGATGTGAGTTTCACGTCCGGGATTGTGAACATAAAGGGAGTTTGGGGGTGAAGTTATTGATAGTAGGGAACTAGATGTGAGTTTCACGTCCGGGATTGTGAACATAAAGGGAGTTTGGGGGTGAAGTTATTGATAGTAGGGAACTAGATGTGAGTTTCACGTCCGGCATTGTGAACATAAAGGGAGTTTGGGGGTGAAGTTATTGATAGTAGGGAACTAGATGTGAGTTTCACGTCCGGGATTGTGAACATAAAGGGAGTTTGGGGGTGAAGTTATTGATAGTAGGGAACTAGATGTGAGTTTCACGTCCGGGATTGTGAACATAAAGGGAGTTTGGGGGTGAAGTTATTGATAGTAGGGAAACTAGATGTGAGTTTCACGTCCGGGATTGTGAACATAAAGGGAGTTGGGGGTGAAGTTATTGATAGTAGGGAAACTAGATGTGAGTTTCACGTCCGGGATTGTGAACATAAAGGGAGTTTGGGGGTGAAGTTATTGATAGTAGGGAAACTAGATGTGAGTTTCACGCCCGGGATTGTGAACATAAAGGGAGTTTGGGGGTGAAGTTATTGATAGTAGGGAAACTAGATGTGAGTTTCACGTCCGGGATTGTGAACATAAAGGGAGTTGGGGGTGAAGTTATTGATAGTAGGGAAACTAGATGTGAGTTTCACGTCCGGGATTGTTAACATAAAGGGAGTTTGGGGTCGAAGTTAGTGATAGTAGGGAAACTAGATGTGAGTTTCCTGTTCGGGATTGTTAACAATAAGGGAGTTTGGGGTCGAAGTTAGTGATAGTAGGGAAACTAGATGTGAGTTTCACGTCCGCGATTGTTGATAAGCCCCGAGATTCATCTCACGACACTCGATAATTTGTCATATCCACCTCTGTTTATAAGTGGTGCCAATAGGTTGTTGTAATCAACAGTCCCAACCCTAGTTCCAGCCCCAACTCACACAATCCCTGATTACGGTGTTTAATCACCTTGATGCTCCCGAAACTTTTAATGAACCAAGTTAGGACTAAACGGGGTGCATATCCCGTAGCCGAAATCAAAAAGCCGGTTCGCTCGCTCGACCGGCCACAGTCAAGTATCCACCGCGCCGACGCAATTAAAACTTTATTTATTTATCGTTAATCGCTGCTTACGTTCCAGGGATTATCTACGAGTTGAAACTCAACCATCCAACGGATGAGTGCAATTTAGTTTAAACAGCAATCAGAACAGGAATTATATCATTGCAGAGTGGATATTTAAGTAATCTGCTCTGTTGTAATGATAGTAGTTTGTATTAACTGTGAGTGTTGGCTACCACGCTGTGGGAAGTAAATTGTTATGCGTTGTCCCTTATAAAAAAAGAAGTAAATAATTTTAATAATTATTTAAAACAGCGCAAACCTTTTGTTAATTCTAGTTAATAAAATGTTTAGGTCATTACGCACTCAACATCAACAAAAAAAAAAAAAAAAAAAAAAAAAAAAAAAAAAAAAAAAAAAAAAAAAAAAAACACACACACAAAAAACAAAACAGGAAAGTACTAGTTTTTTCTATTGAAGTTGTAAAACTGCACTGCACTAATTAGGAGTTATTCGGTTTGGGGCCATCGCATATTTGAACACTTCGTGTTAAGATAAAAAACGTGAACGCAATCAATTTCTTAACGTCCGTGAACACAGACAACACGTAATCCTATGAACATTCAATCTTAAAACTATATTTTTTATTTTAAGAGACGTTGAAATGGTAAATATTATTATTAATTAAGCGTCTAAAAATAACATTTATCAATCTTTCAAGACTCTACACGACTTACGCATTTTCTTAGTGTTGTGTTCATGTGTAAAGTAAACATCCTTGTAATACTGACTAGTATTTGTTCGTTGATGTATGTTGTATATTAAATTTATGTATATTAAATATTCAGTAGAGTTGGTGACTTTGGTGACTTGGTCCATTATGATTAAGGCACTTTAACGTACGGTTAGAAGCGATTAAATCATTATTAAGTAGGTAATTACCCCATCTACTAATAGGGTAATTAAGTCGTTAGTAGATACTGTTAGATATTAGACAGATTAAGTCATCATTAAATACGATTGTCTAGTGGATTCATTAAGTCGTTAATAGATACGGTTGGGTTATAGGCTCATTAAGTCATCATTAAGTACAGTTGATTAGTGGAGTCATTAAGTCGTTAATAGATACGGTTGGGTTATAGGCTCATTAAGTCATCATTAAGTACAGTTCATTAGTGGAGTCATTAAGTCGTTAATAGATACGGTTGGGTTATAGGCTCATTAAGTCATCATTAAGTACAGTTGATTAGTGGAGTCATTAAGTCGTTAATAGATACGGTTGGATTATAGGCTCATTTAGTCATCATTAAATACAGTTGATTAGTGGAGTCATTAAGTCGTTAATAGATACGGTTGGGTTATAGGCTCATTAAGTCATCGTTAAATACAGTTGATTAGTGGAGTCATTAAGTCGTTAATAGATACGGTTGGGTTATAGGCTCATTAAGTCATCATTAAGTACAGTTGATTAGTGGAGTCATTAAGTCGTTAATAGATACGGTTGGGTTATAGGCTCATTAAGTCATCATTAAGTACAGTTGATTAGTGGAGTCATTAAGTCTTTAATAGATACGGTTGGGTTATAGGCTCATTAAGTCATCATTAAGTACAGTTGATTAGTGGAATCATTAAGTCGTTAATAGATACGGTTAGGTTATAGGCTCATTAAGTCATCATTAAGTACAGTTGATTAGTGGAGTCATTAAGTCGTTAATAGATACGGTTGGATTATAGGCTCATTTAGTCATCGTTAAATACAGTTGATTAGTTGAGTCATTAAGTCGTTAATAGATACGGTTGGGTTATAGGCTCATTAAGTGATCGTTAAATACAGTTGATTAGTGGAGTCATTAAGTCGTTAATAGATACGGTTGGATTATAGGCTCATTTAGTCATCGTTAAATACAGTTGATTAGTGGAGTCATTAAGTCGTTAATAGATACGGTTGGGTTATAGGCTCATTAAGTCATCATTAAGTACAGTTGATTAGTGGAGTCATTAAGTCGTTAATAGATACGGTTGGGTTATAGGCTCATTAAGTCATCGTTAAATACAGTTGATTAGTGGAGTCATTAAGTCGTTAATAGATACGGTTGGGTTGTAGGCTCATTAAGTCATCGTTAAATACAGTTGATTAGTGGAGTCATTAAGTCGTTAATAGATACGGTTGGGTTATAGGCTTATTAAGTCATCGTTAAATACAGTTGATTAGTGGATTCATTAAGTCGTTAATAGATACGGTTGGGTTATAGGCTCATTAAGTCATCATTAAGTACAGTTGATTAGTGGAGTCATTAAGTCGTTAATAGATACGGTTGGATTATAGGCTCATTTAGTCATCGTAAATACAGTTGATTAGTGGAGTCATTAAGTCGTTAATAGATACGGTTGGGTTATAGGCTCATTAAGTCATCGTTAAATACAGTTGATTAGTGGAGTCATTAAGTCGTTAATAGATACGGTTGGGTTATAGGCTCATTAAGTCATCGTTAAATACAGTTGATTAGTGGAGTCATTAACTCGTTAATAGATACGGTTGGGTTATAGGCTCATTAAGTCATCGTTAAATACAGTTGATTAGTGGAGTCATTAAGTCGTTAATAGATACGGTTGGGTTATAGGCTCATTAAGTCATCGTTAAATACAGTTGATTAGTGGAGTCATTAAGTCGTTAATAGATACGGTTGGGTTATAGGCTCATTAAGTCATCATTAAGTACAGTTGATTAGTGGAGTCATTAAGTCTTTAATAGATACGGTTGGGTTATAGGCTCATAAATACAGTTGATTAGTGGAGTCATTAAGTCGTTAATAGATACGGTTGGGTTATAGGCTTATTTAGTCATCGTTAATTACAGTTGATTAGTGGAGTCATTAAGTCGTTAATAGATACGGTTGGGTTATAGGCTCATTTAGTCATCGTTAAATACAGTTGATTAGTGGAGTCATTAAGTCGTTAATAGATACGGTTGGGTTATAGGCTCATTAAGTCATCGTTAAATACAGTTGATTAGTGGAGTCATTTAGTCGTTAATAGATACGGTTGGGTTATAGGCTCATTAAGTCATCGTTAAATACAGTTGATTAGTCGAGTCATTTAGTCGTTAATAGATACGGTTGGGTTATAGGCTCATTAAGTCATCGATAAATACAGTTGATTAGTGGAGTCATTAAGTCGTTAATAGATACGGTTGGGTTATAGGCTCATTAAGTCATCGTTAAATACAGTTGATTAGTGGAGTCATTAAGTCGTTAATAGATACGGTTGGGTTATAGGCTCATTAAGTCATCATTAAGTACAGTTGATTAGTGGAGTCATTAAGTCTTTAATAGATACGGTTGGGTTATAGGCTCATTAAGTCATCATTAAGTACAGTTGATTAGTGGAGTCATTAAGTCGTTAATAGATACGGTTAGGTTATAGGCTCATTAAGCCATCATTAAGTACAGTTGATTAGTGGAGTCATTAAGTCGTTAATAGATACGGTTGGATTATAGGCTCATTTAGTCATCGTTAAATACAGTTGATTAGTTGAGTCATTAAGTCGTTAATAGATACGGTTGGGTTATAGGCTCATTAAGTCATCGTTAAATACAGTTGATTAGTGGAGTCATTAAGTCGTTAATAGATACGGTTGGATTATAGGCTCATTTAGTCATCGTTAAATACATTTGATTAGTGGAGTCATTAAGTCGTTAATAGATACGGTTGGGTTATAGGCTCATTAAGTCATCATTAAGTACAGTTGATTAGTGGAGTCATTAAGTCGTTAATAGATACGGTTGGGTTATAGGCTCATTAAGTCATCGTTAAATACAGTTGATTAGTGGAGTCATTAAGTCGTTAATAGATACGGTTGGGTTGTAGGCTCATTAAGTCATCGTTAAATACAGTTGATTAGTGGAGTCATTAAGTCGTTAATAGATACGGTTGGGTTATAGGCTTATTAAGTCATCGTTAAATACAGTTGATTAGTGGAGTCATTAAGTCGTTAATAGATACGGTTGGGTTATAGGCTCATTAAGTCATCATTAAGTACAGTTGATTAGTGGAGTCATTAAGTCGTTAATAGATACGGTTGGATTATAGGCTCATTTAGCCATCGTAAATACAGTTGATTAGTGGAGTCATTAAGTCGTTAATAGATACGGTTGGGTTATAGGCTCATTAAGTCATCGTTAAATACAGTTGATTAGTGGAGTCATTAAGTCGTTAATAAATACGGTTGGGTTATAGGCTCATTAAGTCATCGTTAAATACAGTTGATTAGTGGAGTCATTAACTCGTTAATAGATACGGTTGGGTTATAAGCTCATTAAGTCATCGTTAAATACAGTTGATTAGTGGAGTCATTAAGTCGTTAATAGATACGGTTGGGTTATAGGCTCATTAAGTCATCGTTAAATACAGTTGATTAGTGGAGTCATTAAGTCGTTAATAGATACGGTTGGGTTATAGGCTCATTAAGTCATCATTAAGTACAGTTGATTAGTGGAGTCATTAAGTCTTTAATAGATACGGTTGGGTTATAGGCTCATAAATACAGTTGATTAGTGGAGTCATTAAGTCGTTAATAGATACGGTTGGGTTATAGGCTTATTTAGTCATCGTTAATTACAGTTGATTAGTGGAGTCATTAAGTCGTTAATAGATACGGTTGGGTTATAGGCTCATTTAGTCATCGTTAAATACAGTTGATTAGTGGAGTCATTAAGTCGTTAATAGATACGGTTGGGTTATAGGCTCATTAAGTCATCGTTAAATACAGTTGATTAGTGGAGTCATTTAGTCGTTAATAGATACGGTTGGGTTATAGGCTCATTAAGTCATCGTTAAATACAGTTGATTAGTCGAGTCATTTAGTCGTTAATAGATACGGTTGGGTTATAGGCTCATTAAGTCATCGATATATACAGTTGATTAGTGGAGTCATTAAGTCGTTAATAGATACGGTTGGGTTATAGGCTCATTAAGTCATCGTTAAATACAGTTGATTAGTGGAGTCATTAAGTCGTTAATAGATACGGTTGGGTTATAGGCTCATTAAGTCATCATTAAGTACAGTTGATTAGTGGAGTCATTAAGTCGTTAATAGATACGGTTGGGTTATAGGCTCATTAAGTCATCATTAAGTACAGTTGATTAGTGGAGTCATTAAGTCGTTAATAGATACGGTTGGATTATAGGCTCATTTAGTCATCGTTAAATACAGTTGATTAGTGGAGTCATTAAGTTGTTAATACATACGGTTGGATTATAGACTCATTAAGTTATCATTAAATAGGGTTGGCCGATGGATAAAGTCGTGTTTAGGCTACACGATAGTGAAAGAGAGAAATATATAGACAGGTTTCCACACTAAAAAAGACGTAAATATAGTAAACACGAGTGTCCGAGAATTCTGCTACAGTGCAGT
The DNA here is from genome assembly GCA_035578905.1 of Stictocephala bisonia. Taxonomy (NCBI): domain Eukaryota; kingdom Metazoa; phylum Arthropoda; class Insecta; order Hemiptera; family Membracidae; genus Stictocephala; species Stictocephala bisonia. The sequence continues at coordinate 17,509,901 of JAQJVL010000001.1, forward strand.
CGAGCAACCAAGGCCTGTGGTACTTGGTGTGTTAAGTTGATTCTGTATAACTGTTATCCGTTTTCCAGCTTCGCTGAATCCTTGCACATCAGTCGTGGCTACTGAGAAATGGAGCGCTTCCTCAGCATCTCCGCTGAAGAGAATTGCTTTTATATTCATTAAAATGTAATTGCTACAGTTTCCCCACAAAACGAGTGGAAGAGCGTGAATGCAGCGGCCCTGGGAGGGGGATTGATTACTGAGAGCAGATTGTCAATACGAGCACAGCGCGAAGGAGTTGATTAAAACGCTCAGCTTTCACCAGCTAATTTCTCCGGCTATGAACCCACTATCTCTTCACACTTCAATAGACGGTGTGGCCCGATGGTTGCGATACCGTTTCGGTGGTTCGATAACAAGTTTCCTCAGGTGATAATGACGCTGAAAGTCCTCCCACCGACCGGACTCCTTGTCCTTGCCGGTTAATCTTAGAAATTATGTGGATATAACAAGAGATGTATTTTTATTGCCTTCGGCGTACACATTTTGGTGTATAGACCTGCTATTTGCAGCAAACCGGCATTTTTTCTGCCATTTGCGGGTCGAATTAAACCAAACCCCTAATTATTGGTTAATATATTACTTTAGGATCAGAAGGAAGAAGTACTGCCACGTGCGGCCCAAACTTCATTTTTTGGAGTCATCATGTTAACTATAAATCGATATTCGTTAGTGTCAAAATAATGCATTTATGTATTAAGTGTTAGTTATAGTTCCTAAAATATCTTTGTATGATTTGGGAATCTCTGGAACGTTAACGAAGGACACATGTCCGTATGTGGACATCCCTTGCAAGTGCCAATACATCAGTATCCCTGGTTTAATTTATTAGGAGCGCCGCAAATGGCAGGTCGACGCAAATAGCATGAAATCATACATTTTTGATAACGTGCATTTTCTACTCACATAACAAAACAAATCAACATTTGTTGTTTCAGTGTGGTTAAAAATGAGTTATTTTATCAGGGGAGATGATTTTGATAGTTGGAAAACTTGTTTTGTACTAGAAAATGGAAAAAGTTATAAAAACAAAAAACTATATTTTACAAAAATGTTATTTTGAGAGATATTTGCTTAATTAACGCGTTTTTTACGCTGAATACAATTATTTTAAATAGTTTTGTGATAATATTAAACACTTTCCACAAATCTACGTAACAAGCATTACTAAACATATCCCACTAAAATTTAAGATTTGTGTTAAATTAGGGTGTCTGGCCTCCGGCGAAGTTATGCGCAAATTTGTATTTTGTGGTTAGTCGTTGCTAATTATAAATATTGTGCATATAGCAGCAATTAAGCGATTTGCCTCGAAATTAGTTGTTGGGTTTTTTGTGAAAAATAATTATCGTAGAGGAAACTGGTTTCAAGTTCGTTTAGGCTACGATATAAATAACACGCCAAATTAAAAAAAAAGTAACTACAGAAAACATTAACAATTACGGAATTATGTCAAAAATACTGTAAGTTTTAACATTGGTTTTCCGATATTTTCGGTGAAAACCATGATTTCCGCGAAAATACTATCTCTAGTGAAAATACAGCACATTTTTGACATATTTTACAAATTTACTGTCTCCTTTGGTGAGTAGAAAATGTATAAATGCTAATTTTGTTTTTATTTTAAATGAAAATTAATTAACACGTTTTCATTAAATAAAACTATTAATGTTTATTCGATGTTGGGCAATACGTTTATTTTTCCTCGTTTATGACAGTTTTAATATAAAGTAAATGCTATAAATAACATTTTCTATGTTGGGTGTGTGATAGAGGTGCAGAGTCTGAAAGTCTAGTCCTGTATGCGCTCCGTGTGGTTGGGTCGTACCGCCCCCTCCCCCGGCCCGTCCCGCTCGGTAAGTGGACTATTTGGGATTATCTTTTATTCAGAGAAATGTAGTCTACCGCTGCCTTTAATTGCACGTCTCCCGGTCCCTTAAAACACGTACAGAAAACTAACCAGATGTGTTGTACGTTTTACAACAACTAGGAACTGGAACACGACGTAGCCTCACCAAGAGCTACTCAATATTGAAGGGATTATCAATGGCGGTCCCTAATTAAACATCTCCGAACTTCCTTCCCTTGCCTCGCTTTGTTTGTCAGGTGACTAAATTGAACACTGCGTCAGCTGTTACATTACGCCGTCATTGAAATTTCTCGTTAATTACGCATTATTAAAAACTTACATACGATTTTTTTCTTGTTGGTAATTGTTTAGTAGGACCCAGATTATATACACCTACAATTGATATATCATCTAATAGGATTTTTGTATCTGTCATTTTGTTAGTTATTGAGGTCTGCAACCACAGCTGGTTTAAACTGTATTACATTTACATGGGACTACACTAGCACTCCACAATGGACCACAAAAACAGCTGATAATTTAAGTCACAACATTAAATATTGACAGCTGATAATTTAAGTCATAACATTAAATATTGGATGAGAAATCTACTTGTGTGTATGAAATCAACGGTAGAATGGAATCCGCTACAACTTTTCCAATCACGTTTTGGAATAATCATAGTAGGATATTTTAAGTTTACAGTATAATACAACCTCACCTATACCTACCCAACATAGCATAACCTAACTTACTTGACATAAGGTGATAAAACCTAACCTATACATACCCAACATAGCATAACCTAACTTACTTGACATAAGGTGATAAAACCTAACCTATACATACCCAACATAGCATAACCTAACTTACTTGACATAAGGTGATAAAACCTAACCTATACATACCCAACATAGCATAACCTAACTTACTTGACATAAGGTGATAAACCTAACCTATACATACCCAACATAGCATAACCTAACTTACTTGACATAAGGTGATAAAACCTAACCTATACATACCCAACATAGCATAACCTAACTTACTTGACATAAGGTGATAAAACCTAACCTATACATACCCAACATAGCATAACCTAACTTACTTGACATAAGGTGATAAAACCTAACCTATACATACCCAACATAGCATAACCTAACTTACTTGACATAAGGTGATAAAACCTAACCTGTACAAACCCTACTTACCCTAACCTAACCTTACTTGACATAAGCAGATCAAACCTAACCAATACTAACCCAACATAGCCTAACTTAACTTTACCAGATATAAGCTTACCAAACCTAACACAAGGTAGCTTAACCTAACCTTACTTGACAATGCTGACCAATTTAACCTATCCTATAACGCAGAAAAAAGTAAATTATTCATCCTCTTGTTACTCATTTTTGTACGAGAAATATTTTTATTTATGTGTAATAGTCATAGACACCTTATACGGTAAAATAGAGCTAGGCAGATGACACGTAAAGTTACAACAATGAAATAAAACAATATAAAATAACAATAAATATATAACAATCATAGATGAGCAGCTAAAAATATATACACCAGCAAATAAGCAGTTTTCGCTAAACTGGGGAACCACCCGTCCCGAATTGGGATCCAGGTACGTACATATTCTGTAAAAAACAGTTTGATATTAGTTATTTAAAGAATCTTTTCTTAACTTGTAGATGTTATAGTTGTACTCAAGAGTAAAAAGCTACTTTCGAGAACAGTTGTTCGATGGATAGGATACTGAAAAATGGAAATGTTTTTAATATTATAGCAGGGTTAATTCATGATAGAAAATCTGCCAAAATTTGATTTCACAAAAACCAAAGACAGGAGGAAATAAGCTGATGGCATAGAAGAAAATCGAAATTTTGGAAATGTTTCCTGCAAGGGTCATTGTGAAGAGCCTTGTCATGAGTCTAACTTATTTATCTTTTTTTGCATTAGAAAAACTTTAAATGATTCAGAACAACTTAAAAAAAATAAAAAAGTCCTTATGTAATCACGGAATGTACGTATGCAAAATAAACTTGTGTTAGGGTGTTTAGATCTACAATTTTGGAGAGAGTTAAAATAGCGTAAAAAGCTTTTCTAAGCTTTTTGAGCAATTGATTAAGACAGCTGTATTTATACTAATATAAGTTATTATATTTTTGTACAGTAAAAACTGAAGTGTATAATATGTGAAATTAACGTATTTATCATTTTCATGTTGAAGCTTAGCAAACCATTAAAATTCTTCCGTAGAAGAATTATTACGGATTTTATAGATGAATGAGATAAGACGAGGTAAAATGCATTGCGAACTAAATGGCTGGGTAGGGGTTGTCGAAGTTTTTGATTTGTCGCCCGTGAATCCAAGTGGAGTTGGAACTTTGTCGGCCCACTTTGTCGCCGTGAGACGTTGGGATTTGCCGGCAACTTGGGTCGAATTAATCAGACGTGGAATATGTGCAGTCGAGGCTTCTCTAGGTGTTACTCACGCCTGGGCTGGCAAAGGCTGGTGGAACTTACTTTATAACCATTCAATACCTCGTTATTCTTATACTGATAAAACCAAGGTGACTATTACATTACTGTACTCAGAATTATTTTTTATTTAGTGATAATGATAAATAAATAACATAATTTCTTATACTGAAATTTATTGATTTTTGGGATCTTTTACGTTAATTCACTACCATAATCATAACTTAAGTTAATCTAACATAAATAAACCTAACCAAAGCTAACATACCCTAACTAAACCTAACATAACCTAATCAAACATAACATAACTAAACCTAACCAAACCTAACTAAAGCTAACATTACGTAACTATAGTCGGAATAAAATAACTTTGGTACTGGCGGAACAGCCAAGCACAGCTGGTCTGAAATGACAAAACTCTGAGTTATAATTTGCTGCCAAACTTAAAATAACTAAGCAATAATTTTCAAACTAAAAGTATAGTGTCCACCATGTTATATTCTTTAAGAAAAAATTATGTTGGAGATTTTGCTTGAACTAATTTGCTTTTTATAGTGATATATGTGTTTAAGAACACGTTTTTATAAGTGAAATTGCGCGTGAGTCGTCTTTAACCTGTCACTGTAGCGAGAATAATAATAATAATAACAACATCATTTCTTATGGATGGATGACAATTTGATTCATTATGATTAGTTTGGTATAATAATTCAAACAAGTTAATCAGAAATTAATTTTTTGTAAACTCGGTAACGACAACCGCTAAACAAAATTTCTTTACATCTAAATTAATTGTGTTATTTAATTGGCACTAAAAAACGTGTTAACATAACATAACTAAACCTAACCAAAGCTAACATACCCTAACTTAACCTAAACAAAGCTAACTTACCCTAACTAAACATAACCTAACCTAACCAAAGCTAACATACCCTAACTAAACCTAACTTAAGCTAACCAAAGCTAACATACCCTAACTAAACCTAACCTAACCTAACCAAAGCTAACATACCCTAACTAAACCTAACTTAACCTAACCAAAGCTAACATACCCTAACTAAACCTAACTTAAGCTAACCAAAGCTAAAATACCCTAACCTAACCTAACCAAAGTTAACATACCCTAACTAAACATAACTTAAGCTAACCAAAGCTAACATACCCTAACTAAACCTAACCTAACCTAACCAAAGCTAACATACCCTAACTAAACATAACTTAAGCTAACCAAAGCTAATATACCCTAACTAAACCTAACCTAACCTAACCAAAGCTAACATACCCTAACTAAACCTAACCTAACCAAAGCTAACATACCCTAACTTAACCTAACCTAACCAAAGTTAACATACCCTAACTAAACATAACTTAAGCTAACCAAATCTAACATACCCTAACTAAACCTAACCTAACCTAACCTAACCAAAGCTAACATACCCTAACTAAACCTAACTTAACCTAACCTAACCAAAGTTAACATACCCTAACTAAACATAACTTAAGCTAACCAAAGTTAACATACCCTAACTAAACCTAACTTAACCTAACCAAAGCTAACATACCCTAACTAAACCTAACTTAACCTAACCAAAGCTAACATACCCTAACTAAACCTAACTTAAGCTAACCAAAGCTAACATACCCTAACCTAACCTAACCTAACCAAAGTTAACATACCCTAACTAAACATAACCTAACCTAACCAAAGCTAACATACCCTAACTAAACCTAACCTAACCAAAGCTAACATACCCTAACTAAACCTAACTTAACCTAACCAAAGCTAACATACCCTAACTAAACCTAACTTAACCTAACCAAAGCTAACATACCCTAACTAAACCTAACTTAACCTAACCAAAGCTAACATACCCTAACTAAACCTAATCTAACCAAAGCTAACATACCCTAACTAAACCTAACTTAACCTAACCAAAGCTAACATACCCTAACTAAACATAACTTAAGCTAACCAAAGCTATCATACCCTAACTAAACCTAACCTAACCTAACCAAAGCTAACATACCCTAACTAAACCTAACCTAACCAAAGCTAACATACCCTAACTAAACCTAACTTAACCTAACCAAAGCTAACATACCCTAACTAAACCTAACCTAACCAAAGCTAACATACCCTAACTAAACCTAACTTAACCTAACCAAAGCTAACATACCCTAACTAAACCTAACTTAACCTAACCAAAGCTAACATACCCTAACTAAACCTAACTTAACCTAACCAAAGCTAACATACCCTAACTAAACCTAATCTAACCAAAGCTAACATACCCTAACTAAACCTAACTTAACCTAACCAAAGCTAACATACCCTAACTAAACATAACTTAAGCTAACCAAAGCTATCATACCCTAACTAAACCTAACCTAACCTAACCAAAGCTAACATACCCTAACTAAACCTAACTTAACCTAACCAAAGCTAACATACCCTAACTAAACCTAACTTAACCTAACCAAAGCTAACATACCCTAACTAAACCTAACCTAACCAAAGCTAACATACCCTAACTAAACTTAATATAACTTAAACAAACCCAACATAACCTAACCAAGTAGTGTTAGTGAACTGACGGAAAGGTTCAATATATGTTATAGAACTAAGTATAAGTTTATTTGACACCTAGTGACGAAGTTAATTATTTGAACAATCAATAGACCATACAAGTGATTTCCTTTTAATCGTCTTTTTTTCCAAAGCTACTCTTATTTTTTGGGAAAAATGTCCGCCAACATTTAAAGAGATATTTGGAAACAGACTTTTTGATAACAAGCAAAACAACAAAATAAGTAAGGTAACAATATTTAATTTGTATTTTTATAATTTAAAATGATACTACTAACATTTATTTTGGAGTTTGTTAGTTTTGAATTTGATCAAACAAACACGGGAAAATATATTCCACAATATCGGTAAAAATGAGGTAAGAAAGAGACAAGAAATTATTTTTTATAAATGTTAACTATTTAAAATTAAGAACGTGTGTTATCTATGAGTTATGTATATAAAATACTACGATTTGGTGTCATCTTCGGATAATCATAAATGTCTTGTCCATTCATACATAGCCCACTTTACTGTACCAGATGACTGTATGTAGGGTTCCAGTATGGCACTATCGGTCCGCCAGGAAGTATGCCATCGAGCAATCACTTAAGTGCTGAAGCAAGTAAACGGCTAAATGACACTAACACTTATTTTACAGTCATTTACGTCAATAGTCTGTTATTGAGTATACTATATTTAGCCCACACGTCGCCCTTCGTACCCTTGATGGAACACTAATGGCGGCAATCCTTTGTCCATTCTATTTACTCATATACGATTACTCATTTACTCATATACGTAAATGTATACTAGTAAGAAATTTCATTGTAGACGTGGCTGGCTGGTAACGCACTGCAGGGTCAGTTGGCGGTTTTTCCACACTGCAAGACATACTGCCTTGTATAGATGTACAGACAGACGCACTACAGTCCGTTGCACGGTACTAGCATGCCAGCGCAGATGTTTCCCCCTGATCCCTTCGATTCTTGTTAGTTGGCGTTATAGGCTCATCTGCTTCATACTTCCCCTAAACTCCCCGATTTATTTTATCCGGCGTTATCGCTGCATCTGCCTTTATATTTCCTCTAAAACTCCTACTCCGGTTATCCGACGTTATCGGCTCATCTTCCTTTATATTTCCTCTAAAACTCCTACTCCGGTTATCCGACGTTATCGGCTCATCTGCCTTTATATTTCCCGTAAAACTTCCCACTTCTGTTATAGGCTCATCTACCTCATATTTCCCCCAAAACTCTCCCCCGGTTATCCGACGTTATCGGCTCATCTGCCTTTATTTCCCGTAAAACCCCACTCCCGCTATCGCCTCATCTGCTTCACATTTTCTTTGAAACTCTCCACTTCTTCTTGCCGCACCGTTTTTTTTTTTTTAATCAGATGTTCAACATTGATTGAAATATCTCCAGACGTGTATTTGGACATATTGACTGTCATATCAAACCTCCATCAACATTGATATAATTTTAATTTTAGTAATTAATTTTACTACAACGGAGAAGAGAAATGGTACTGTATTTAAGAGGAAGGTTTCCTTGTCCCTAACCCTTAATACGGGTTCTCGCACTCGTTGCGTTCTATTTCACAATCACGACAGTTAATTACAATACATTGTTTATATTAATGCTACATAGTGGAAGTGTTATTTGTTATCTTATAGGCAATTAATGTCGGCCTTCAACTCTGTGTATAATTCTCTCTACAATAGTTGAGGATTGTAAATTATTGTTTATTAAAGTACTGTAGTAAGCCTTAGTATTGTATCGTACAAATATTTATTTATTGTTGGAAGTTGCGTGGAATAGGCTGAAAAGTGAAACTAATTCGGAATAACAAACCACATTCCGAGACTGAAGTAGGTATAAATCCAAGTGAATAGTAAAAAATATTTTCATAAAAATACTTCCGCATTGCCTTCTTAAATTTCGTACGTTTGTAAATAAACAACATACAATAGTATTTAGAGTGACTATGGTTTTAATAAACGGAAAAATGAAAATATAGCACGTAGTAATTGATATGAAGCCAGTTGTACCAACGTAACACACATACTGTACATGAAGATAAGTGTCTAGTCAGAGCTAACAACACACGGACCTTCAACGTGTTGAGTTATAAGGACAAAGGTCAACTCAATTACATCTATCTCTGATGACAGATGCTTTTTCACTATCTCTAGTTAGTAATAAATGCACAGTAATGTGAATACACGCGTGTTTATGTATCGACGTCGCGCTCGTGTTTGTTTCTCATGGATTACAAGCCGCTGCTAGAGTTGTTGAAATCGGTGATTTGTACATAAGTGAAACCTTTCTTATCAACGGAGGTAGATTTGTACATAAGTGAAACCTTTCTTATCAACAGAGGTAGATTTGTACATAAGTGAAACCTTTCTTATCAACGGAGGTAGATTTGTACATAAGTGAAACCTTTCTTATCAACGGAGGTAGATTTGTACATAAGTGAAACCTTTCTTATCAACGGAGGTAGATTTGTACATAAGTGAAAACCTTTCTTATCAACGGAGGTAGATTTGTACATAAGTGAAACCTTTCTTATCAACGGAGGTAGATTTGTACATAAGTGAAACCTTTCTTATCAACGGAGGTAGATTTGTACATAAGTGAAACCTTTCTTATCAACGGAGGTAGATTTGTACATAAGTGAAACCTTTCTCATCAACGGAGGTAGATTTGTACATAAGTGAAACCTTTCTCATCAACGGAGGTAGATTTGTACATAAGTGAAACCTTTCTTATCAACGGAGGTAGATTTGTCAAGCCTCATGTTATCTCATATCTTGTCTTTGACGGTTTTCGCTTCTTACCTTCTATGTAGTAATAGGCACCGAGTATAACAATCTTTATGGGCCACCTCTAAATTACGTAACGCTAAAATCGGCCTTTTCACAACCCACTCCCCCCCTGTAACGGTAATACCAAACCCCCCTCAAAAATTAAGTAACGCTTGTCACCAACCCCCCTCCTTTAATTGTTGTCATCCACTTTCAGGAGTATTTTTATTTATGATTACGTCATTGTTTAGAATTTCTTCCGTTTGTTTTCTAATTGGGGGGGGGGTGTGGAATATATATACATACATATACATATATATACACATATATATATATATATATATATATATATCACTTTAATATCTTTTCAAAAATCTTGTATTTTGGCGAAAACGATTAAATTTTGTGAGTGAATTTAAACAAATTGCCGAGGTTTAATTGTTACGTAACGCTGCTGAGAACCTCCCATCCTCCCCCGTAACTGTACATAACGCTGCCGAAAATCCCCCTCCCCCCTTCATGCGTTACGTAATTTAGGGACGGTCCCTATGAAACAAAATTAATACGACTGAATACTCTTTCTTTTTTAATAATAAATACTAAGCTATATAGGCCTAAAAATAAAACCAATTTCCCGAGATAATTCAGTTATGTATTATGAAAAAGTAGGTGTACTACGAATTAAAATGCAAAATAACTAACTCTACTTCGTAGTCTTTCTCGAGAAAATATCGTTCTGTTCAATTGGTAATTTTTTTAAATTTGAGATAACATCTGTAACTCTCATATCAAGTATAAAAGATTTGTATCAATGACTTATTAAATATTGGTCATAGTGTTGATGCATATAAATATACGAAGTTTCAATCTCAGTTAACGTAAAACGTGCGTATTTAAACATTTAAAACGTAATAAACTATCAATTTTTTACGTTCTCCATAGAGTAAAAAAATAGTAAACTTAATTACAAAAGTCGTACTCAAACTGTTTACCGCAAGATAAAACAAGGTGAGCCAATTCACTTGTTAACAAATGTGGTATTTCGGTTAACGATCAGCGGACTATACTTTTGCATCAAAGAGAAGTGGTCTTTTTGATGTAGGGTTTTGACTATTTTATAAAATCTTCGTTTGTACTGAGATTATTTAATGTTTTTTTATTTTTTTTTCTCTAAAAAACACAATAAGTTAAGGAAAGTTTTGTAGGAACTCTTGAACTTTGCTTTATTAGAAGATGAATCAATCAATCATTTCTTTATTAACACATTCATCGAGAATGGCTATAGAGTCAACAAATACAAACTAGAAATGTACAAAACCATGAACAAAAAAAGGTTAGGCCTAAGAAGTGAAATATAAATAAATTACGAGAATTTACAAAAAAACATTTTAGCCAAATAGTTAAAATTGCAATAAAAATACTTTAAGTCAAACATGAAAAAGCATTAGACCTATTACAGGAACAGTTTTATATCACTTATAAATTCATCTATAGAATCAATTGGGTTAGTCATCAAGCAGTCATGAAGTCTTTTTTCAAAGTTTTAGTGTTACACTTAAGATTCTCAGGAAGCATGTTGAAGAGTCTGGCACCACTCTAGGATGGCTTTTTGGTGTATAGAGTTGTTTGTTCTATGTGGTGGTAGAGAGAAATTATTCACCCCTCTTGTGTTGTGGTTGTGGGCTTGGCCTAGCTTTGGCAGCATTCCTCTCAAGGCGTGGGTGATCACTTCAATTACGTAAATGGATACAACTGTCAAGATCTTAAAGGACTTGAAAGCCTCTCGACAGGACTCTTGTGGATGCAGACCTGCCATGGTACGTAAAACCCTTTTTTGAAGCACCAGAACACGATGGAGGTTTCCAGCTGATGAGCCACCCCATAGGGTTATTCCATATCGAATTTGTGATTCGAATAGGCTATAATAGGCTGTTTTTAATGCTGAGGGTGTACCAATAGATTTAATCCTCTTCAACACAAATATTGCAGTGCTGAGCCTTGAGCATAGATGGTCAGTGTTATTGGTCCAGGAGAGGTTTTAGTCTAAAATTAAGCCTAGGTATTTAACAGTGTCCACTCTTTGAAGATCAGGAGGTTCAGTTAGATTATCTTCCAACTGCCCGGAAGCAAAGTATTTTGTCTTTGAAGCATTGAAGAGTAGATCATTACTTGAGCAATATTATAATACAATTTCACTTATCAAAGTGAATCTCTCAGACAATATCTATATGGAACGCAATTACTAGGTGTAACTAGACTTTGTGTTACTAAATAAACGATTTTGTACTCATCCCCATGAGCGTTAGCTGTCCAAGGAGTGTCACGGTTACTGATCAGAACAGGATGGTATCCTACGACGACAGCTATCCAACGAGTGTCATGGTCACTAATCAGACCAGGATGGCATCCTACGACGATAGCTGTCAGAGGAGTGTCATGGTCACTAGTCAGACCAGGATGGCATCCTACGACGATAGCTGTCAGAGGAGTGTCATGGTCACTAATCAGACCAGGATGGCATCCTACGACGACAGCTGTCCAACGAGTGTCATGGCCACTAATCAGACCAGGATGGCATCCTACGACGATAGCTGTCAGAGGAATGTCTTGGTCACTAATCAGACCAGGATGGCATCCTACGACGATAGCTGTCCAACGAGTGTCATGGTCACTTATCAGACCAGGATGGCATCCTACGACGATAGCTGTCAGAGGAGTGTCATGGTCACTAATCAGACCAGGATGGCATCCTACGACGATAGCTGTCAGAGGAGTGTCATGGTCACTAATCAGACCAGGATGGCATCCTACGGTGATAGCTGTCAGAGGAGTGTCATGGTCACTAATCAGACCAGGATGGGATCCAACGACGATAGCTGTCAGAAGAGTGTCATGGTCACTAATCAGACCAGGATGGCATCCTACGACGATAGCTGTCAAAGGAGTGTCATGGTCACTAATCAGACCAGGATGGCATCCTACGACGATAGCTGTCAGAGGAGTGTCATGGTCACTAATCAGACCAGGATGGCATCCTACGACGATAGCTGTCAGAGGAGTGTCATGGTCACTAATCAGACCAGGATGGCATCCTACGGTGATAGCTGTCAGAGGAGTGTCATGGTCACTAATCAGACCAGGATGGCATCCTACGACGATAGCTATCAGAAGAGTGTCATGGTCACTAATCAGACCAGGATGGGATCGTACGGAGATAGCTGTCCAAGGAGTGTCATGGTCAGTAATCAGACCAGGATGGCATCCTACGACGATAGCTGTCAGAGGAGTGTCATGGTCACTAATCAGACCAGGATGGCATCCTACGACGATAGCTGTCAGAGGAGTGTCATGGTCACTAATCAGACCAGGATGGCATCCTACGACGATAGCTGTCAGTGGAGTGCCATGGTCACTAATCAGACCAGGATGGCATCCTACGACGATAGCTGTCAGAGGAGTACCATGGTCACTAATCAGACCAGGATGGGATCCTACGGAGATAGCTGTCCAAGGAGTGTCATGGTCAGTAATCAGACCAGGATGGGATCCTACGGAGACAGCTCTCCAACGAGTGTCATGGTCACTAATCAGACCAGGATGGCATCCAACGACGATAGCTGTCAAAGGAGTGTCATGGTCACTAATCAGACCAGGATGGCATCCTACGATGATAGCTGTCAGAGGAGTGTCATGGTCACTAATCAGACCAGGATGGCATCCTACGACGATAGCTGTCCAAGGAGTGTTATGGTCACTAATCAGACCAGGATGGGATACTACGGCGATATCTGTCCAAGGAATGTCATTGTTACTAATCAGACCAGGATGGGATCCTACGGCGATAGCTGTTCAACCTGTGTCATGGTCACTAATCAGACCAGGACGGGATTGCGCCTGACGCCTACTAGTGGGAGGTGTACAATTAGAAAGGCCGAGTGACAAACACGGAGATAGATACAAGAACAGTTGCTCTTAAAGTAAAACTCATTATTAAGTTTTGAGTGAGTGGCTTCAGTGAAACTTCAAGTCACTCTACTGTATATTTTAATGCAACTTTCAAAAATATATACATTTTACATCTCACATTTCTTTGATAGTTGATGTGTCAGAAAATGAACCCAGTACATTAAAATTTTATTTTTAAAAAGCGAGACGGTTTTGTCACTTAAAAAGAAATGTGTTTGTAGTCAGACGATGATCAATGTAACATAGTTCAGTATTATGAAACAATAGGCAAGGAGAACAACAGGACTACTGTTCAGGATGGAGGGGAGGGACGGAGAAAACAGCCACTCCATTGATGGCACCTGGGGCAAAGATGATAAAGCGGATTGATACAGCAGCCACGTAAAAACACTTTTTTACTTTATGTAATAATGTAGTCCCAGCTGCACTACTGATACATATTTGTCTTTCATACTTAATACTAAATAAATATGAGAACTTGACAGCTGTAATAGTGTCTTGAGTTAGGTTTCCTGTCCTTTCTCTACCATTCAGAGCGAAAACAGTTTTTTTTTACTAATAGGAGGCGTTAGCGTGGCAACCTGTAACTGGTGATTTTCTACAATTGCGATAATTTGGCGAGAAGTCGATTGGCTGAGCTGAAAGAGAACAGTTTCGACCACAACTTGATGACTTGGCTGTAACTGTTTTTGATTTCTTGTCGACAACTTTGTTGATTCGCAACTTGTTTCTACGTGATCACGTCAGAAGTTGATAAAGAAGATTTTATTCTTTCAAGTAAGTTGTTGTTTTGTTCATTGTCTGTATATGTTTACTTTATTTTAAGTGTGTGTTAGGCATTGTTTGATATTGTAGAATTTGCAAAAAGATAACTTTCTTCATATTCATTTACTTGACATTCGACTCGTTATTTCCACACATTTGTATATTTACGGCTTGGGTAAGTGACAAGATGTAGGTTGAACGTTACCGTGTACCGGGTTACTTTTGTCCCAATTAGTGCGAGCTAACATGCTGTGTACTTAAATCTATATATTTAAATCCAAATACCATTGACTCACTCATAACTTTTTCACGATTATTCATTTTATAATAAACCTAGAGTAATTTTTAACATTTCGGAGTGTTGGTAATTAATTATAACTAAATCAACAAAGCCATGTGAGAACTGGTAGTAAATTGATCCCAAGACCATACACAATCATGGTAGACACAGGCTACTCACAATACAGACACAATCTGAGCTAGGCAGTTACCCTAACCCCCAGACCATACACACTTGTGGTAGACAAAGGCTGCTCACAATTCAGACACAATCTGAGCTAGGCAGTTACCCTAACCCCCAGACCATACACACTTGTGGTAGACAAAGGCTGCTCACAATTCAGACACAATCTGAGCTAGGTAATTAACTAACCCCCAGATCATACACACTCATGGTAGACACAGGCTGCTCACAATACAGACACAATCTGAGCTAGGTAATTAACTAACCCCCAGATCATACACACTGATGGTAGACACAGGCTGCTCACAATACAGACACAATCTGAGCTAGGTAATTAACTAACCCCCAGATCATACACACTCATGGTAGACACAGGCTGCTCACAATACAGACACAATCTGAGCTAGGCAATTAACTAACCCCCAGATCATACACACTCATGGTAGACACAGGCTGCTCACAATACAGACACAATCTGAGCTAGGTAATTAACTAACCCCCAGACCATACACACTCATGGTAGACACAGGCTGCTCACAATTCAGACACAATCTGAGCTAGGTAATTAACTAACCCCCAGATCATACACACTCATGGTAGACACAGGCTGCTCACAATACCGACACAATCTGAGCTAGGTAATTAACTAACCCCCAGATCATACACACTCATGGTAGACACAGGCTGCTCACAATTCAGACACAATCTGAGCTAGCTAATTAACTAACCCCCAGACCATACACACTCATGGCAGACACAGGCTGCTCACAATCAGACACAATCTGAGCTAGGCAGTTAACTGACACCTCAGTACATACAGAATATAGTATACGGTATATAGTAATACAGAAATGATTTTATTTATGAAAACTAAAGGAACATTTTTAAGGTGGAATGGTATGTAAGTTTAAGCCTTTAGATAACCATGTATCTAGGTGATAATTACTAGCTACAAACTGATTAACTATTGAAATATTACTCTACACAAATAACGGACTAGAGATACACGTCAATAAAGGTTAGATCGATAAGTTGTCGGAATGCAGCTGTTGACGTTGTGAATAAGGTGGAACACAACACGTAATGTAAAGGGGAGCACCGACCATTCGAGGATGGGGGAGGGTTCCGTTGCAAAATGTTTAAACCATTACATTTTTAATCAGTTGTTTATTTAATTATAGATTCAATACACACTTCTAATTTAAAAGCAAAGTAGATTAAAATGTTTTTCATAATGGGATGTTTAAATACAACACACAATGATCCGAATTATGTTAACGCATTCCTTAGTAAATAATAAAAAAATTGATGATGGATATTTAATTAATGTAGAAAATATAAATAAATAATACCGATATATAAAGATGACAATCAACTAATACTCATGCAACGATATGAAACAAACGTGGGACCAAGAACATTTTTAATGTCACCTCAAATTATTTTTAGAGACTTGTCGTTGTATTTCTTGGTGACGGAGAATCAAAGAGTTGAATCAATTATAATTATTAGTAATTAAATGTATCTAATTCAAAAAACGTTATTCATAAACATATATTATTGAATGTAAGATAATTTTTGACACTCCTTTATACACTGAAATCCAGGTTCTGGAGTTGTGCAGATTTAACAGTTTTCTGGAAATACTAAAATAATTGATAAATAACAACAATAATGAGGTATTTTGATAATAAAAACTGATATCAATATCATTTATGAGCAAATTAAACAATTGTGGGCCTAACCTAAAATCGGCCCTTGAGGCACTCTCGAACTGACAATGTACTCATCAAAATTTTAATTGTTAACTGGGAAACAAACAAACATTTGGAAACCGATCAATACCCAACAATATGATTAACAATATGAACATCTCATACTTATAACTTAAGCGTTTTACAAATCTAAAGACCACCCACGCATCGTATGTACGTGTCTGTTCATCATATGAATGTAAAAAAAATGCAATAATTGTTTCCGCTTGATTTACTTGTTATTTGAGTACAAACACATTACCCGCCCGTTTAAGGTTATATAATTCCGATCGATGCGCCATTTTGAAATTGAACATAGCAGCATGTCTTACATTGCACAACACCAATATAATTTATGATATATATTTACTAGCAATGACACACGGTAATTCTATGAAATAACAGTGAAGTTTCTTTTTCTAAAAGATCAACCTCAAACTAATTCTTAATTGTTTTCTTTTATTGTTGTTTTTTGTAAAGACAGAGAGTGAATGGTCTTGTCAGTATTTATGATAATATATGTTGTTTGATATATATATATATATATATATATATATATATATATATATATATATATATATATATATTCACTGCCTGTTGCAAAAAATTCGTCTCATTTTATATGAGTAACCTCAAATGTAGAGACCCGTATGACAATGACGGCTCTCCCGACCACATCGCTCAAACACACACAACCTGGCCAGCCTTCCCATCCACCCTTTATATACTTACGACTTCAACGTTCCATCCTCCATATACATCACATTGAAGGCCCTCCCACCCAACCTATGCACACAAACAACTTAACGTCCCATCTTGCACACTCATATGACATTAAAGGCCCTCCCACCCACCCTATCCATACAAATAACGTCCCATCCTGCACACATGTACATGATTGATGCCCCCTCCCCACACACACAAACATACACCTTGCACACCTATAGATTGTGTAGGACGTTCACTGTTGGCACTGCACGAAGATAAAATCTACATTTTCGATTTGAATCGTGTTTTCGTCGTAACAAGTCAAAACATGGTCATATGAAAATAAGTTGGCTGTGTTCGGTTTATGGATCAGATTTAGAGCCAGCGTAAAATTGTCCTCGGACCACAAACGCACGTCAGGAGCGTTTATGAGCAAGGCCAGCGAGCCGGGAATGCAGAGTCATAAAGCGATTGAGTGAGTCAGTGAAATGCGAGTACAGTCTACGACAGAACGTACTGAAGGCTCACTGTCTGTTTTTACCACAGATGTACTTGAGAATCGCGTATGAATTTGACTATAGCGTTCATATGATAATTCAATACAATGTAAATGTGTGGGTCGAGAGTGGACGGAACGACAGGAGTCTATACAGGACACCTGCAGACTAAAAAAGACGTTTTATTCTCAAAGGTTTACGAGAAAAGCGATGAAAAAAGCCAAAACATCGCTTTGGAAAAGCGTACTCTATAAACCATATTTCTAGTTGTGTAATTAACTATTTTATACATGAAGTTTGTTCTATATATAAATTATTCGTCAAAAGAATAAACGCAGCTTCCAAGTGAAAGTGAGATCGTTTCTCTTTTACATTAATTGTTGTTCATGATGCAACTATTTCAGCACTAAGATATCAAAATTCGTGTGTTGTAGAACGGCTAAACAGTCCGCAAAATTACGTATCAACTACGGTTGCATTGTCTTTTAAACAATTTTGAAAAAATCCCGATCGTATAATGGGCGACGGAAATCCTTTTCAGGGCCTCATTTTCAGTGCTATTGAAACCGCTGACTTGGGGGATGTGTTCTATTACTTGATGAAAGGACACTTGCAACTGACGTGTGCGTCTAGTGCTTACAGGGGCTATTTTGGATGTTTGAACGTAATGTTTTAGAGAGATAGGCTCACCAGGAAAGTACCTTGGTGAAAGTCCCAGTCTTGTACCACTTGTAATTAATTGGTCGTAACACTGAGGAACTGTTAAGATCATTCAAAAATTACTACAGACCAGATTCATATTTTACTTTTAGCCTTATACATTTACTCAGCATTGGTTAAAACACACAGAATAATTAACGACTTTAAACAACAATCAGTCGTAGTCTTACTCTACATTGGTTGAAACACACAGAACATTTAACGACTTTAAACAATAATCAGTCGTAGTCTTACTCTACATTGGTTGAAACAGAGAGAACATTTAACGACTTTAAACAATAATCAGTCGTAGTCTTACTCTACATTGGTTGAAACAGAGAGAACATTTAACGACTTTAAACAATAATCAGTCGTAGTCTTACTCTACATTGGTTGAAACAGAGAGAACATTTAACGACTTTAAACAATAATCAGTCGTAGTCTTACTCTACATTGGTTGAAACACATAGAACATTTAACGACTTTAAACAATAATCAGTCGTAGTCTTACTCTACATTGGTTGAAACACACAGAACATTTAACGACTTTAAACAATAATCAGTCGTAGTCTTACTCTACATTGGTTGAAACACACAGAACATTTAACGACTTTAAACAATAATCAGTCGTAGTCTTACTCTACATTGGTTGAAACACACAGAACATTTAACGACTTTAAACAATAATCAGTCGTAGTCTTACTCTACATTGGTTGAAACAGAGAGAACATTTAACGATTTTAAACAATAATCAGTTGTAGTCTTACTCTACATTGGTTAAAACACACAGAACATTTAACGACTTTAAACAATAATCAGTCGTAGTCTTACTCTACATTGGTTGAAACAGAGAGAACATTTAACGACTTTAAACAATAATCAGTCGTAGTCTTACTCTACATTGGTTGAAACAGAGAGAACATTTAACGACTTTAAACAATAATCAGTCGTAGTCTTACTCTACATTGGTTGAAACACACAGAACATTTAACGACTTTAAACAATAATCAGTCGTAGTCTTACTCTACATTGGTTGAAACACACAGAACATTTAACGACTTTAAACAATAATCAGTCGTAGTCTTACTCTACATTGGTTGAAACACACAGAACATTTAACGACTTTAAACAATAATCAGTCGTAGTCTTACTCTACATTGGTTGAAACAGAGAGAACATTTAACGACTTTAAACAATAATCAGTCGTAGTCTTACTCTACATTGGTTGAAACAGAGAGAACATTTAACGACTTTAAACAATAATCAGTCGTAGTCTTACTCTACATTGGTTGAAACACACAGAACATTTAACGACTTTAAACAATAATCAGTCGTAGTCTTACTCTACATTGGTTGAAACACACAGAACATTTAACGACTTTAAACAATAATCAGTCGTAGTCTTACTCTACATTGGTTAAAACACACAGAACATTTAACGACTTTAAACAATAATCAGTCGTAGTCTTACTCTACATTGGTTAAAACACACAGAACATTTAACGACTTTAAACAATAATCAGTCGTAGTCTTACTCTACATTAGTTGAAACAGAGAGAACATTTAACGACTTTAAACAATAATCAGTCGTAGTCTTACTCTACATTGGTTAAAACACACAGAACATTTAACGACTTTAAACAATAATCAGTCGTAGTCTTACTCTACATTGGTTGAAACAAAGAGAACATTTTAACGACTGTAAACAATAATCAGTCGTAGTCTTACTCTACATTGGTTGAAACACACAGCCAAATTAAAAACCTGTATGCGGATAGAACACCGTGGTTTTGTTTTAAGATTTTCAAGAATTGTTATGTTACAAAGTATGAGTTTTTATAACTAATACATATGTTCTATCAATTCATAGGTTCTATAATAATTAACAAAACAGTTGTTGTAATGCTTGAAGGAAACCAAGCGTTTAAAACGTAGGCTCTAACAGTTCCGTGAAGTGAAACGGGCTAGGCCTAGTTGAAACAGCGCAGTGTTGAAACAAGTGAAATATTGTATGGCCTATTTGGCTTGGTATATGCTTATAGGGTTGATCAACCCTATTTTGAAAGGGGAAACGCTTTCAAAACGTTATTGTTTCCACAGATAATTTGAAAATTTAATTTTTTTCAATAATTGTGTTTCATAAAGTATAATTTTTATCAAATAATTTACTTAAAACCGTTAAATAGCGGAGAAATAATATTGTTCAGATTAGTTACTTTGAAATTCAAATGACTGCTACTCTGGGAAGGATAAACCTTTCAAAGTCCGGTCTGCGACAATTAATTTCTCTTGAATAGACCTTCCATTTGATACCATATCGTCCTAGGCTTACGTTGAAGATTTTCGTTCAACTCCTCTTGGGCCGTCCCCTTGAAAAGATGAAATGTCGCTAATGGCGTAAAAAACTATGTTCTTTGTACTATGATCATATACAAGATTTCACTTTTACAAGTGAAATCATAAAAAAGGTTATGAAAACGTTTCCATATTTTTTCCACCCTGTATAGGTAGGATTAGATCATTGTATAAAAAATATTGTAACTTGATGGAATTACACGTAGTAATAAGCGAGTAAAGTTGATGATCGTGCAGACACTATAGTGACATCACTATTCACTATCGAGCCTAGTAACAAAACATTGTACAGGAAAGTGACGACACGGCGTGCTGCGATGTCAGCGACTTGTTGCGGTGGGTGTGGGGTCGCAATCTGCTTGCGGTTCAACAACAGCTCTTCCTGAAACAGCAACAGCCGCCCGTCTTGTCTAATCACAAGATAAGGAATAATTGTGCTCCTTTATACTCGCCGCTCGACTTTCCCGTTGCCGTCGTGTCATTTATTAGTGAACCACATTATTTGATTATGTTCCTTTTCAAGCAATGGAAACGATCACTCTAGTGTAGTTAGTTTCACCTGTGACTTTTAGATATAAGGGACCACCCCTAAATTACGTAACGCTAAAATCGGCCTTTTCAGAACCCCCTCCCCCCATGTAACGGACTTGTAATGGTAATACCTAACCCCCTAAAAAATTACGTAACACTATAACCAACCAAACCCCCCCCCCCTCATTTTTGTCAACCACTTTCTTCATGCATATTTTTATTTATGATAAAGTCATCGTTTAGACTTTCTTCCTTTTATACTTTAATAGGGGGGTGGGGGGGAGAAAATATATTACTTACGTTAAAACATTTAAAAAATCTTTTATTTTGGCGAAAAATAATAACATTTTTTGAATGATTTTAAACAAACTGCTAAGGTTTAATAATAACGCTGCCTAGAACCTCCCTACCCTCCCCCGTAACGGTGTATAACGGTGCCTAGAACCTCCCTACCCTCCCCCGTAACGGTGTATAACGCTGCCTAGAACCTCCCTACCCTCCCCCGTAACGGTGTATAACGGTGCCTAGAACCTCCCTACCCTCCCCCGTAACGGTGTATAACGGTGCCTATAACCTCCCTACCCTCCCCCGTAACGGTGTATAACGGTGCCTATAACCTCCCTACCCTCCCCCGTAACGGTGTATAACGGTGCCTAGAACCTCCCTACCCTCCCCCGTAACGGTGTATAACGGTGCCTATAACCTCCCTACCCTCCCCCGTAACGGTGTATAACGGTGCCTATAACCTCCCTACCCTCCCCCGTAACGGTGTATAACGGTGCCTATAACCTCCCTACCCTCCCCCGTAACGGTGTATAACGGTGCCTATAACCTCCCTACCCTCCCCCGTAACGGTGTATAACGGTGCCTAGAACCTCCCTACCCTCCCCCGTAACGGTGTATAACGGTGCCTATAACCTCCCTACCCTCCCCCGTAACGGTGTATAACGGTGCCTATAACCTCCCTACCCTCCCCCGTAACGGTGTATAACGGTGCCTATAACCTCCCTACCCTCCCCCGTAACGGTGTATAACGCTGCTGGAAACCCACCTCCCTCCTTCAGGCGTTACGTAATTTAGTGACGGCGCCTAAATATTTGTGCTCATTGTAATGAATAAAATAATTATTAAATAAGACAAAAATCGTTTAAACTCTGTCCCGTTGTGATGTACTAGCTTATCTTACCTGCAGAGCTCAAAGGTCACACTTGGCGTATTTTTAGTTGCGACAGAAACGCAGACTTAAAAAGCGTCGCTTCCAACAATGTATAGGCCTATCGATGGTTTCTTCAGATACGCCGGACCAGGCCACACTCGGCGACTGAGAATCGCATCGCATTTCGAATTATGTCTTCTTTCAAAGCGACGTACTGCTAGCACTTACGGTTGGATCCTTTTCTGAAGAAAAATAAAAGGAAAAGGAAATTTGGTATTCAACTCTGTGCTGTTGATAGAAGGACAGTTTCACACTTTATCAAATTTTTTAAGAAATTACGAAGACAAGTTCATTTTTTATTAGTATGTCATCATTCGATAAATGAATTGCTATTGTAAATGATTTGTAAACAGGATATTAAATTTCGACTGAACATATCAGCCGAAGAGTGTTTGAAAGTAAAAGTAAGGTTATGTCAATATTTAAAATTTTATTATTTTAATGCGAAACCGTAATTTAAATTCTTTCTCTCAAGAACACATTTATGTACCAAAGTAAGTTAGATAGTGTCTAGTTTGCAATTTCTGAAAGAAGCAACTATTAGGTAATAGACATAAGAACAGAATTACTATTTACACATTAATAGTTTAAAAGTGTATTAAAAGTAGTCAATTCCTCTTTTGTTAGCTGATCCCAGTTCCCTAAAATAATCCAAATACGTGCTACCTTAATCCACAATTTACTTTATACGTCTCTATTACTGTAATGATTAAAGGTACAGTCCCACAGTGGAGCACGGAGGCCAACCGCATTAACAAACTGCTCTGTATCTAACATTATAATCACTTTTGATGATGCAAATCAAAAAAACAAAACTTAGGTTTTCCAACGAAATATAAATCCACTTTAGAGCAATGAAGCTAGCTGAATAGCCAGGGAAATCTAATAATAGGTCTCTTAACATTTATATTATTCTGAATAACAAATCCTTCTGCAGCAAGTACATATATATACTTGGAAGTCGCAGTGAGTAAGTGTTGAATATATAATAACTAATGGGAAATTAGTGGATACGTAAGAATTAAAAATGGTACCTAGGTTTTACTATACAACTTTAATTTAAAAACAAGAAAATTTATAATTTTATATTTTGGTGTCAATAACAACACTGATGTAAAAGTTAATTTTAGGGCAATTTAATTGTCCTAGCGAATTAGAATTGACCCAAATTCATTCTGAAATGAAAATGGAAATTAAAGTAGAGACAGAACTACGGAATTGATTCTCACTAATGGACTACCACGGACAATGCCAATAATTATTCCAACTTTTAAATACTCTTCAGTTTAACCTAGGTTAATGTTT
Organism: Stictocephala bisonia; assembly: GCA_035578905.1. Classification (NCBI taxonomy): domain Eukaryota; kingdom Metazoa; phylum Arthropoda; class Insecta; order Hemiptera; family Membracidae; genus Stictocephala; species Stictocephala bisonia. Next base: position 17,533,916 of record JAQJVL010000001.1, read on the forward strand.
TATTTTATAGTTTCTTGATATTAGAAATTTTAAATGCACATTAGTTAAATTAATAAGTATTCTGTTACGCAAAACAATTTTAACTTATATTAAAAAAAATCGACATGCTAATAAAGTGCTATACATAGAAACTACGAGTGATTGTAATGGCTGTGTTGCTATCCATCAGTCCTTTCACTATGAAAACATTACCAGATTACAGCTACCAAACTAGCGTGTTCTTCTATATGCATTCGTCCTGTTGTTTTAAATATTCCATATAAGTTAGTTGGTAGTCTATCGTATCGATGCTTTGTTAATTAGGTCTGTCATTAGGTAATATAGCATATGTTTTGATAGGCTGGGCTGAGGTTACGTAATCTAGCCTATGCTTTGATAGTCTAGACTGCTGTCAGCTAAATATAACCCATTCTTTGATAGCCTGGGCTGATGTCGGGTAAATATAGTCTATGCTTTGATAGTCTGGACTGCTGTCAGGTAAATATAACCCATGCTTTGATAGCCTGGGCTGCTGTCAGGTAAATATAACCCATGCTTTGATATACTGGGCTGTTGTCGGGTAAATATAACCCATGCTTTGATAGCCTGGGCTGCTGTCAGGTAAATATAACCCATGCTTTGATAGCCTAGGCTGCTGTTGGGTAAATATAGCCTGTGCTTTGATATTCTGGGCTGCTGTCAGGTAAATTAACCCATGCTTTGATAGCCTAGGCTGCTGTCGGGTAAATATAGCCTGTGCTTTGATATTCTGGGCTGCTGTCAGGTAAATACAACCCATGCTTTGATAGCCTAGGTTGCTGTTGGGTAAATATAGCCTGTGCTTTGATATTATGGGCTGCTGTCAGGTAAATATAACCCATGCTTTGATAGCCTAGGCTGCTGTCGGGTAAATATAGCCTGTGCTTTGATATTCTGGGCTGCTGCCAGGTAAATATAGCATATGTTTTGATATCCTGGGCTGCTGTCAGGTAAATATAACCCATGCTTTGATAGCCTAGGCTGCTGTTGGGTAAATATAGCCTGTGCTTTGATATTCTGGGCTGCTGTCAGGTAAATATAACCCATGCTTTGATAGCCTAGGCTGCTGTCGGGTAAATATAGCCTGTGCTTTGATATTCTGGGCTGCTGCCAGGTAATATAGCATATGTTTTGATAGCCTGAGCTGCTGTCAGGTAAACATAGCCTATGCTTTGATAGTCTAGGCTGCTGTCAGGTAAAAATAGCCTATGCTTTGATAGTCTAGGCTGCTGTCAGGTAAAAATAGCCTATGCTTTGATAGTCTAGGCTGCTGTCAGGTAAAAATAGCCTATGCTTTGATATTCTGGGTTAGGTATATATATATATATATATATATATATATTTTTTTTTTTCAATATTTTTCCAATTGTATACCTCTCCCCTTACCAATTTTTAAAAATAAATTGTACCTCTTTACTATATTTTAATCACTAGAAAGGTTTCAGTTTCTATAATCTGGGTAGATTTACTAGAAACTAGAATAGAATGTTAGGTTAATCAAAATATAAAAAAAACATAGTGGTGGTACGAGTCGAGTACTACAAAACGGTTAAACACAGCACCATTTTAAACCTAAAATTCGTAAAATCACACTCATTGAATTTTGGAGTGCCCCTAAACTTTTCGCGTTTAGAATTTATATTTACCTGTCTAAGGTGTGGTACTGTAAAGCACAGCTAAGAATTATATAAAAAAACTTATTCTATAATTATTATTTTAACAAATATTATAACCTAATAAAAACACATTAAGGCAGACAAACAACACTAATGTGTAGAGAAATCAATTTCAGAATCGGGAACAGAACTGATAGACTCACTTATCATTGTTAAACAATTACATTTTTTCTCCGTGGATTTTACGGTTCCACTGTCAACATGTTGCAATGACAGTGCGAGATTCATTATCATCTATTGCCCTTCACTCCTCTATGAAGCATTTCCTTAGAAACTATAAGAAGAACAAATAAAAAGTGAAATATTGGCAAAAAGTAATTCCAGTGATACTTTTTCTGAGTCCATAATGACTAATCATACACTCATGTTATTTTTATTTCTATCCTGCTGTAATTCTCTATATTATTTATGTTGGTGAGTCAGCCTAATTTCAATAGATGGACTCTTGCCCATCCATACTGAACAACGTTCCTATTTTTTTTTTTTTAAGTCGCAGGTCGAACGACGGACATGCATTCTCTTAGAACGTATGTTACAAATTAGCTATTTTGGTTCAATAAAGTCTTATGTGAAGGAAGTTTTCTACATACAAATTTGAGCAAATTTTAAGGCAGCAAAAAAAGCTGTCCAATCATTCAACAATTGAATTGAGGGTCATGCAAAATGCTGTGGTGTGCTTATTGGGGGAGCCTTTTATTTGCTTGCAAAACGTACCGTGCATAGGGATGGCAAATATTTTCAACATATCGATTTATCGCAAACCAAATATTGATCTAACGATAATAATTAATCTGTCGAACTGTAAATAATTAATCTGTTTAAAATTATGCGCTAATTGATATGTGATGACCAAAAATACACTCATGTGTCTTGTCAATAATTAGTATAGTTGCTGAATGAAAACATTAAATACATGTATCTACACGAAACAAGTTGTTGTCTGTGGAGTTGGATAAAAAAAAATCAAAATAAGAATAATTATACCTTTAATTATTATGTTAATTATAAAATAATAATGTAATAACATTGTTATTTTTGTTTTTCAATATGCCATTAATCTTAAAATCACTACAAATTAAACAAATTAGTTCACTAGGATATTCAAATTAGGCATCTTAAGTCGGCGTTGCTAACTCCCACACAACTTCATTTACCAATTCCACCCACCTACAATAAACTACGTTTTAGTGCGTTAAGCTCGCGTAAACAACTAAATAAAGTTACTTTATTATTTCAATTATGTTTTGTACGAATAATAGGCAATTTAAATGTGTTTTTTTTTAAATCGTGATGATTTTGAGGAGAGAATAATGTCAATATTTAGTGATATGATATATCGGACCAAAATATCGATATGGCCGATAATATCGAAAGAAAACATCGATATCGATATATGGACACATATTTATCGATATTTTCGATATATCGTTGCCATCCTTCATGCAACAGATCTCCATAAGTCGTGGAAAATATTGAAAAATAATGGAAAGTGTAAAACTCGTCTTACATTGCGTTTTTCTCGGTAGAATAAATTGTAGACAGCCTCCACAGAAAACCAACCGGTGTAACCTAACCCGAGACTTGTGAGACTTATTCACCCACTCAGCTCTGAATGATTACGTATCAGAGTCTGCAAGAGGCTGTCGGCCATGTTGGTTTTAATCCCATAAGAACAATGTTATTTTCTAACCGGGCATACGAGCACGCGTATCCAAACTAAACAGTTATTTTTAAACGGATTATTCTCAAACACATTGCGATTGATTAAGAATGAAATTGCGCGGTGGAGTTGTTTTTTGCATTCATAATTAGTTTTATAGAACAAAATATAAAAAATATTTTGATATTTTTTATTTTCACTGTTCGGAACTAGGCGTATGTATTCAAAGTATGAAAAGCACACCCAAAGTGCAATATGATAACGTTTAAAATGACACCTCATATAACTGCTGGTCAGTAAATAACGGAAAAATATGGATTCGCAATTAACACTGTTCTTATGGGATTAAAACCAACATGGCCGACAGTCTCTGCAGTCTCTTCATAAAAAAATAAAGAAAATTTCACATGATTATTTTGGATTTATGTTTATTATTTATATAATATTTCTCGTCTAGTTGTCCTGTGTGAAGGAGAACAAATCGTCAAACTAATCTGGAATCATTATTGTGACTGAATGTTAGCTAACGATAGTTACTGAAATAAGGAATTAATTGAAAAACCGGTTAGACTAGTTTGGTTCAACTTCCACTAGAAGATCGGTGTGACATTGAACATTGTTTTACTGAGTTTTTTATGTTGCTAATCAACCGTTGCACATGTTTTAAATTAAATTATCTTACACTATCAGTCTTATGAAGAAACTATATTATGTTTGAAATACATTATATCATAATAATGACGATATTATTTCATCTAAAAAACCGAAATAAGAATTCAGCTAACTTGGTCCGTTTCAGTAGTTCAGAAATTTCATTTATTAATTTTTTAGTATTTATTTAACAAATAAGCTCACAACATTTTGCCCTGTTAAGTTTCCTAAAACCTATTAACAGGGGCTGTTTTAACATGCTACATACAATTCAAACAAATATTTAATTTATAATGCATTTGTCACATACCGGTAACGTGCAAAATATTTTAACTAAATCTAACAGTGTCACTGTTTTTTTATAATAATATTTAAACTACTCACTAAATGCTTACTTTTCCTAAGACCTTACTGTACTGGTCTGGCAATTTTGGACCCATTGCAAAAATTTCTAAAATGTACGAGGGTTGGCTAACTTGAGTGATAGTTTACAGTAACAACAAAAAAGGTTCCATCAGCTGACTATTTTGTACAGTACTTTTTTCACAAACTTAAACTACTGTAATTTCATTTTTGTGTCTCCTTTGCAGTATAGATCCTTCATCTATTTACTGGAAATAAAAGATTAAATTATATACTATACAAAACCCCATTAATTATATTCCTTGTGTTTAATGTACTTTGTTTACTATAATATAACTTTTTTTATAACTAATAATCAATTGTAGTGTTCCTTTCTCACAAATAACTAACCCAAGGTAATAGTGGTTTTTCTTTTTGTAAACTGTTTGCACATGTATGGATGGGTCATCTTCACTGTATGTGTATGAGTACGGCTAGGTGGGTGGGTTATCTTCACTTTACGTATATGGGTAGGTGAGTGAGATCTACACCAGCGGTTCCCAAACTGGGGGGGTCGCACCCCCCCCCCCAGGGTCGTGAGTCGTTCTTAAAAGGGGTCGCGAGATGTATAAAAATAATGATAAACTATTTACTTAAACTTAGACAGCCATCGAGAGTTTTATATGAAATAACTTTGTACATTTTCAAAATATCAGTATATTTTACAGATTTTGTCAAAACAAAACAGAATCATTTAATAATTTTGATATCTAATTGTTAATGTATTTTTAAGGAAAAAAGAAGTTCATTGTCACTAAAAAAACTGGCGTTTGCAACTTGAAAAAATGTCTCAAAGCGCAAAGCGAACACTCGTGAAAACACCTTCATGACAGCTACCTTGCCTATGTGTGATGCAAGAGGCATGTTTGTACTGTGCCTCCATTTCTTCGCATAACTGCGATAACAGTCGACACTGTAGTGGCTGGTTTATTAAAAAATTAACCAACTTAAAAGTTTCAACACTGTTTTTAGTTCAGTGGGCATGACATTGGTAGCTAATGTCTGGCGATGCAGAAAACAATGAACACAAGTAGCATTAGACATGACATTTTTCATCCTTCTATCGACCCCTTGCTGCTCAGTACGCTGCAAGTTATTTTTAGAGGGTTGCGGCTAAAACGAATGGGCCAAAATGGGTCGCGGAATGAAAAAGTTTGGGAATCGCTGATCTACACTGTACGTGTATGGGTAGGTGAGTGGGTCATCCCCATTGTACGTGTATGCGTAGGTGAGTGGGTCATCCACACTGTACGTGTATGGGTAGGTGGGTGGGTCATCCACACTGTACATGCATGGATAGGTGGGTGGGTCATCCCCACCGTACGTGTATGGGTAGGTGGGTGGGTCATCCAACATGTACGTGTTGGATGGGTCATCTCCAATATACGTGTATAGGTAGATTATTGATTGAGTGCGAAGATTTTGGGAGAGTCTACGTTATACCCACCCCTTCCTTAGATCTGTGTATTTGTCCATGTAATTATGTATGCAGGTTCTGTTCCAGAAACATGTCTCTGAGACAGTTTCACTTTGTAAAATGGCTCCTAAGAGACGATGGGTATTTTAAACTTTATTCATAGAGCAAAATTAATTTTACAAACGTCCCTTGAGGGAAGCACGCGTAGGTCAGTTGTTATCCATGGATTCTTTACTAAGCAGAGTTAGGCCTACACGTTTTACAATGAGTAAATTAAGTAAGAATAATAACATAGATAGGTTCTTCCCATATTTGGCCACTTCAAGTTTTGGCGTCCAGACATAATTCTTATATTTGCTGACAGACCTCCTCATAAATATTATAAATAAACTCAGTCTCTCTCAAAAGCGGACGCACATTCATAGAATTGATATATAAAATTACATAGAGACATTTTTCTGAACACCAAATTTATTGATTATATTTCTGCTAGCACCGTTTCAGGGGAGTTGGAGCGTCTTTTATTACACCAGGCCCTACTTTGGTCTCCCACAAATAGTGTACCAAGTGTCACTTGGCACATTTATTCCCTCGGTACAAGGAGAATATTATTTTTGTCTGATTATTAGCAGTTAATTTCAATTCAGTATACAATTAAGAAATACTACTACACACTATTCAGGGAGAGTTGAGAGTGATGCTCCACCCACTGCTGGTGTGACGTAGCGCTAGGCCGATTCACAGGTGTGAACTTATGTATGAGCAAACTGACGGACTGGGGAATGGCGATGCCAATGAATTAGTCTTGTCGTAAATCAAGGGACACCCTCTTATTGGCCAGCGCCGTTGTGATAGGGACAAGGCGGAACCTCACTCAACTCTCCCTGAATAGCTTTAAGTCGATGTGGGTATTCAATATTTTTCTTTGCTACGCTTGAGGTATTTCCTTGTTACATACGACTTGCGTTTGATTAAACTGCTTTAATAAATAAAACACTTATACATCATACAAGACTTTACTAATAAAAATTTTAATAAAAATGAACAATATCGAAATATTTAGAAAGTGTTGTTTAACGTACAAGTATTGTATATTGAGGTACGACCCTTGATTGTATTACTTACAATACATATCTCATGTAATAGGGCTGTTTGTGCCTGTAATTTGGTTAGTTAGTGAGGTCTGCCACTACAGCAGGTTTAAACTGCATTATATTTTGTACATTTCCTTACACTAGTGCCCCACAATGGACTACAAAACACCTGATTGTATAACACAAAATTTTGCATTATATGATAAATCTATCTCTGGGTTTATAAAATAAATGTTACTGTCAAAAAAAGGTACAAAGAAACTATTCTATATGGTTTGAATTGCAATGAGCAAATTAACAGAAAAGAGTAAAGTACGCTGTGACACCATGGAATTTTATAAAATTACTTTACAATTATGTGTACCCACCCACTCAAAAATGTACAGTGGTACTGACCCTCTGCCCACCCACCCATACATGTACAGTGGTACTGACCCTCTGCCCACCCACCCATACATGTACAGTGGTACTGACCCTCTGCCGACCCATCCATACATGTACAGTGGTACTGACCCTCTGCCCACCAATCCATACGTGTATAGTGGTACTGACCCTCTGCCCACCCATCCATACATGTACAGTGGTACTGAACCTCTGCCCACCCATTCATACATGTACAGTGGTACTGACCCTCTGCCCACCCATACACGTACAGTGGTACTTATATATGCAAGTGCCAAGCATGTCTTCGCCCCAGGACGTACCTCGCGGTGCCTAAAGTTGTAGTCGTGTCAAAGTGTGGTAGCTTGACTCACAGTGTTCATCAATCAATCTCTTACCAAGCTTTTCCAGGTAAAACTTTTCTTTTATCGCCATAAACTGTGAGACAGCGCCTCCAACCTCTTGTTGGTTGACATTCATTGGGCCTACGCTATTTAATATGCATTTTAAGGTATTTGTTATTTGTATATACTTAAGTTGCGTTTATTTATTTAATTGTTGTATTTTATTTAGAATTCACACGTATTTTTGTGTAAAGATAAGCTATTTATAGTTTTATATTCTCAAGAGGTAAAATCATGTTTCATAAATAAAAATTTGTAATTTGTATTTATTGTTTAAAATACTATGACATTTTATATTTGCACACGGTGCATTGTTTCGCAATGCCTGATACACATCGTTTATTCAAAGTCAATGCGCAGTTCTCATTTCTACGAGATTTTATTTTTTTAACTCGAAATTTATTTTCCAAACATTTGTATACAGTATACAATGTACTTTTTGGATTAATGCCCTTTATTCATGGTTTATTTTGGTTTTATTTCATTAGTCTTATAGTTAATTCGTTATAACCATAAATATTACAGTAATAGAACAGTTTTTACCACGGTAATCCACTTCCTCATGGCGTCAGTTTTCTTGATACGGTATAGTTTATTTATACTTTGCTTTAAAATTTATCGTAAGTCTTAATTTGAATCACATACTTTGGAAATGCCAGTCTATGGGTCTCTAAAAAAGAAATGCGTAAAAATATAGGTAAATCCCCGTGCGTCCTTATATGTGCAGGTGGGGTTATACGTGCTCCCTCTCCCCGCTTCAATAACCCTGCATATCCCTTGACCCAGTAGTTTATTGATTTCAACTGTTTGGTATTGTAGTAATTGGTTTTGCATTTAGTATTGATAATTATTATTTCTGGGTGCAGCACATATGCGGTTTGTCGAAGATGAATAATTTCTCTAAAGACGAAATCAAGTTTGTTTTGATCTTATATAATTAGGCGTACCTGTAGATGGTGATTACAGTAAAAACGAAGAGTGTAGTGGCGCATGCGTGTGTATACGGCTCAGTGGTCTTGCTCTGAGTGCAATAATAGAACACAAACTTGCGTTTTAGTTTTTGTCGTTATAAATAAAAATTGAGCTCCGGTTTGGTTAAAAGATAATTATTTTTACTTTTTAATATATGTGTTTGATGTAAATATTAAATGGAGACGGTTTTGTGTTCATGACCGTCGGTACATTTGGGACAAGATGAGAGTTCATGTGGCTAAAAGCCGGGAATATTGTGTTCCGGACAGGCGGGATGGTGAAGTTCCGAATGCCACCAATCGTATACATTATTAGTTTACGCCGTATTGTTTTGTGTTCATGACCGTCGATACATTTCAGACGCCTACTGGTAGTCCCCATTTTGGAAATCAACGTGGCAAAAATTGCCTTCAGCCGGTAGCTACACAAATTGATTGCCTTTCTGTAATTTCATTGGCATACTCTGCTCAATAGTGCATATGCAGTCACGTTGAACGTACTGGTATTGTACTGGTACCGCCCACCCATACACGTACAGTGGTATTGACCCCACCCGCCCATCCATACACGTACATTGGTATTGACCCACCCACCCATACACGTACAGTGGTATTGACCCACCCGCCCACTAATACAAGTACAGTGGTATTGACCCACCCGCCCACCCATACACGTACAGTGGTATTGACCCACCCGCCCACCCATACACGTACAGTGGTATTGATATACCACTGTACGTTTATGGGCAAGCGGAATGCCACCAATCGTATACATTATTAGTTTACGCCGTATTGTTTTGTGTTCATAACCGTCGATACATTTGGAACAGGATGAGAGTTCATGTGGCTAAGTGCCGAGAATATTGTGTTCCGGACTGACGGGATGGTCAAGTTCCGAATGCCACCAATCGTATACATTATTAGTTTACGCCGTATTGTTTTGTGTTCATGACCGTCGATACATTTGGGACAGGATGAGTGTTCATGTGGCTAAGTGCCGGGAATATTGTGTTCCGGACTGACGGGATGGTCAAGTTCCGAATGCCACCAATCGTATACATTATTAGTTTACGCCGTATTGTTTTGTGTTCATAACCGTCGATACATTTGGGACAGGATGAGAGTTCATGTGGCTAAGCGACGAGAATATTGTGTTCCGGACTGACGGGATGGTGAAGTTCCGAATGCCACCAATCGTATACATTACTAGTTTATGCCGTATTGTTTTGTGTTCATAACCGTCGATACATTTGGAACAGGATGAGTGTTCATGTGGCTAAGTGCCGGGAATATTGTGTTCCGGACTGACGGAATGGTTAAGTTCCGAATGCCACCAATCGTATACATTACTAGTTTATGCTTTATTATTTCAATGTGCTTATTATATCTTTGTTGTTTTATCGAGTGTTTTATAAAGTGTTGCTATAAGTTATTTGTATTTTTGTAATGATTTACATAATTATTCTATTCACTCGTGGTGCAGGTTTCTGGTGTCTGGTGTAATACTCAGCACCCAATGGCTATCGATCGCTCGTTAAAATAGTTTTATTTGTTTATTTTATTCAGTACAAGTATACGTCACACAACACAAATTTTCTTTCAATTTAAGCTCAAAATGCACAAATATATTACAATACAAGTACAAAATGCACAAATATTATGGTGATCGATTTCGATAAACCACGCTCATCTTCCTCAGACCAGAGGAATTCACAAAATAATGGAAAATGGTGTTCAACAACTCAATTTATAGGCCTATCATTTCAGTTGTTGAACACCATTTTCCATTCTTTTGTGAATCTCTCTGGTTTGAGGAAGGTGAGCGTGGTTCACCGAAATCGATCACTATAATATTTGTGCATTTTGTACTTATATTGTAATACATTTTTGTTGTGTGACGTTTGCTTGTCCTGTATATGTACCAACACGTATTATGATAATTAAAATACTATTTATTTTATTAGCACAGTTAAAATGTATACATTTTTCTGCCCACGTGTTGACTCCATTTGTTTGCTGGAGTTTCCTAAGGGTTGAAGGCGTGAGTGATAAGGCCGTCTTTCTGTGTAGGCTATACATAACTGGTAATTGAGTTCTAAACCCGTAAAAATACAAAGATCGTACTACGATAACGGTCATGGGCTGGCATTAACTTCTAAAGCGGAAGTACAATTCCTGATCATTAAATTCAGTTTTATTTGCATAAATTTTGTTATTTTGCAGGAAAAATGATAAATTGTTTACTTATGTCTCTGTAGTCGTTGCACACTTGTAAAGGTTCACCCCAACTTCAAATATTCACAAATTCATAAATTACCGTGGCATGCTTTGTCTCAGCTTGTCTACGGAGAAAAAATAACCGAAAAACACTGATTTACTACTTTTTACCGGGTGAACCAACAATCTGCGGGCGGCATTACATTTTTTGAAACATTGCAGAAAAAGCAATAACAGTTTACACATCTAGCTGTACCTAAACATTTACAGTTTGAAGAAAACTATATAGGAGGTCCACAAGGAGTGAAACGAAAATCTTATATTATTGCATAGGTTTGAGGGTGTTCGATCGAACATTATTTTTGAAATATTTTTGAATAAAATTGTTAGTATCCATGTAAGTAATAAATATGTTACGGGAAAAAACTCTAAAAAATTTTCATAATGGAGGTATGGCTGCCCAAAGTTGATTAATTTGGATTTTTTGGTGCATAACTCATAAACAAACCGTGTGATATATTTTATTAACATATTGAGAATATATTGGACAAAAGGTACTAACCAACCTAGTATATAGTAAATAAATATATATGTTTTTAAGTGTTACCAATTATTTTTCTATAAATAATATTTGTTCAAATTTTTAGTTTAAATTTGTATAGTCATCTTTGGATAAAAGATGTAGAGTATTAATATATATAAAATTACATTGCTAGAGTGTACTATAAATGCGGGAGTTATGTCCATTCATCGAATTTGCGGGGCGGGGCAGACGGGGGCTATGAGGGATAGAGAGGAGAGGGGAATACATTGCTTGTTCGTTAGTGAGTCAGGATCATTACTACTCTTAGCGGCAGTTGCGATAAAATCTAGAACTGAATTCCTTATAGCGCTAAACTGGGCGCCTGGACTAACCCCTTCTACTAATACTGGACCTACTAACTTATCCAGTATTAGTATCCAGTAGAATTAGTCCAGTCAAGGAATGAGGTGTAGAGTGCGTGAGCAGGTAACTAAACGATTCCTTCAGAAACTTGTTTAGGGTGCTTAGGTTGTTGACATACCAAAAGTCCTGACTCCTAGGTGATGAGCGGGGGGGAGGAGGGGGGGCTAAAGGTACGAATTTTGGGTTTTTCGCTTATATCTCGAAAACGGTGCATCGGAGAGAAATATTTTTAGATAATAAAATGGAGTTCTTAAAATTATCTAAAACTTTTATATCATATGTTTTTTTCTATTTCCTAACCCTTTTCGAGCTATACCCTCGGAAAAAGTTGAAATTTACAAAAAAAATCAATTTACGTCAAAATATTCATAAACATTGCATCATATTGTCTAAACCTATTCATAAACGAAAAGTATGAATAGGGAAGAAGTTGTAGATTTTTAAATTCCCTTTTAGAATATATATACATATGCTGGTTAATGTCCAACCCGCCTAAAGTTACAGCTATTTTAAAACTTTTATAGCATTTTGCAATTTTCAGAAAATTAGTTTGTATATCATATTCTTAACCCACAACCTTTGTTCGTTCATCTAATAACATATATGGCCACTTACAAGCAAGTTATTAAATAAAGAAGAAAAAATAATGATGATGACAAATTTCACACTTTATTCTACAGATAGTTTCGTTACACCAATACAATAATAATTGTAAACCCCATTGTTCTCAATATATCCCTAATGTTTTACTCTCAACTTTAAAAGTAATCAAATTTTCATCCTCTTTGAACTTGAGGGCCCAGGCAATGATTGTTCTTCCATGGCATCTTCTTCCTCAGTAGCGGGTGGCTCTTGCTGAATGGGCTCTACATCGTCTTCATCGTCCTCATCGTCAACAGGCACACTGTTCAGGCACTTCCCTTGACAGTGGAAGCACGCTGCAGAACAGGTGATCATCGCTTTTCGGCAGCCACATTTTCTAATTACACAATCCTTGGTGCAGCGGCAAAATATAGTTTTCAGAAAAACCTCTGGTGCTGGTAGATTTTCCATTGTAATTGCCACCAGGGTGTCTCCTACACGTTTCCACCCCCAATCTTGAGGGGACATCTCATTCCCAAGCCACTGCTGCACTTGGTGGTAGGTTCGCCGAGAGTGCTGTTTAGCTGCATTCTCTGTTGGAGGTAGGGAGCTGATTTCAGGCTTCATATTTGCCACTGACCTCGTAAACGATTGGAAGCGGTACTGGTTAAGGGAGGTTTGTTTTTTGGCACCTTATACCACTTCAGAAAGCACATCTCCCCAGCCCTTTCAACCTGGTCGTAAGTAGAGGAGGGGTTAGAAAATGTCATTGCTGCTTGCTGGATGATTTCTGACTCCAAGTACAATTTAAAGAAGCCCACCTTGCTTCTCCTGAAAGTAGCAGAAGTTGTGTCACATCCGGTAAATGAATGAAGGAACAAGATGTGTTCAAATCTACGGTGCTGCATCTCTTGGGTGGACAGTACTATTGTTTTGGTTTTCCCTCGTCCGGGTTTCAGCATAAAGATATCTCGGGTCGCAGGAGTGGAAGCAATCAACAGGACAGCAAGGTCTACATCCTCACCAACGACAGCCACAGAGTTGTGAGTGGATTGTTCAACAGCAGTCTTCACGATTAGGATGTCAGCGTCATCGGTAGCCTGAAGAGTATGTATCCCTTTCTCCTGCAGCTTTATCTCCAGTAAGGAGATGAAGTTAGTTTTGTTGGTAGGATTTGATAAAAAGTCTTCCTGTTTAACAGGTATTTGTGTGTCCCATGTCAAATTGATGTCGGCTGACCTTTTTAGTCTGTAACGACGCATTTGTTCTTGTGATTTAGTGCTTTTGGCTGTGTTTGCGTACCCATCAAACACCACAGTGCGAGTAGTCCCAGGATAATGGTGGTCGACGTAGGTGATATAACTATTACAAATAGTCACAACTGATGCATCTTTTGGCCAAATAACTCTGTGGAGTATAAATCCTCCATCGACTACAATGTTCATTTGAGGCAGAAGAATATCTTTCTTGGTTGGCTCAAACAAGTTGTACAGCACTGATTTGTTTGTCTTTCTCATGCCACTTTCGTTGAACAGTGCTAAGGGAAATGGGGCCAACTCATACTCAAAATATGTCATCAAATCCTCATCTGATCGTTTGCTTATACATATCCGCTGAAAGAGCAATGTTGGGTAACTACTACCCTTTCATCGTGAACTTTTATCAATGAGCTGACAGAAGATATTGGCAATGCCCGATCCTTGCGCGATAACTTTACGTCTGCAAATGTCGAGTCAACTATTGATTTCATAGCCCTTTTACCAACTCGAACAGCATCAAGTTAATTAATTGACTAACAATATTAAATTTAATTGACTAACAAATTGCTGATATTGTTATCTGTAATTTAAACAAAATACACGAACAAAGGTTGTGGGTTAAGAATATGATATACAAACTAATTTTCTGAAAATTGCAAAATGCTATACAAGTTTTAAAATAGCTGTAACTTTAGGCGGGTTGGACATTAATCAGCATATGTATATATATATTCTAAAAGGGAATTTAAAAATCTACAACTTCTTCCCTATTCATACTTTTCGTTTATGAATAGGTTTAGACAGTATGATGCAATGTTTATGAATATTTTGACGTAAATTGATTTTTTTTTGTAAATTTCAACTTTTTCCGAGGGTATAGCTCGAAAAGGGTTAGGAAATAGAAAAAAACATATGATATAAAAGTTTTAGATAATTTTAAGAACTCCATTTTATTATCTAAAAATATTTCTCTCCGATGCACCGTTTTCGAGATATAAGCGAAAAACCCAAAATTCGTACCTTTAGCCCCCCTCCTCCCCCCCGCTCATCACCTAGGAGTCAGGACTTTTGGTATGTTAACAACCTATGCCCCCTGAACAAGTTTCTGAAGGAATCGCTTAGTTACCTGCACACGCACTCTACACCTCATTTTGGGTAATTTATTGACTGGACTAAATACAATTCCGCAAATCCGTTCTCAAAAGAATGACCCGAGCCAAAATGGCGATGGTTTAAAGTTACGCACTTGAGTTGGTTGAAAAAACTTGGTTATCATTCCTTGCATTACATACATAAGTAAAACCCCGAAAATACACACGCTGGGTATAAAACACATTTTTGTGGATTGTAAATAACATTACAGTTCCTTGGGAATAGGGATGGCAAATATTTTCAACATATCGATATATCACATACCAAATATCGATCTAACGATAATATCGAAAGAAAGATATCGATATATCGTATAACCGATACATCGAATTGTAAATAATTTATCTGTTTAAAATTATGCACTAACTCTTACGTCATGGCCAAAAATCACCCATGTTTTCCTGTCACTATTTAGAATAGCCTACTGAATGTAAACAATTAAATACATTTATCTACAGAAAACAAGTTGTGGTCTGTGACATTAAATGAAAAAAATCAACATAAGAATTTTCATTTAATTTTGAATGATAATAATAAATGTTACCTTTATTTATTATTTTAATTATAAAATAATATTGTAATAACATTGTTATTTTTGTTTTTCAGATTTAAAATGCATTTAGGCTTCTTATAAACACTAAAAATTAAACAAATTAATTCACTAAGGCATTCAAATTAGGCATCTTAGAGTCAGCGTTGTCAACTCACACAGACTTCCTTTACCTGTTCCACCCACTGATCTATAACAGACTACATTTTGGTGCGTTAACCTCACGTAAAAAAACGAAACAGTGTTACTTTATTATTTCAATTATGTTTAGTACGCATAAAAGGCAATTTAAATGTGTTTTTCGAAACGATGTTTTTGAGGAGAGAGAATAACGTCATTATATAGTGATACGATACATCGGACCAACGTATCGATATATCCGATATTATTGGAAGAAAGTATCGACACTAACATATCGATATATCTAAACATATTTATCGATATTTCATATATTTCGTTGCCATCCCTACTTGGGAATAGTCTCGGAGTAAATAAGTGTAGCGTTATTGCTTTATCTGGATTGGTTCAACAAATGTAATATCATCCCCAGATATGCCCATAAGGAAGCCATTATTACGTTTATATTACTTCAGCTACTTTACTTTCAACGTGCATGTGCGTCGTGTCGAGGGTGTGCTTTGAACCATATAAATTAAATATTCTGCATCCAGAAAATCCCTTTCCACTGCCTGTCTATCCACTCTTCACCTTTCTTGTCATCCATACAAGTATGTCGTTGAATCTTGCTCGCTAGTGTGCTGCTAACTCGCGGAGTTCGCCAATAGTAGGTGTAACACAATATTTTAGTATGGAAAAATAATTGTTATAAAAAGATAGTAAAACACGGATATTTTTATCAGATAGAGTAAGAAAAAAAGACCGGAAGGATACCAGGATAAGGTAAAGTTATAATGTAGGAAGTAAATGGTTGTAATTTGGCCTACAGTTTTTCTAAGTATTTTAATTTTTTATTTTCGTTGCTTTAACAACATTAAATGTTTGATTTTGTTAAGTTGTCGTTAAAGTACAACTCGGTAAAAATGAACGGCTCGTCGCAAACAAAATGGCGCTGAGTAAAAGCCACAACTTGCAAAACTTCGTTAGTTAGCATTATGTCGAAGTGAAGTTACACAGGCGTGCCATAAAACTGCCTAAGGAAGGGTGGATGGGCCAAAAACATAATGTGTAAGGGAATGTGGGTGGGTCCGACTGTGATTACCTTATGTTTGTGAAGGTAGGTGATCCAAAACAATGTGTAATTGTGGTAGGTGGGTGGACCAAGAGCACTGTGTATTAGGGAGGGTGGGTGTGCCAAAAACATATTGTTTGAGGGAAGATGGGTGATCCAAACAGTAGGGTGGGTAAGCCAAGAGCACTGTTTGTAAGGGAGGATGAGTGGGCTAAAAGCACCGTATGGTGAGAGGACCGAAATCGCCGTGTGTGAGGGATGGTAGACTGCCCAAAAGCCGTCGTTTGTAAAAGAAGTTGGATGGGCCAAAAGCATCGAGTGTAAGGGTGGGTGGGTGGGCTTAAAGGTACCGTTTATAATGGACGGTGGTTGGGCCAAAACCACAATGTTTAAGAGAGGGTGGCTGTGCCAAAATCACAATGTATAAGTGAGGGTGGCTGTGTCAAAATCACAATGTTTAAGAGAGGGTGGGTGGGACAAAATCACAATGTGTAAGAGAGGGTGGGTGGGACAAAATCACAATGTATAAGAGAGGGTGGCTGTGCCAAAATCACAATGTATAAGTGAGGGTGGCTGTGCCAAAATCACAATGTGTAAGAGAGGCTCTTTGGGCCAAAATCACAATGTTTAAGAGAGGGTGGGTGAGAAAAAATCACAATGTTTAAGAGAGGGTGGGTGGGACAAAATCACCATGTTTAAGAGAGGGTGGATGTGCCAAAATTACAATGTTTAAGATAAGTGGGTGGTCAAAAACACAATTTGTAAGAGAGGGTGGGTGGGACAAAATCACAATGTGTAGGAGATATGAGATGGGTGGGCAAAATCACAATGTGTAGAAGATATGATGGGTGGGCAAAATCACCGGGAGTTCATCAACCCGGCACCAAGCTTTATATGTTATAAAAAAACACGTCAACCCGGCACTGGACCTTTCACTGGCCGCCATGACAGTATGTCAACCCGGCACCAGCCACCCCTCTTACCCATTCCACCTACACTACCCCCTCCCAACCCCTCCTTTCTCTTTCCCCTCCCCTAATCACCTCCCCTTTTCGTAAGGTGCCGTAGGTTCGCGCTGTCCATGTCCGGGGACCGAGCTTTACTAAACGAAGGTGTGTGATGGTTTTAAAATGAATGGGGGTGAGCTTTGTAAAATGAAGGCAACGCTTTGTTCAATAGGTTAGGTTAGGTTAAAGGAGTTAGGGCGATGAGATGCCTAGGGTTCGAGGGAGGGAAAGAAGAGAATGAGGGGCGTATGTTTGGTGTTGTGGAGGGGGAACCCAGCTCCCCTACCTTCAAACTGTCTCGGTGCCGGGTTAAGTTGTGACATTAGTAACGCCTGATTAACCTTAGAGCGGTGGTCAGATTTGGTGCCGGGTAGACGTGCCGCCAAATCACCATGTTTGAAGGAGATTAGATGGGCCAAAAGGCCGCTGTTTGTAATGGAGTGTGCCCGGCCCAAAAGTACCGTGTATAAGATATTTTGGATACTAGACCAATTCTGGCCATCCCATTGTTTCTAGGTTTTAACTATCCACTATTATTGAGACACGGTTTAGTGTTGAATGGAATGCCAGAGGATGGCCGCTGCAGGCCGTATTATTGCCCAGTGACGTAATATCGTAGGTTATGACCGCTATCCACATGACATGTACACCTCTATAGTTGGACAGGATATCGTCTCTGCCTGCTGTACACACTCACAGCCACCGTAAACAAGCCACTCACTGCGTCTGTAACGCCCATAACATTGATTGCTCTCTCAACAACCTCAATCTCTCTTTTGTGTTTGAGTTTGATAAAAATACCAGTCTGTTTCTTCCTGTATTAATAAAATATATTGTAATATGGGACTGTCTCAGTTGTTAGATGTATCGATCTGGTAATTAAAATAGAGTAATTTGCTACTTTCATAAAAGTTAATGATTAAAAATTACATTAATTTAAATTGACAGGTAGTGTATTCTAAAATTATTGTTTAATTCATCTAATTTAAATAGGTACATTTTAAATATTACTTTGTACTAATCTATATTAATGTTGATATAAGGTCAAGGGGTCGTGTAGAGATGAACGATTTCCCTGGAAATGCCATTACAATAATTCCTCATTCTGTATTGTTGGTTATTAACAGATGAATCCACACATAAATGATCCTGTGCTGTCGACATAATTCACCTTTACAGGCTACCAGCCATAACAAATGTAGATACAACAATCTGCATTCTTGATTATTGTTTGCTTTCTTGAGCTTCAATTATTGTTAATTATTAATCTACTCCTATTAAATATGAACACAGCCTTTTGTGTTGGGTGTCTTCTGTGTCGCTAAAAAAGTTAAAAGTAACGCAAGATAGAGGTTTACATAAATAAATTAATCGTTTTTAACGATATATTCATTTAGGATATATACACGAACTATATATAGGACGTAAGTGGTCTGTTTATAATTATTAAACAACGATGAACAGAGTTTTTCTTTTAAAACGCATGATTTGAAATGGGTTGAATTTCAATACAATACTGTACATTCAATTAACAATAGGCCTTCATATAGTTAATGGCTTCAGAATACTGTTCGAAAGCATCTTGACATAAAACAAACGATTTTGTTTTAGAATATTCCTCCACTATAAACGCTCTCTTGTCTTTGCTCAAAACCATGTTTCTAACCTCAACGTAATGACATTGCACGAAACCCAAATAAAATGAACAATGAAACAATGTAAATCATCTGATATCTATGGAAGAAGAAGAACCAGAGGTACCAACCTAAAAAACTTGTAATTATCTTAAACCTTCATTTTCTGTACTCGTAAATAGGGTTGCGTTAAAAAAAAAAACATCCTGTATAAAGAGATGAAATTATACAAACGTATTTTGTAGTCTCAAATACTCAGGCCTTGATGTCTGCAATTCTGAAATACGGAAACTTAATTATTGTTTTATCTCCACTTGCTCTGTCATTTGTTTTATCTGACAGTTGAGTTGTTTGTCGAGCGTCTGTGTGCCTCCTGCATGCTCGGGCAAGTTGACGTTTCTCGTACGCTGATTTGCACGTTTCTCGCATAAAAACCGGTTGAAAATCGAATTTGTCATGATAAGTGTGGGAAAGAAGGACAGCCATTGTGCGCGCATGCCGTAACTACCGCGCTAGGTCAACTGTCTAAAGTGTCGTGCTGCCGTGCCCTATCACACGCCCAACTAAAGTGCTTGTTTTATCTCAATTTACCTGATTCATGATTCACCATGTAGGCGGCACATTCTTCCCACCCATTGACGCCTTTCCACAGCACTAAACTTTCAGTTTCAATCTAATACCAGTTTATTTATTTTAAGTAAATCGCTATTTTAAATAGAACCCCACTTATCCAACGTAATTGACCACTTTAGTAAATGACCGTATTAAAATTATCTTATGGTATTAAATTTTGTTATCATACAATACAGTGATAGTAAATGTAACAATCTACAACAGTTACAATACACATGTAACATTTAATAACATTAAACTGTAAGGCTGTTGAAACAATGTACTGTCGATAGTTACAAAAAGTAATTATTTAAAAAATGAATTTTAGATTATGAAAAAAAAGTTGGTTATTGTTAGTTGCTCACCTGGAGAATGTTGCTATCCCCCCTCTATACAAGCATTGTCTGTCCTAAAAATACCATTCACTCAACACATTGACAAAAGTGATGTATCCTGCTTACAAGGTACAGTCCCCGCTTAACATAAAGTACAGCAAGCAAAAAAGGTTTTTTGGGAGAGTCGTAGTAAAGTAATTATTGTTGTATTTTTATTCATTGTCCACGTAGTCTGATCCTATCTTATATTTCTGTAAATTTTTGTATGAAGAATATATCTCTAAAGTAATAAAAAGTGGTATAACATTTCTGTTTATACAACACAAAATTAGCCAAACTAATATTTGTTAGTTCGATTTTTATCAATAAATAAATAAAAACTTAGTTCTATTTCTTAGCAAAGGAAAGCAATCTCGTTA
The DNA here is from genome assembly GCA_035578905.1 of Stictocephala bisonia. NCBI lineage: Eukaryota > Metazoa > Arthropoda > Insecta > Hemiptera > Membracidae > Stictocephala > Stictocephala bisonia. Next base: position 17,554,492 of record JAQJVL010000001.1, read on the forward strand.
CATAAAGAGTGAAACAGTTTGTGAAAGGAACAAGAAGCCATTCTATACGTAAGGTTCCTTCAGTAAAAGGCATTGTTGAAAGGAAATGATTCATCAGTTACAATTGTGAGTGTATGCCTCAATCAAACAAACTGCAGGAAGTCACTTAAGGCTCTGCCATGTCTTCAATTTTCCTTCGCTTCTTTACATGTATTGTGGCCCAACATATCTTCGATGTTCTAAAAACATTTACATGTTTTACTTTTTTCCGCAAATATTAAATTCCGAAATACATTCTCAGGAAAAAAAATGAATGTGGGAATCTAGCACAGTAGATAAATAGAGGTTGGTAAATAACAACTTACTCGTTGCAGAAATGATGTCTGAAGGTTTTTTATTAAGATACTAAGAGATCTATGAAAAGTCAAATCACACCTTTGTTTTCCTCTTAATTGTACGTTCAGACATATGAATTTTAAAATCGTAATATAAGTTTTAATAATTTCTATCCAAGTTGTAAAATAAAATAGCAGAATATTTACTAGTTTTCACTGTACATACAATTTACACTATTAATACTCAAAAACCTATTAATATATTGTATTTATATTTAAATACGTAGTTGACAGAAATGTTTTTTATAAGTTTTAGAATTTTAACTGTACAAGAAAAAAATTTGTATAAATTTTCTGAAATGTTTTCTTGGCTTCTACAGGCCGTAAAATTAATTAGTTGGTCACGTAACTCATATGAAATGTATAGTTATGATACATTACTTTTATATGTATAAGTAAATTCAGTGATTTTAAATTGATTTAATTCAATTTTGTTACACGTTTTTAAATATAAATTCGATATATGTACAAGGTTTTGAGTAATACAAGTATAAAGATGATGTACAGTGAAAACTAATTAAAATTCCTGTATTTTTTTGTTCCAACTAGGATAAAAATTATTAAAACTGATAATAAAATTTTAAAAAATTACACATGTCATAACCTACAATTGAACGAGGAAAAATGGTATGATAAGATTGTTCATAGGGATCTTAGTTTCTTAGTAAACAACCTTCAAACTCGGACGCGCATAATGTCTGCACTGACTCTAGTATTCAGGTTCATAGCGTGGAAGAAGGTGTAAATTCATTTAGATCCTCCCAGGGTGTACGCACAGCTTTAAATATTTGCTCTGGGCGTGAACAAAATCACCCACAACAACCCCTGCTTACAAAATAGTGTAAATAAGTATGGCTTATTATTACTTATGGGAGGTTCATAAGTATGGATGTTAATACAGAAATCATTCACTCTCAGACAGTCATGTTTGAGTCAGTTAATCTTTCTTTAAAAACTGAGTGAGCTCACTGTCAGAATCAAGCTCTCCTATGAATTGAATCGTTTTGAAGCTTGGACTGCTGGGCTGAAACAGTTGAAGCCTGGACTGCTGGGCTGGAACAGTTGAAGTTTGGACTGCTGGGCTGGAACACTTGAAGCCTGGACTGCTGGGCTGGAACAGTTGAAGCTTGGACTGCTGGGCTGGAACACTTGAAGCCTGTACTGCTAGGCTAGAACAGTTGAAACTTGTACTGCTGGGCTGGAACAGTTGAAGCTTGGACTGCTGGGCTGGAACAGTTGAAGCTTGGACTGCTGGGCTGGAACACTTGAAGCCTGTACTGCTAGGCTAGAATAGTTGAAACTTGTACTGCTGGGCTGGAACAGTTATTTGAAGATAAAAAAATAAGGACTTATTACTTAAAAACTCAACCCTGGTGCCAAACCCATTAACATTAAATTAGTGAATCTCACAAAGACAAATCAACATTTATCTACCCTCAAGTTTTATTTAAATATACAAGCAGAGAGTTAAAAATGTTATACTTATCAATTTGTTGTTAATTATTTTAATCAATCAGTTTGTCAGAGATTACAGTTAATTAAGAGTAAATTACAACGAATGTGAAATGAGAGGCGAGTAAAACATTAAAATACAGTGTTTACCTGTTGGGGAGTGAAGGAGGGAGGGGGTCTGCAGTCAATAGACCCTGAAGGGATGGTATGTCAAACATTAAAAAATGTTCTCTCTGTGTCACTATTTACTGCTATTACAAAGTATGTTTAATGAACTTATTACAAATAGAAAGTTTGTATAAACTAAACATATGTAAATATTATATGTATTCATAAATTTTTTGGTAATTATTTAGAACAAGGGCCTTGTCGATTTTTTTTGTTGAAAATTTTTGCATAGTGATGCATAGTGCACAGTAAAACAACAAGGGTATGATTGTTTTTTTTCAACAGAAAAGCCGGAACATCAACGAAACTTAAGAAAAACAGACAAATATTATTTTCCTTAAATGTAGCGATATGGATACTCAAATTATGTGAAATTGTGTCCTGATTAAGAATATGACAATGTCTTTGCAACCAAACTATTATTAAGCATGTTAACTTGAATACCGGAAATGTGCAGATTTCATTACGGTTACATTCTGTTAGGAAAGGGCTAGGTTGGTTATTGATAGGTTAGGTTTTTTTGGTTTGGTTAGGTTTTGTAGATTATGTTGGGTTTGGGTAGTTTATGTTAGGATTAGTAATTGTTAATTGGTTTGTAACATAGTTGGTTAAAACCCTTCAAAGTCCATAATTTTACCTAACCTTTAATAACCTAACCAAACTTAACATAACCTAAACAAACCTACATTAAGTTAAGTGTGTCTGTTTGTATATTTACTGCGGTGCAGGTTGCTGGGTTGCTGCTGCCATGGACTTTTGAACTGAAGTTTTTTATGGTTTCAACATACAGTTGTGTCTTATTTGAGCATTTATGCACTGCGTTGTGCGCAGCTCCTGCAGTCAGCGCTTCCCCCCCCCCTCTCTCTCTCTCTCTCACTCTCCCTCCCTCCCTCTCTCCCTCTCCCTCTTTCTTTCGCACACTCTCTATACCACATGTTGAAAAGATAGTCTCTTGAGGTTTTGGTTTTTTTATACCATAGGTTGTAGTGTCCTCCCTTATGTTAAGGTTTTGGTTTTTGTTATACTATAAGTTTTGTTGTCTTTTTTCTTGTGGGAAATGAAGTTTGAATGATTTTTTTATGTTATTAAGTTATGGTCTTGTTTGTGGAATTCTGCATCTATGGACGTTTAGACTGACAGTTATGTTGGTAGTACTGATTCCACCACTATAATGGGTACAAAAACTAGTGGGCTACATATGCAAGAACTGCGTGAGAATTTCGCTACCGCTCATATTCAGTGGGATGGAGCAATCTGTTGCTGGGATGTATGAAATGGGCCTTTACCATTCTAACCATTCTAAAATGGCCATGATCAGTTCAATCAGATGCCAGAGTTAGCAATATGAGTATACAATCTTTAAATATTAATTACCTTGTTGAAATATTGATAAAACAATACAGCAAATGATTAAAAAAAGATGTTTTACTTGTTATTTCTTAACTTTTAATGCATATTTGTAAACGTGGCTCTTTTCTATGTATGAAGGTTGTCATAAACAATTATTAATATTTCATTTATAAAGAACTATCATATCTGCCGGCGTGGTGGTTCAGTGGCTTAGGCTTTAGACTGCGGAGGGAAAGGTCCAAGGTTCGAATTCCCACTGAGCGAACGGTTGGTACTTCACTCGTTGAATAAAGTTCAGGCACAGGCCTGCAAGCCCATGTGTACTGTTGAGTGAAGTTTTAAAAAAATCACAAATTGTTACAAGCAATTAATAGTTATTGTTAATACCAATAAATATAGTAAGATATTCTTCTTTACTAGGTTTTAACCTTAAAAAAATGGAGAAAAGGTTTTACTTTTATAGTGTTAGTATAGCCGGTTTGGTCAAAGACTAGGGATATGAAAGTAATCAATGCACTCAAATTTAATTAAGCATGTTTTTTACATATCCAAAGCAAGAAAATATTTGAGTGTTGCATAGATTCACTATTTTACTTTTTTACAAATAAAGAGAAGTTAACAATAGCTTATTACAGAAAAACATTAATTAATGGACTACCAACATTATGGCTTTATAAGGGAGCAAATATTATAGTTGTCATATCACTTAGGTTTTAGCAATAGAAAAATTGTACCGAGGGTAATCTACTTACTGATGGAGATCTCGTCAACGGATCTATGTGGACTCATCCCCACTCTGAAGCTCGATGGCTTTATAAGGGGAGCAAATATTATAGTTGTCCTATCACTTAGGTTTTAGCAATAGAAAAATTGTACCGAGGGTAATCTACTTACTGATGGAGATCTCGTCAACGGATCTATGTGGACTCATCCCCACTCTGAAGCTTGATGGCTTTATAAGGGGAGCAAATATTATAGTTGTCCTATCACTTAGATTTTAGCAATAGAAAAATTGTACCGAGGGTAATCTACTTACTGATGGAGATCTCGTCAACGGATCTATGTGGACTCATCCCCACTCTGAAGCTTGATGGCTTTATAAGGGAGCAAATATTATAGTTGTCCTATCACTTAGGTTTTAGCAATAGAAAAATTGTACCGAGGGTAATCTACTTACTGATGGAGATCTCGTCAACGGATCTATGTGGACTCATCCCCACTCTGAAGCTTGATGGATTTATAAGGGGAGCAAATATTATAGTTGTCCTATCACTTAGGTTTTAGCAATAGATCAAATCAAATATACTTTATTGCCGTGAAACAAATACAATATGCAATGGCATGCGTCATAAATTAGATCTAAAATTAAAGGTAAATTAAAATTGTAACGAGGATAATCTACTTACTGATGGAGATCTCGTCAACGGATCTATGTGGACTCATCCCCACTCTGAAGCTTGATGGCTTTATAAGGGGAGCAAATATTATAGTTGTCCTATCACTTAGGTTTTAGCAATAGAAAAATTGTACTGAGGGTAATCCACTTACTGATGGAGATCTCGTCAATGGATCTATGTGGACTCATCCCCACTCTGAAGCTTGATGGCTTTATAAGGGGAGCAAATATTATAGTTGTCCTATCACTTAGGTTTTTAGCAATAGAAAAATTGTACCGAGGGTAATCTACTTACTGATGGAGATCTCGTCAACGGATCTATGTGGACTCATCCCCACTCTGAAGCTTGATAGCTTTATAAGGGGAGCAAACATTATAGTTGTCCTATCACTTAGGTTTTAGCAATAGAAAAATTTTACTGAGGGTAATCTACTTACTGATTGAGATCTCGTCAACGGATCTATGTGGACTCATCCCCACTCTGAAGCTTGATGGCTTTATAAGGGGAGCAAATATTATAGTTGTCCTATCACTTAGGTTTTAGCAATAGAAAAATTGTACCGACGGTAATCTACTTACTGATGGAGATCTCGTCAACGGATCTATGTGGACTCATCCCCACTCTGAAGCTTGATTAATCCTTTGATATTGTAACTTGAGGTCCAGGATATCTTATTGGTGGAATGTCTTCAAGAGCAGCCAATTAAATCACAGGATCTTGGCTCTGATGTTGACACACCGTGTCTCGTATTTATGAAATAGCATGGTTGAAAATATATGATAACTATTCAAAACTGACCAAAAGAGAAATAAATATTCAATAGAAAGGAATATTTCTGTATTATTTCTTGTAGAAAATAATTTTTGTGTTGTGGTATCACTCCACCACACTTACAAACAATTTATGTAAACATACATATTTATAAAAGAAATTCATTAACAATGAACTTATTTTTCTGAATTTTGATTATTATTTAAAATTATAAATATATATTTCAATTTCGAGTCAAGTTACATTATTTAGTATATCAAAAACTATTTTTGGATTAGTCGTAAAGGTAAAAGAGATTTAATTTAGTCTTATAAATACAATATTATAAAGTCTTATTGGTTACTTTATATAGTATTAAAAAATAAGCTGCAACAATTCAAATAACACGATTCTACGATAGATAGTTTATTTACAGTATATATTTTCAATCCTGTACAACTCCAGTCAAAATTAAGATCAGTAAGATACTATATTAAAAAAAAGAAAATAATTAGCACTAACCTAGAACAAGATAGCTGTTTGTAGGTTCATTTAAAAATCTATTTTAACCCATAAATATGTTCTGTCATATATAGAACCAGTATTTGTTTGTTATGCTTCATACAAGTATAATATAATTTTATCTAGTGAAGTGTATACGTATTTTGAATAATTGATTATTTAGAAAAAGTAAAAGTGTGAAGAGAAGCTTTGAAAATTTGTTGAATTCAAGATAAAACCAGTGAATAGAGGAGTGTAGAGTTTTGAAAGTTGGCTGTGTTTGTGAATCCACTTGAAAACTTGTAAATTTGAGTGAGTTAATCACAGAATGCAACTTTACAACAAGAAACAAGGGGACGTAACAACATTTGGTTTAATCCAATCTGTGAACAGTGGAACGGAGCAAGTCCAAGGAATGTATTCAATACTCTAGTCAGATTTATTTCTCTTTACAATGAGAAACAAGGAGTCATAACAGTTGTTTTATTCCGATCTGTGAACAGTGGAATGGAGCAAGTCCAAGGAATGTATTCAATACTCTAGTCAGATTTATTTCTCTTTACAATGAGAAACAAGGAGTCATAACAGTTGTTTTAATCCGATCTGTGAAGAGTGGAATGGAGCAAGTCCAAGGAATGTATTCAATACTCCAGTCAGATTTATTTCTCTTTACAATGAGAAACAAGGAGTCATAACAGTTGTTTTAATCCGATCTGTGAACAGTGGAATGGAGCAAGTCCAAGGAATGTATTCAATACTCTAGTCAGATTTATTTCTCTTTACAATGAGAAACAAGGAGTCATAACAGTTGTTTTAATCCGATCTGTGAACAGTGGAACGGAGCAAGTCCAAGGAATGTATTCAATACTCTAGTCAGATTTATTTCTCTTTACAATGAGAAACAAGGAGTCATAACAGTTGTTTTAATCCGATCTGTGAACAGTGGAACGGAGCAAGTCCAAGGAATGTATTCAATACTCTAGTCAGATTTATTTCTCTTTACAATGAGAAACAAGGAGTCATAACAGTTGTTTTAATCCGATCTGTGAACAGTGGAACGGAGCAAATCCTAGGAATGTATTCAATACCCTAGTCAGATTTATTTCTCTTTACAATGAGAAACAAGGAGTCATAACAGTTGTTTTAATCCGATCTGTGAACAGTGGAATGGAGCAAGTCCAAGGAATGTATTCAATAATCTAGTCAGATTTATTTCTCTTTACAATGAGAAACAAGGAGTCATAACAGTTGTTTTAATCCGATCTGTGAACAGTGGAACGGAGCAAATCCTAGGAATGTATTCAATACCCTAGTCAGATTTATTTCTCTTTACAATGAGAAACAACAGTTGTTTTAATCCGATCTGTGAACAGTGGAATGGAGCAAGTCCAAGGAATGTATTCAATAATCTAGTCAGATTTATTTCTCTTTACAATGAGAAACAAGGAGTCATAACAGTTGTTTTAATCCGATCTGTGAAGAGTGGAATGGAGCAAGTCCAAGGAATGTATTCAATACTCTAGTCAGATTTATTTCTCTTTACAATGAGAAACAAGGAGTCATAACAGTTGTTTAATCCAATCTGTGAACAGTGGAACGGAGCAAGTCCAAGGAATGTATTCAATACTCTAGTCAGATTTATTTCTCTTTACAATATGATGAAGCAAGTAGAACAGTAACAACAACAAGTAACAACAGTTCTTTTAATCTAAACTGTGTATTAGTTTATACAAATATTTTAGTTGATAGGCAGAAATTAAGTCCTCTTATCAGGTATTACTAGTAGCTTTATTGTTCTTTTTTCATGCTTAGCTTTGAAGAAAGAGAATGAAGAATAGCAAATGGATTGTATTTCTATTCTTTTCTTTTTTTTCTAGAACTATTCTTTTTGTACTTTTTAATATATCTATAATTACGTGATCAATAGGTAAGTTAGCATTGAAGTATAGTATTGTCACTGACATAAATAACCAAGTGTGTTTGTGTGAGTGAAGTGCTTGAAGGACTTGTCAAGTGTTTAGGCTTCAACAAGTATATTGACCTTGACTTTCCTCTTCATTATACTTTATGGTTTGATATCTTCCGCTTTAATGTTTCTCTCTGTCAACAGTCTGCTGACCGTGGTAGACTGTCCATGTTTATTGTTATTCATTTCTTCTTTACAACCAAATTTAATAGTGTTATTGTATCAGCTAAGCTGGAACTAAGCTTAGTATCAAGTTTGTCTGGCACGCTGTTACCATTAACTGCTAACTTTACGACCTGATAGAGTCATTCTCAATAAAGGTCTGCAGATTGTAACAGTTATTTTACACATTATAAGAGGAAGATGTGTATGAACTTAAGTGGGCCTTTTCACTTCATGAAAAATGCTAAAAACAAGGTGTCTATTTCAAGGATTCGGTCCATAACAATAATCGTATTGAAATACCTAAAGTGGCATTTGATTAGTGAAGAACTGCTCTAGTGGATCATAAGATGATTTTTAAGCAGTTTATCATTTATTTAACTATTTTAGAATTAAAAATGTGAAACTTTAATTGTAATTCCTGACAATTTTCTATAACAAACTCAAAATATCAACTTAAGGCCCACTAGACCTGTAGTAATCGTACAATGTTCATTACAAATATTATTGTAATAAACACACAGTTGAAATAGAACAGCATGTTTAGCCTGATGGTGACGAGATTGTATATTTACTTTAGGTTTGTCGTTTACTTTAGGTTTGTCAACTCTCTATCGGTGGCTTCGCAGTTTGGGAAACGAGGGCCTTTAGTAAGCTAATTTGTTAGTCTTGGATGTGTATGAGTTTTAGGTTGACATGAAACTAGTATAAATAAGATGGACTCATTAATGTGCACATGATTCATTACAGGTTATGGTCTTGTCATACTTTGTCGGAAAGGGAATTAAATAGTAAATGGTGGAATGTCCTTATGAAAAAGTGAATTGGTTCTGATATTCATTAAACCCCAATCACAAGTTCACATGGATTTAAACTTTATACAACAAGTGATGTATTCACAATCAGCTGATTATGATTCGGGCCTTGCACTTTGTGGACTCTGCATATTTATTATATTTGACATTGAACTATATTTTTGTGTATTTTGGTTAATCTATTTGAGTTGTAAAGGCTCAGGATGCGTCTTATAATTTAACTTGTTGACATCAAATGTAATGTAACGGGGATCCACTGACCATAACCAAGATAGATGAAGACAGACTAACAACTGATTGGGTGGTGGCATGAGGGTACTATAACATTTCTCAACCACAGATTTGTGCCTCAGGGCAGGTACCTTGGAGATATTATATATTTAAAGATGATTTAATGTAAAATTATATTACATTATGTTCAAATTTGCAAAATCTGTTACCTATCTAGAAACATAGAAGCAGAGTTAACGAATTAACTGATACTGATCAATATGTCTGGATCATACATTGCATTAGTTTAAGTTTATGTATTTATAAGTGTGTTATGTGCGTATTTAGTTGAGATACATTTTTATTTGTGTGAGTAGCATTCCTTATTATTTCTCTCACAATAGTAACTGAAAATGAAACTACGGTGGTTACAGTAAGATATTAATTGTATCTATTTATCTTTCCTAATGTCTGTCAAACTATGTAAAAACTTGTATTAAACAAAGTTTTTTTTTTTTTTTGTTGCAGAAGTTGCAAACAATTGGTGAGGATTTCTGTGGGCTGGATGTGAACACTCCGTTAGGTGGCGAGACACCTATGGCTGCTGTGCCGGTGATCACCTTCAACCACCACTTGACGGCCATTGCAGCTACCTCCACCGGCGACTACACTGTCGTCTTTGTTGGCACCAGCACAGGTCATCTCAAGAAGGTGTGCCTCTCAATAGTTTGTTTTAGAACCTTATCTTAATAATAATTCTCTTAAGAAGGCCGAAGTGAGCAGACATTCTGGTGACTTCTCCATAACACCAACGTTATATTTTCTCAAACCAAGTAGAAACGTTGCTCTACTGTCAGTCTCTTGAGGCGTTTTTGTTAAGTAGCCAATTTCAATGGTTTAGATTTTAATAAATTTTTGTTTAAATGCTTTATGGTTTTTCCAATTCGTTGGCGTTTTAAATAATTTTTGGAATTGATACAATACAGTACCCTCTCAGTGCCATGGTCATTTCTCAAAGTCGTGTGCATAAAATGCCAGGCCATTTTTCACAGTTTTGCCGGTGTTTGGGAAAATGTACTATAAAATAACTTTACAAATTAATTTGTATCATTTTTATTTTCATTTTCTTGATAACAAACTAAGGAATATTGAGAATATAATTAAGTGTTCACAAATAAGTTTATGGTAAAAAATATGCATAGTTAAAATCACAAAAACAAAAAATCCTTAAAGTTTGAAAAAAAGTTTTGTTAATCAAATATTTTTTAAAACTTTCAAGTGATACTATTAGAAGTAGCAGTTAAATCTTAATTAAATCCACGTGTAAAACATAAGTCTACCAACAAAATTAAGGAAAAAACATAACTTTGCTATAAAAAGAAGTGTCCAGTAGGTACTACAAGTTTTATTATTGGATCCTAAAGACGATTTTCTCATCGGTCAGAGTTTATCTACTTAGTGTGTTTTATAAGGCTATTTACATTTCACTAAAAGTCATGAGTAAAAGCGTATATACCTTTTATCACATATTATCTACTTCAACTGTTATATTTGAAAGTTGTAAAATCTAAACAGTTAATAAATAAACACACAACACAAATAAGGAACTAATATGTAGATAATTATAAAGTACAATTCAATAGTTAATTGAATATGAAATTGTTTCCAGTAGCAACTAACTAACACTAAATGTAAACAAAGCAGCAATAACAAAATGGAACATGAGAAAGAGCGGCACTGACAGCTGTCTTATAGCTAAGTCAGCTATTTTTAGACAATTTTAGGTCATAGGTAAAAATAGGAAACAGCCAAACGTCGATAATTTGAAGCATCAGGATCGCTGTAAACTGTACAATTGATCAAAATAACAACATATGATTCTAAATATTAATATAATATTGAATGTCTATACTCTAAACACTCAACATTCTCCATTACAATACCTATAAAATTATCTATCAAACATATATCGGAATAAATACGTACAAAAATGGCTTAACCTTTAACGTCGGTCTTATGGACAATAGATACGAGATGGCCGACCACTCCAACTCCCCTCAACCCTTTCAGTGCTATGGAATCAGACCTACTTATATCACAATTTACCCAAATTTAGTCAAAAATGCAAAAATAAAATACAATTGAAAATCAAATTTAAACAATATCTTTGATATATCCCAATATTTGTACATAAACGTTTTCCAGGGTACTGTAATAAATATGTATCGTTGCTCACAGCAGTTCTTAACTTTTTCGACTAGATCGCATTGTTGCTGTAGCACTAAAAAGGTTAAGATAGTTACATGCTTTTGATTTAGTATATTGGAGAGGTAGGACATCAGCAAACTTACATTAAAAGACAGTTCACTAACACCAGAGTATTAGTCATACACAAAATAAACTCAATCTCACAAATTTTCAACACTGCTGGCATTTTCTTCAGGTGAGTAGAGAGAGAGAGCGATAGGGAGAGGGGGAGAGAGAGGGGGGAGGGAGAGGGAGAGAGACTCTCTTGATGTTTTTGATTTAAAGACCTATATATTTTAAGATGTTTTATTTAAGATTTGAATTTATTTTTCTTTATTTGATCAATACAACACCCTGTACTTTGTGTTTACATGTGATTAATTTAAAATAGTGATCATATGAGAATAATTGGGAAGTTTATCTGCATTGGACATATTTCTTCTGAAATTAAGTAATCACACAAAATTACATCAGTTATCACATCATTCAGCTGATAGACACAGATATACAAGTGCATTAGGTTGAAGTTTGGCATTTATTACTCGTTACAGTATCACGATCATGTTACACATTAATGTCCTGTCTTACATGCCACAAACATCTAACTCCAATTCAATTTGGCTTCTTGCTAAAAGATCCAATTTTCGTCTTTTAACAGAATTATTTATTAATTATAAATATAGAAAATTAACTATCAAAACAACCTACTCGTAGAAATAGAATCTTAACAGTGATGTGGAGTAATGAAAATTAATTGAATTAGAGGTTTTTAAGTTGATGTAAAATCTGATTACTGTGAGTCGTTATTGTTAATATAAAATCAGGTACATGTTAAAATAATTTCTTGTTCATGTTTTGTGAGTCTAAATGTTTGTGGAAGGAGCCTTAAATTGTTCTGTTCTATTTCCAGATTGTTGTGGAGAGTTCAAAAGTTGCCCAGGAGTATGGGGATTTTCCGGTTGTAGAGAACTCTCCTGTTAACCCAGACCTTCGGTTTGATAACCAGCTGATGCACCTTTACGTTATGACGGAAAGAAAGGTAAATATAATATTACATTTATACATGTATTGCATTTTTATTTGTTCTATGTACCTTTAAAAGTAAATGTTAAAATTTCTTATAGCATATGTATATGAGGTATATTTTTTCTAGTTGTTTTAAATTTTACCAAGTATGGTTAATATTCACAGTTCACATGGCATCTTACAATTCCAAATACTGTGGCCCACGTGGCATCTTGGAGTTCATTCATTGTGGCCCACATGACATCTTTGTATTCTACTAACTGTGGCCCACATGACATCTTTGTATTCTACTAACTGTGGCTCACATGACATCTTTGTATTCTACTAACTGTGGCCCAAATGGCATCTTTGTATTCTACTAACTGTGGCCCACATGGCATCTTTGTATTCTACCATTGATTTTATACACAAATAGATCTCCCATCCAATGTTAAATTTTGAGTCGCAAAATATCAGCTGTTTTTGTGGTCCATTGTGGAGCGCTAGTGTAGTTCCATGTAAATTTAATGCAGTTTAAACCGGCTGTGGTTGCGGGCCACACTAACTAACAAAATTACTGCCACAAATATTCCTATTAGATGGTTTATCTATTGTAAGTGTATATAATCAAGGATTCTACTAACTGTGGCCCACATTACATCTTTGTATTCTAATAACTGTGGCTCACATGACATCTTTGTATTCTACTAACTGTGGCCCACATTACATCTTTGTATTCTAATAACTGTGGCTCACATGACATCTTTGTATTCTACTAACTGTGGCCCACATAACATCTTTGTTTTCTACTTACTGTGGCCCACATGACATCTTTGTATTCTAATAACTGTGGCTCACATGACATCTTTGTATTCTACTAACTGTGGCCCACATTACATCTTTGTATTCTAATAACTGTGGCTCACATGACATCTTTGTATTCTACTAACTGTGGCCCACATAACATCTTTGTTTTCTACTTACTGTGGCCCACATGACATCTTTGTATTCTACTAACTGTGGCCCACATTACATCTTTGTATTCTAATAACTGTGGCTCACATGACATCTTTGTATTCTACTAACTGTGGCCCACATAACATCTTTGTTTTCTACTTACTGTAACTGTGGCCCACATGACGTCTTTGTATTCTACTAACTGTGGCCCACGTGGCATCTTTGTATTCTACTAACTGTGGCCCACATGGCATCTTTGTATTCTACTAACTGTGGCCCACATTACATCTTTGTATTCTAATAACTGTGGCTCACATGACATCTTTGTATTCTACTAACTGTGGCCCACATGACATCTTTGTTTTCTACTTACTGTGGCCCACATGACTAATAACTGTGGCTCACATGACATCTTTGTATTCTACTAACTGTGGCCCACATAACATCTTTGTTTTCTACTTACTGTGGCCCACATGACATCTTTGTATTCTACTAACTGTGGCCCACATGACTTCTTTGTATTATACCATTGATCATATAAACCTACAATAGATAAACCATCTAATAGGAATATTTGTGACAGTAATTTTGTTAGTTTGTGTGGCCCGCAACTACAGCTGGTTTAAACTGTATTACATTTACATTGGGCTACACTAGCGCTCCACAATGGACCACAAAAACAGCTGATATTTTGAGACTCAAAATTTAACATTGGATGGGAAATCTATTTGTGTATAAAATCAGTGATTATACTAACTGTGGCCCACATGACATCTTTGTATTCTACTTACTGTGGCCACATGAAATTTTGTGTTTTAATTACTATGGCCCACATTACATCTTGGCATCCTACTAACTGTGGCCCACATGATATATTTGTGTACTACTTACTGTGGCCCTCATTTCATTTATAACTCATTTTAAAATTTTCCTCAGTGATTTGTTAATAGCGTAGTTTTATGTGAAAATGACTTTTATGAATTTAATCGTTTTAGGAAGAAAGTTAGATTCACAATTGAGACAAGTAGGGACCTGCTTGTTGGTTCATGTGACAATATGTTATCAAAAGCAGCTTCAAATTTTAACAGTTATGAACCAGTTAGTGTAGATATGCTATGGTTAACAAAATTATAAAAAAACTATTGAGTATTGTAGTTTTGTTTTCTAAACTTTAAATTCTTATCATATTTTGTTTTATGATTAAATCTATTTTGACATTATTAAGTGTATCATATATACATTGTCATAAAGAAAGGAATGTTTACCATCTAGTATGCAAGCGTAGTTTAATTCAGTCTAAGGAAAGGGTCAGTATATGTTGTACTTAGGGAGTCTCTTACAGGATGTGTAGACGTATAGCAGAGGTTTAAATTCCAGACCAATAATTGATTTTCCTCTCACTCCCTATCCAGGTGTCCAAAGTGAAGGTACAAGAGTGTAATGTATACAAGTCCTGCTGGGAGTGTCTTGCTGCCAAAGATCCGTACTGCGGCTGGTGCTCTCTTGAGAACAAGTAAGTTAATTCTTAACAATTATCAAACTATTTTTTTGTTTGTTTAAATTAGTTTATATCTAGTTTAAAATTACAATACTTTTTAGATTTGGAACATTTTTACAACATATGCAAAATTAAGAATGATTGAATTTTACATGTCATTTCTGAATTTGTAAATTGATAAGAACAATAATGAGTGTCAAAATTGGAGTGACATTCATTAGGGACAAGTGAATTTTGCTAGATCATAGCATTGTCACTAAACTGCCATATACGGACATGCATGAGTGTCCGTGGGTCTAGCACCCTTTTTCTGACCTTCCTCCTAGCTCTCTTACTCTTACCTGATATGTTCTGATCACCCACGTCCTAGCACACTTGCTCTGACCTGAGTTGTTCTGACTCTCCCCCTAGCACACTTGCTCTGACCTGAGATGTTCTAACCCTCCCCCTAGCACACTTTCTCTGACCTGAGATGTTCTGGCCCTGATCTAGTTCCTTTGCTCTGACCTGAGTTGTTCTGACCCTCCCCCTAGCACACTTGCTCTAACCTGAGATGTTATGACCCTCACCCTAGCTCCCTTGCACTGACCTGAGGTGATCTGACCCAAACCCTAGTGCTCCCTTGCCCTGACCTGAGGTGTCCTGACCCTAATCCTAGCTCCCTTGCACTTATCACAGTTGTTTGATCCTCATCATAGCACCTTTGCTCTGACCTGTGATGTACTGACCCTCACCCTAGCACCCTTGCTCTGACATGAGATGTTCCTGACTCTTACCCTAGCAACCCTGCCTTCACCTAATTTATTACCAGTAATACTAAATTTGTTAGGATATGATAGGTAAATAATATTTGGAGATTTCCAATGCTTTGAGTGTTTAAGAAACAAACACAACGTTTTGACAGGTATAACAAACTCATGCCCCCATCTTCAGGTGTACTTACAAACTTTGCCTACATCTAAAACAATTTTTTTCCTTAATCCATTACTAAATCAGAAAAGACTTAATACTGCATGCTAAATACTAAAGATTATTGTTGAAAGTCAAAAGTTCTTAAAAAACTAACACACATGACATAATTATACAAAATATAATACACAATATGAAATTTAAAATAATGCAAAATATGTAATCAGTCAACAAAGCACAGAGCAAGTTATTAAATAGACCAAATACTCAATGACATACAAAAATAAATGCAAAATATGAAAAAATTAACAGAGCATAGATCAGATTATTAAACAGACAAAATATTCAATGAGACACGAAATAAATGCAAAAATATGAAAAAATTCAACAAAATATAGAGCAGGTTATTAAATAGACAAAATATTGTTTTAGATGTAGGCTAAGTTAGTAAGTACACCTGAAGACGGAGGCATGAGTTTGTTATACCTGTCAAAACGTTGTGTTTGTTTCTTAAACAATCAAAGCATTAGAAATCGCCACATATTATCTACATATCATGAACAATCCAATGCTAATAAATAATTTTCAAACAACAGTTGTTGAAATAGTGATATATCTCT
Source organism: Stictocephala bisonia (assembly GCA_035578905.1). Taxonomy (NCBI): domain Eukaryota; kingdom Metazoa; phylum Arthropoda; class Insecta; order Hemiptera; family Membracidae; genus Stictocephala; species Stictocephala bisonia. The sequence goes on from JAQJVL010000001.1 coordinate 17,570,873, forward strand.
ACGTTTTGTGCAGATAGATTTAGGTTAATGTTAGAAACATCTACTCGCATTTAAGAACAACCGGATTAAGTTGATTAACTGTGTATTACACGTATAACTGTATTTTTAATATTTAATTGATCATAATTTTAAGGATTTAAGTACAATAACTAACTGTTCACTTTATGTATATATATATGTATATTTATTTATTGATGTTCTTTTGAAGTCATAGTTTGAATTTATTCGCATGAGTCACTGTAGACAATGATTGGTATTACATGTCAGTGGAGACATAAATATAACATTGGCTATTCCACATTATTACCATTGGTTGTAATGGGACATGCAATGTGAAAAGTAACGACTCTTTCCATTGATTTGAGCAACACCGCACATCATCTCTGAAAACATTGGCTACCGTAGTATTTAATCAATACAAAATTTTAATTTTACTAACACAATATCACTTTTTTCTAACTTGTCAGTAAAATCCTTAACCCTTAAAGCGCCATTTATACAATGCCCATTTTCCATTATGCGCTAATTTATTGTAAAAAATCAAAATTATATTTTTTAATTGCTCATTTTTTTTTATTGTTCTGTACAGGACAATAAAAGATATGATAACATTTTGAAACTTATTAGCTTAATTTACTTTTTTCTTATATATAAATATGTAAATAAGCAAACTTTCGCTTGAAAGTAATCCTCAGGCTTATAGTAATAGAAGTAATAGATCACTTATACATTATGAATCAATACAAAATATCATTACTATTAATAAAATATGTATAATTGAGTTCATTTACTGATAAAGACAAAGCTTGCACATAACACATATAATAAAAAATAAGTAAATACATATAGCACTTGAATACAATGTATTTAGTACCTTCCACAAAATCAAAATGGGCCGGATTATTCATATTGACACAAAACTAATAAATTACTAACATATATTAAACTAAAGTAATAATAAAAACAACTAAATACACAGTTTCAAAGAGGTGAGGCAGCGGACAATGACAACCGCTCGGCTCGACAGTAGCTGCGATTGTGGCATTAGGCGGCGCAGCGGAAATGTACACTGCCAGACAAAAACCATTCTCATAGTGATTGACAGGCCAATAAAAGGTCACGAGTCTCACAATGTGTCTCTCATGAGTCACCGTCCATAACCCAAACACACTACCAGATTAAATTAGAAACATTATTACGAAAATATTATTTTTGTGATTGTTACGCGTACATGTGCTTACGGCGTTTAGAGCAAGGTCAACATATGCGCTTACAGCGTAATAAGGGTTAAGATTAATAATTTAATCCAATTAAGATTTATATAATTAAACCCTTTTAGTGCCGTGACCTTGAACGGCCTCTATGATGAAAAGTGCCGAGCAATTCTGAGCAAAAATGTAAGGGTTTACAAAAAAAATCATATTAAATTTATTTTTGGTCATAAACCTTTGAAATAAGTTTTGTTTTATTTTATGATTATTATTGCACCATTTGATTGTAAATTATTTTAAAATATTGTCTTCTAAGTATTTATAAACTAAAAAAAAATGTATAAAAGATAAAAATAAAAATAAAAAATTTGACTGAGTCCATAAATGTATATTTCAGTATTTTTTTTAATTTTTTCCAGTAATACTGTCTTATAGTGCATCTAAAACTGAACAAAACCAGTATAACAAATATTACTTTCATGCAAACAATTCCCAATATTTTGCAAAATAAAAATATTTTACAATACGATAATTTACGGCAAAAACATATAAGTTATGAAAAAAATGTATTCTCTGTATTCTTATAAAAAAACAAAGTTATAAGAAGTAAATTACTATATTAGGAGCTTATTCTATACCTAAAATATGTTGTAACCATAGTAATCATAAAGAATAATATAGAAAATAAATCATTACATACCTTATTGATTGTTCAATTCAGATATTCAATTCAGATACTCTCCACCACTTGTAACATCATCTAAAAGATTCCTCAATAAACTAGAATCATCACAGTTTACTTTATTTCTATCCATTTTACAATAAAAATGATTAAAACTTTGATTTGAAAACACACGCAAACTCCGATCGGCACAATGAAACAAACAAATAGCGCAACTTTGTAAACTAATGAAACATCGATATATCAAAGAGTACATCGAAACATCGATCGAAACAAGTACTTCAATGTCTTTAGAAGCTGTCTGCATCGTTACTAGCCAGTTAATACAGTAAGATAGTACTATAATAAATTATATACAGATCGACACGCTCCGTGTCGACGGCATTTTTAGTACAGAAATGCATCGACACGGAGCGTGTCGTGCGGCACTAAAAGGGTTAATGAATTAAAAAAATAGAGTCCAGAATTTAATTGCACAGTGTGTTATTAACGATTTAGGCATTTATTTGTTAAGTTTGTGATTTTTGTTTTAGTTTAACACGTTAGCTGCCATCCTTAAAATGAGTATTTTTGCTCTAAATTGCCAAAAACTTTTATGCAAATATTTAAAACAATGATGCATTATATTTACTATGCCACCATTTCTGAGTATAGAAATAGTACATACATAGGCATTATATCTATATAAATATGTTGGGACTATTGGCCCGACACAGTTTTTTTATTAGCGTATACGGCACATAAAAAGCTCTGTCGGGCATATCGGCCTGACACATTTTGAGGTAAATTTGTTTTCATGGTATGGCTATACTGACTGCATGATGAAAGTAATCCAGTATTCAATATGTATTTCGTTATTTCAATAACAAAATTCACTAAATAAGTCTGTCGAGCCTATACTCCTGACAACTTGCCCGTAGAACATGCCAAAATTTAAAGTTATATGAACATCTTTGTATACAACCAAAAACTTAGAAATTCGCTCTGTAAATAGTATGATGCTTGCAGTACAATAAAGTGTGATCGGTTTCTTTAACCTCTCAACTGCTGGGTTTTCAGTAGCATGCCAACCCCCTGTGCTGGGTTTTTTACAGATAGAGTAAACCCTGAACCCATGCTTAGATAAACATTTATTATAATGTACTCACCAAAACAAGTTGATGTCTTCTTCCATTATAGCCTACAAAATCACTTATATTTTACTATACAAAGAATTTATTTATGTATTTACACTATTTACAACACTTTTTACTGTTTTAAAAGTTTTTCTTGCAGTGGTAGTCACCAAAACAAGGAACAACACAAAGTGCTACATTGCTATTGTAGCAGAACTAATGAACAACTATTCTCTGTTTAGTAAAGAGCTTGCTAGTAGTTCAACAAAGTATCCATAGATGTCGTGGGCATGTTGAAGTGGAGAAATAATCAATACCGACTTGATACGTGTACAGCACACTGAGCGCGTTCGGCGGAACGACTTCAGTCGTGCGTAGCACAGCGGGACAGACGGCGGCGCACGACTTAACTCGTTTACAGCAGTTGAGAGGTTAAGAAAGCAGGACCAGTGGAGTAACAATAACATAACCAAAAGGTTACTGAACAACAATGTCGGGCATAGTGGCCCGACAGCATCTAGCTGAGACAATGAGCTGTCGGGCGTAGTGGACTGACACGGCAGCTAAAGTGTTAAGAGGATTAAATAAATATATATATGTATAATTTTTTTATATTTTACAACTTTGTCAGAAAATTCTGGTACCTTATAGGTCGTAAAGAATAATTTAAAGAACTGATAACCTCAACAAATCATAAAAAATAAAACGTAACAGTCATTGCATGTATGCATAACCTTGTGACAATGTATTAATGGCTTAAAAGTACATAAAAGGCTTATATGGAATACACAGAAAACTCAATCAGTTGCCATAGTAACAATATGTAGGCTGATCTAGTTTTTTAATTCTTGGAATTTATCTATTCATTAAGTTTTATATTGAGTTTTCCTATATGTATGTAATATTTTTAAAATATTTCATGTGGTTTGTTAATACAGAATATAGTGATTGTTAATAACTGTAAATTTGGTTTGAATTAAAGATGAAGGAACAAAATTTGATAATTTTTTCATTGACAGAAATTTGTTAGGACATATAATTAACTAAGAATTAAAAAATGGGCAGCTTGCTTCTTTAAAATTTTGTTTGACTTTCAATGAGATGGACGGACCAAGTTAAGCTATCATGAAATTGCCCAAAAATAACTGTGCTTAACAGAGAAAAGTTCTCTATGATTGTCATACATCTCAAAAACATTAAAATCAAATAAATGTAAATATCTAACACTTATGTTTTTTATGATGAAATAAGAATAGACAACTTTAGATGGAATTGTGTTTGTCGATTGAGTTATCTGTCGTTAGCAGTATGAAATAAAGCTTTATTGAAGGAGTGTATTGATCAGTGTGGTTCTGTGGGACCGGTCAGTTGCTTAGGGGAGAGCTAATGGTCATGTGTTGAATAATTTACATGTAACAACTCGGAAGAAGAACTTTGTTACTGAGCAACATCAACAAAGCATGTTACATTGTTGAATTTTCCTGAAAAAATAAACATGACAAATGTTTAAAAGTAGTGTGGAAATCTATTTTCAACATGCACAATTTTTATCAGCCACTGTCTTAAAAACAATATCCTCCTTCAATCTCCCCCTATTATCTCTTCACTCTTAAATAACCAGGCTTATGTAAATAAATTTAATTACAGTTCTTCACCGAGAAAATATTAAGTATGGTATGAAATCAAGCCTTCAAACAATATGTCTGAATTCAAGTTAATAAATTTGAAGAAAGTTATTTATGTATTGTATTTAGTTGTTTTTTAAGTAATGTAGTTAAAATAAGTATTATATTTTGCCAAGTTAGAGTTTGTTAGTATGAAGACCAAATATCCTACTACTAATTGAGTTAAGTTTGATCAAACTTCTAATAGGTTTTGTTTGTTTACTTATCTTTGCTGAAGGACGTAAATATCTAATTAATATATAGTAGAATAAATCTGCTACGCTGCTGTTTTTTCTCTGTTTTCCATTGTTTTTTTATCTTTTAATTTTTTGTGTGTGTTTATTTAAAATATCATAGAGGAAACTCATTGAAAATATTTTTACCCGGATTTGTAGGTGCAGTTTACGTAGTGACTGTCAAGATGCAGCTAAAGACGTTCTCTACTGGATCTCTTACAAGAGTGGACGCTGCACTACCATCACCACAGTCACTCCCTACCAACTGCAGCGGACTACAGCACGCACGGTAAAAATATATACAATGATCAATTAATGTCTAATAATTGTTTTAGGCATGAGTTTATTTTCATCAATTTCATTTGAAGCATTTAAATGATTATGTTTTACTAAGATTATTTTCTAGATTTAAATAAAAAATTTACTAAAACAATTTTTGTTTTGTAACAAAAGTTTTTTATAAAATTTAAATTATAACTGTGGGACAACATTTATAGAGGATAACGTACTTTGGCTTATTAAGCTAGGAAATAGTTGTTTCTTCAGGACTAGATCTCACTTACTTACTTACTTACTGCTGTGGTATTACAGACCTCCGTCGATTCTTTGCCTCATAGTTAAGCCTCTTTCACACTTTCCTATCTTAAGCCAAACTTATTGTCTCTGTACATTGGTTCACCTCTTTCAGCACTTGGTTGCACCATCTTATTTTGGTCTCCGTAAAGTACGTTCTCCTGCAGGTACGGTCTTATAAACCTCTTTTAGCTTAGTACCATCATCTCTTTGTGGCACATGCCCTAGCCAGCTCCTTCCTTATGCCTTTATTTGTGCTATAATTTCAAGATTTTCGTAAAGCTGCGTAGTTGTCAACTATTTTCTTATATGCTGTTGGATGTTTATTAAAGTTAAGTTGGTTACTCTTTCGTCATTTACTGAACCAATTATTTACGCAAGACTTTGTTTTTGAACATAATTAGGGGGCTTTAATTTTTCTTTGTACACTACACTGTTTTATTACCATACATAAAGACCAGTTGAATAATTGTTCTATATACTCTTGGTACATTTTGACAGTAGTCTTGAAAGAATTTTCGTACAAGCTCCAAAACACTTATTGGCATTTGCTAATTTACTTTTTATCCCTACATATTCTAAGTGTGAACTTTTTATTGCTACACCTAAATATTTAAAACTCTACACAACCGATGTAATATTTTGCAATATTCATTTTTACATTTCTATTGTTATTATTTCTTCCAAAGATTATAATTTTAGTTTTCTCCTCATTCAGCTTTAAGCCAACTGTTCTGCATTCTCAATAAATAGTTCCACTAGTTGAAATAGAGCATCTATTCTATCTTATAAAATGACATCATCACCAAATGCCAGTATGTTCAAGTCCACTTGTAATCTAACACCTTTCTGTATGCATTTTACTTTTTGTAAGGCTTCTTCAGTCGCTATATTGAAGAGAGTAGGTGAGATCCCACCCCTTTATCCTGCTCTGGTGTTTGTAAGAAAGCTTTCCGATGTTTCTGCATCAACCCTTACTTATTCTTTTGATTCGTTAATGGGAACTCTTGGTAATCTTATTAGCTTCTCTGGTATCCCATGATTTCCCACTTTCTTAAACAGGGCATTTCTGTCTATGCGATCATAGGCCTTCTTGAAATCAATAAATATTCCGCAAAAACTCCTAGTACTTTGAAATTACCTGTTTAAGTAAGAAAATTTGATCAATTGCATACAACAGATCTACATATATAACAAGTTTGTAATAGGTAGATATATCAAAAGAGATTAGTAAATAAATATAAGTAATAAGTATATTAGTTACTGTAAAGGTTCTTTTTTTAATAAATAGAATAGATTGTTTTAATATTCTATTTAGTCATCAAATAACATCTTATGGTAGCGGTTTTCTGCAGCGCTACAAATCGTTACTTCTACTTAGTCGTAGTACAGTGTGATATTGGTAATATCTACCAATATCTACCAGTCTCAGAGAAACCACTGAGGATGCCACATCACAATATGGGCGAAACGTCTGTCATCTTGTAATATTGTAGATAGTACCTTGACGTGGTTGTCACCAGAAAATGTAGATTCTAGTTATGACACTGGCTGCTTAAGCCTAAGTTCTAAGATTGAAATACATAAATTCATTCTGCTCTATACAGTTCTTAATCATATTGGTTGTCCCATCTGAGTTCATAAATGAAAAAGCACTCAAACTGTAAGTCTTACTAATATGTTATCTAATGTTTTTCATTCAAAAATCTTGTAGTGGCTGTAGCAGAACAAGTTTTTACTCTTGTTCTGTCCTACGAAAAAATCACACAACGTGTGAAAAGCTCTTGCACTTTCCTGTAGGCTCAAGGAATTATATAATTATCTAATGCGCAAAAAAATCAAGTGCTTTTGGTAGAGTCCTTAGGTTTTATTTCTCCAGTCTAACAGTAAAAAGTAGAGTTCTACTTCCAAGTTCATGTACATCAAACATATGAAAATAAATTTTCTTTTGTTTGATAGATGTCCAGAAAGTAACTCATTAAAAGATAGACATTGAAAATATGAATTAAATTCTTTATTACATACATTTGAAAGCCATGGATATTCATCTAGATAGTTACTGACAACTGAGACGTTAATTGAGGCTCTCTCGAGCCCGAATCGGTTGCGACTCTAATCCTCTATGTAAACTTACAATTGTGATTACAGATGTTTCCAGCATTCACAGTTTCAGACCTATGTCTTTTTGCAGACAAAACTAATGCCAATCCAGATATGTTTAACACCTAAGCATTCTTAGGCTCCTGAAAATTTGCACGTAATCACTACAAATAAAAAAAACTCACTTTTAATATAAAAATAGAATAACAGCCAGAATATGTATATTTAATCTCCAAAACATACTCAGTTTAGTCCTGAGACAGTCCTAGGCTCCCGAAAAGTTACACGTAATAACTTTAAAAAAAATTCTTAATATGAAAACAGAATAACAGCAAGCCAGAATATGTCTATTTAATCTCTAAAACATACTAGTTTAGTCCTGAGACTGTCCTAGGCTCCCGAAAAGTTACACGTAATAACTTTTAAAAAAAAATTCTTAATATGAAAACAGAATAACAGCCAGCCAGAATATGTCTATTTAATCTCTAAAACATACTCAGTTTAGTCCTGAGACAGTCCTAGGCTCCCGAAAAGTTACACGTAATAACTTTAAAAAAAATTCTTAATATGAAAACAGAATAACAGCCAGCCAGAATATGTCTATTTAATCTCTAAAACATACTCAGTTTAGTCCTGAGACTATTGCCGTAATATGGCATCATATTACACCCTTGTGTTTCACACACCATGTATAGCAAACCACACTGTGTCAGTTAATGTGCTTGCATACAATACACAGAAAATCTCGTTTAAGAGAGGGCTTCTTAGCCCTAACTTCGCCTGGTAAAATCTTTAACTTTAAAAAGTTTACTCACAGAAAAGGATAGTAAAACATTAATGAAGATAATTCAAGGTCACTGGACCTGGTCCTATCCTCAGTCCACACTACTCTGTGATGTACTGAAGAAAAGGCCAGTGGCCTTGAAATATCTCTGTTGGTGTTTTACCATCTTCTTCTGTGGTTAAACTTTCAAATGACTTACCAAAGGAATTAAAAAACAATGTTAGCCTGCTTTCCTGTTCTTAACAAAAACCTAAATTATGAAAATTATTTAGTTATTTAACCAAACTAATATATTAAATGCATGAATATTTGCCTAATTAGATGGTAAAATATAAATGATATCTAATACAGCTGGAGCTGGTGATCGACAACCTTCCAACACTCTCTGGCCAGTTCCAGTGTGCGTTCACAGCCTTGGACAAGTCCCTGACTACCAACGCGACAAGGAAGCCTTATGGAGTTAACTGTACCACCCCACGGACTGACCTTCTTCCTTCCATTCCACCTGGTCAACGTGAGTAGTCAAATACCATTACGAAACCATCCTATTTAGAGATAAAGTTGGTGGTCTTGGGAGGGGGCAGGGACGTACCCAGGGGGTTGTACTGGGTGTCCGACTTTTTTTGACATATGTTCAACTATTTTTGAGCGAGCATCTGTGAGTCACATATGCTTGCTATGACGTTATTGGCCTGATAGACACGTTCTCAGACAGACCACGTAACTACTAATACTAATTTAATGCTGCGTGATCACGTCTCTACTGTTTTATGAAATATTCAATGATGATGCAACGAATGCCATTTCAATATGTATTTTATGACGAATATAATCATACAACATCTTAGTAATCATTTAGTTCTATTGTACAGTGAACTCTTAAGAGGAAAAATTGTAAAGTTAATTACGTGAAAAAGTTAGAATATGAGAATTCTTTATAGTAAAGCAGGGTGAAGTTGACATTTCTTCATTATTTACAAATTTAGTAAATTTGATTTGAACAGAAATATACCATTCAATTCCGCAGGGCCTGTTTCGTTGTAAGTTTAGTTCAGAAAGGATTTTATGCGTATTTTCAGTTAGAACATCTTTACCGCAAGTGCCAAACTCACAAGTCCACCAACCAAGATGGCTGACTGACTACAGTCTAAGTGAAGTGGCTCCCAAGGAAAAGTGTTTTATAAGTGGTAATAACTCAACAAAAATTATCAAACTTGTGCACATAGCTTACCTGGAGAGAATGTAAGTCCATTCACTGATTCAATTATCATTAAGACACTGAATTATTAAAAGAAACAACCTAAAGTATACAACTCAAGAGCTGACCTCATCTCATAAGGACAGTATTTACTAATTGATTCAAGAATTAAATAATTTCAATTATTTCTTATTCTTAATATTAACAGAAAAGCAACTAAAGCAATTAAAACATTACATTAACTGAAGAACTTGATATAACAAAATAGCTGAAGTAGACCAGAGTTCAATAACAGTGAACTGACAGCTCATCACTTCTGGCCAGCTCAGCATTGTGACACAATACCAGCCTACCTCAATATACACTTCTTTGACTAATTGAAACTAACAGCTGTTGATCAATTTCAATTTACAGACAAGGCACTTGATTGTCAATTAATCAAGCACAATTATACAATTAAACAATTCACACAATTGATATCTATACTTCTAACAGTTTCTCATTATTGTGACAGAAAATTAATTAATAACCAAGAGGAGTCTGACAAACCTCTATAAAAAACAGTTTCTAATTGTGACAGAAAAAATAAAATAATAACCAAGAGGAGTCTGACAAACCTCTTTATAAAAAACAGTTTTTAGTTGTGACAGAAAAATAAAATAATAACCAAGAGGAGTCTGACAAACCTCTTTATAAAAAACAGTTTCTAATTGTGATTGTCTTTAACCAAGAGGAGTCTGCCAAACCTCTTTATAAAAAACAGTTGCAACACTATTGTCTTGACTTCTATTATCAGTAAACAATCATGCCAAAACGTCCTTGTGGGACATGTGGCATTGGGGTAAAGTACTCTGGAGCCAAATGCATAAATTGTGCTAAATGGTTCCATGCTGGCTGTCAAAACATACTTGAAAAAACACTTAAAAAGTGGACGACCTCTGAGATACAAAGTTGGAAATGTAAGGACTGCCAGGTAAATACTGAACCAAATGACATTGAAAATAGCACACAAAGCTATCAATATATAGATGAACTGTTTGCAAAACTGTCTAACTACGCAAGTACAGAAGAGCCAGACCTAAACACTTCACTTTCCTTAGCAGCTGAGGTTGGCAATACACTATTAAATGAGAATAACAGTCTCAAACAAAATATACAAAACCTTATTCATGAAAATGCCAGACTAGCTGCTAAAGTCAATCAACTAACTAATATAAATGAATTTGAATCACAAATTGAAAGCCTAAAATTCGAATTACAACAAGCCCTTGACAAGAATAATACTTTAATACAAACACTAAATGAGGCAGAAAATCAGCTTATTAAAGAAAAACAATTTCAAAATCAACTTTCCGAAATTTTTGAAGAACAAGACAAAATAAAAGAAGAAACTATTCAAAAATATGAAACGCAAATTAATAAACTTCAAAATAAAATCGACAATTGAAAAAAGTGAACATAACACTAACCAAAAACTAAATACTAAAACATTCAGGAATGCTGAAACGCAGGCTAATCTTGGTAAACAAACTGTTTCAAACACAAACAGTCATACACTAACTGAAATCACACAGCTAAAAATAAGACAAAGTACACTAGAGCAAGCATTCAAAGAATTAGAAAATAAACTCCGGACCTCATGCTTTATGACTAACAACGCACCCACTGGCAATGTAACAGGAGTAACACCAAATGTAGTTACACTACAAAGAAAAGTAGCTCACAAAACAAAAACATCTAAACAAATGAGTTTAGATAGTAGAACAAAAAACCTCTTTAGCGTCTCACTGAAGGTGGAAAAATCTAAACAAAGGGACAAACACAACGATGAAGGCAGTCGATCCCATCACTCACAGATCATCTGCAAGACTAAAAGGAAACCTCCAATTCACTCAAAGCTTCTCATGGAAGGTGAAACATCACTACAGATGGCTAAGAGCAAATCAAAACAGCCCGTACTTCACCCTGCCAAAAAGGCAGAAGAAACATGTAATGGAGTAAATTCAGGTTCCAGTCAACAAAAAGGACAATGCTCCCTACCCACGCAACATCTGGAGAAAGACCCAAAATGTATTTCAGAGAAAACTCTAAAAAAACCAAAATCGTTTGGAACTTTCAGAGTACACAAAGGCCCTCCAATGACAGCAAGAATTCGTGAAAGCAATGACACTTATTTAGACTTCTTCAACAAATACATAGGAGAATCCTCAATTGAAACTAAGAGAACACCAGACACCAACATGAGAACAAATTACAGTACTGATACAACGCCTGAGAAATCATCAAGTAATTTTTTAGAACAATGCCGTCTAGCAAAAACCAAGGACTAGAAATAGTGAAAACTGGCAACGAAAGAAAAACAAATGACATCCTCAAAATTCTCCACCAAAACACTGACAGAGTAGCCAACAAAATTGATCATGTAAATGAACTTCTATTCAGCACTAAACCAGACATACTTATTCTTACAGAACATGGACTAAAACAACCGCTCTTGTTTAACACACGACTAACTGGATATACACTAATCACAGACTTTAGCAGGAAACATCACCAAAAGGGAGGGGTTGCAATATATGCCAGTGAAAACACCTCACTACACTCTGAGGCCATTGAAATATCTGATCTTTGTAGAGAACTGACATTAGAAGGTGCACTAGTAAAAATCAAGACAGAGCACACGTGTGTTTATGTTCTGGGGATCTACAGAAACCAGGGAAATCTGGAAGAAGACCTTGAGATGATGTCGGAGATATTAAACAAAATACCGTCATCAAAATACCCGGTGCTAATAATGGGAGATATTAACATTGACATTATAAAAAGTGGACCTGACCAAAAACACCTGTCAGAAATTCTCCTAAGTCATAACATGACACGACTGTCTCTTCCTCCTACTAGAATCACACCTACATCAAAAACCTCCATAGACTGTGTCTGTACAAACCTGGGTCATGAATACTTAAATGTGACCATCATTAATACAGCAATATCAGACCACACTGCCCAATTATGTACAATTAGAAACATAACGAAACACAAAGATCAGCTCTTGACTTCAGAAAATAGAATACTCAGTTCGAGAAACATCATGCACATGGGGAGAATACTAGACCTACAAAACTGGAAAACAGTTCTTGAGTCGGTCTCTGTAGATGAATCATACGAGAACTTTTGCAAGATTCTGACAAATGCTTTGGACATAACCTGCCCTGTCACCAAGTCAAAAAGGAAAAGAACAAAGCAAAACGTTACCGCAGACAGAGAGACAGTTCAACTGAAGAACATCTTCCTTAAGGCACTTGACAAATACAACCTGACAGGACGAGAAGAGGACAAGTACGATGCAATGGCAAAGAAGAAATCATATGATTTGAAACTAAGAACTGTCAAACGACTAGAAGTAGCAAAAAACATTGCCCTATCAAATGACAAACCAAAAACACTTTGGAAAATCATTAACAATGAAAGGAAGATGGGACAAATAAAAATGCTACCAACAACTTTGCATGTAGAAGGACAGGAAGTAAATGAACCAGCTGCCATTGCGAACCATCTAAACGATCATTTTATCATGATCGCAGATAAAACTCTGAAACAAAATGGGCAGATCAACACTACTCTCCCAGTCCCCCAAAACCAACATCATAATATACCAAGCCTTTTCTTGCACCCAACTACAGAAAAGGAAGTAGTCAATGTAATTAACACATTCAAAGCAAAACCCTCTGCAGGAGTGGACGGAATATCAGCAAAAATTGTTAAAGCTTGCAAAGAACAAATTCAGCTACCTCTAACTGACATTGCTAACAAGTCTTTTGCCCAAGGAAAATTTCCAGAACTACTAAAAGTAGCAAAAGTCTACCCGAAATTTAAGAAAGGTGATGTAACTGATGCAAACAACTATAGGCCCATCTCCCTTATCAGTACATTTTCTAAAGTGATAGAGAAACTTGTCCTAGCCAGACTATTACAACATTTGCAACAACACAACCTGCTAAACAACAAACAGCATGGCTTTATGGCAGGAAAGTCAACATCTACAGCCATAGTTGACTTAGTCGAAACTATTATTGACCACTTAGAATCTGACAACATTCCTATGGCAATACTCCTTGACTACAGTAAAGCTTTCGACTGTCTGGACCATAATCAACTTCTGAGAAAACTTAAGAACCTGGGCATTGAGGAAAAAGCAGCTGACTGGTTTGAGAGCTATCTTCTCAACAGAAAACACATAGTAGAGATTAAATACGTGGATAAAGGAACAATTCAGTGTGTCAAATCGAAAACCCAGACTACAACTAGAGGTGTGCCACAAGGTTCCGTACTGGGGCCAGTCATGTTCATTTTATTCACGAATGACTTCCCCTCACTTGTACAAAACCATAGTACACCGCTTATGTATGCCGATGACACAGTGTTACTGCTAGGCAGTAACAATCCAAATACTATAGCAACAAATGCTACCACAGCTTTAAACACAGCTATCAACTATTGCAAGCAGAACAGCTTAGTTTTAAACCAATCAAAGACAAAACAGTTAATTTTCGGAAACAAAAAACAAACAGTGACAAGACTGCCAGACCTAGAAATTACCGATAGCACCATCTACCTTGGCATCACACTCGACGAACATCTAACTTGGACATCTCATGTGGATAACCTTTGTAAGAAATTAAGCACAGGAATCTATGTCATAAGAAGAATCAAGACCATTAGTGACCTCAACACTGCCAAAATAGCCTACTACTCTCTTTTTGAAACACATCTACGATATGGGCTACTGGTCTGGGGCAACTCATCCAAGACAAATGTGCAACGTATACTTATTCAACAGAAGAGAGCTATAAGGACACTTTGTGATCTATCACCCAGAGAATCCTGCAGGGAAAAGTTCAAGGAGCTCAAAATCCTAACTATCGTGAATCTGTACATACTCGAAACTATTACATATGCTAGGACAAAGACTCTGAACCCTCTCAAAACTGGATCACAACTGCACACATACAACACCCGACATGCAACAAACTACTGCCTCCCTGTACACCGCCTGACTAAATATGAAGAGAAGCCAAGCTATATAGGATCCAAGCTTTGGAACCATCTTCCAGCAGCAGTGAAGGGAACAGACGACCAACACCTGAGACAACGGCTTTGCCACTGGCTTAAAGAACATCCCTTTTATTCTCTTGATGAGTTTTTTGTTCTTGTTTCAAATAATTTTTAATCACGACTTATTATTGACAGTGTTATATTAATTTATGAAACTATTCCACATGTTATATTTGACGCAAAACTGTTCTTGAAGAATATGTTAATAAAGAATATTGTCTATTGTCTATTGTCTATTGTCTACGGCAAATGGTAGCTAGGTTATTGTTCAAATCGAATGAATAGGATTCCATGGTTAGGTTAGGGTACAATTAAATTTATTTGAATGAGACTTAATTGTTATTGGTAATTTCTAAAAGTAACATTTTTAAATTTATAAACCGGTTTAAATTGTTTTATCACCACAGTAACCCTTAGCTAGATGAAATCTTTACCCGAAGTATAAGAATAATAAAAGTATTCCAAATTCTAGCTAGTCAAATCAAAACGCAAGAGTAAAAACAGTACACGTTCGTTCGGATTTAGTGCTAGAGAAAGAAGGAGTAGACGGATAGGTATAAGTTTATTTGGGAAGGGGAACAATCAGTAATTCAGACCAATTGTTATTCTTTGGTCAGGAAAAAAGGCAAATTATAGATAGGCCTACCTATTGAGTAAAATGAAATCTTTTATATAAACTATTTTTCATAAGTCAACGGTTTGTTCATAATTCTTGTACAAGTTGATATGACCCTCACTTAGGCCCTCATGTCAATGCCTACTTTGTTTTTAATAGAATAATTTTTGGGCAAATGACCACAAAGAAACTTCTTATTGTAAAAAAGCCACATTATATTGACCTAAATATATTTGATAAAACAGAAAAAGTCATGTAGCCTAATACAATAATTCCTTTGGTTTACTTACTACAAGTTCTAATTAAATACAGACCAATCAATTTTGTTGTTTTGTTTGAGACAAACTTAATACACAATTTTGGTTTTATTGAAAAACTAGTACAGTACCCTTCTTTTTTACGAGGTTTATGTTGATTTAAATTGTGCTTATTGCATTCAGTAATACAAACTATGTACCTACTAGCCTCTGTGTAATGCAAAAGTGCATTGTGGTCATGGTACTAGGAAAGAAAACAGTAGGTAACACGTGCATCTCCTATGACGTCACACAGGCGAAATGGCAACAACAAATACAAAAATATTGTTCTAATTCCCGTAGTTTACAATTCCAGCTGATAAGCGGTAAATAAATTACCTACTATTTAACTGAATGCTTCCATGCAATTAGTAGGAACCAGTATTTTATTGCCCCCCCCCCTCCTCGCGTGCTAACCCTGAGCCTGCTCAGACCCCCTGATTGGATACCCTCTGAAATTGAGTTCTGGGTACGTCCCTGGGAGGGGGACCTGGAGTTCTTGGGCATCTTCCATAAAACTTAAATTTAAATGGATAATAAGCTGATATTTTATGTGTTTCTTTTACGATAAATTATGTCTGGAAGGTACATTCTCCATTACGAGTTGTAATGGAGAATGTGATGGCTGCTTAGTATATTTTCTTTTTGATTTTAATGTTTGTAGTTTTTTGGATTTATAATATTGATAGTTTTAGCTGCGTTTTTGCTTGATTTGAGAAAATATAACATTGGCCTTATGGAGAATAGGTTCAAAATGGCGGGAAGTCGCTAG
The DNA here is from genome assembly GCA_035578905.1 of Stictocephala bisonia. Lineage (NCBI taxonomy): Eukaryota > Metazoa > Arthropoda > Insecta > Hemiptera > Membracidae > Stictocephala > Stictocephala bisonia. Next base: position 17,587,235 of record JAQJVL010000001.1, read on the forward strand.
AATTTGCGGTCAATCCAGCCCCTTCTCAATCCAAAATTACTTACAGTGTTATAAAAGATATTAAATCAGCTACTGACGCTGGCAACTTGGCTGTCTACTGCTGTATTAGATTTATTCTCGATTTATGTTAATGTTTTGTATTATAATCTTTATTATAATATTTTTATATGAATGTAATGTATCAAATCATATTGCTAGTTGTACATAGACATTATTTAGCAAGTTTGTGTAAAGTTTTAGTTTGTATATTTTTGTTATTTTCTATTTAATGAGATGTAGTATGGGTTCAATGTTTGTTTTGAACATTTTCCTGTCGGGGGTCTATTGTCGCTAAGTCGAGTTAAAACTCTTCTTAGAAAGGTGTGGATCAGTTTAGATTATTCTTTTAAAGGTAATTTCAAACAACTAAATTTTGTTTTCATACGTATCATGCTTTGGGTGATGAAAATAGCCCAACAACTTTTATTACAAATAATTCAGAGAGAGTAAAAAATAATCTTGAAACAAACAGGAAACGTTGAACAGATAGGAGACATTTTGAATTTTACATCTAGTACTAAACTTTATTAAGCACTAAATCGTTTTTTCAATTAATTTATAAGGGAATCAAGGCTATTAAGATTAATACTTTTAAATAAGACGGAAATTGAAAAAAAAAACTATCCATATACACACACTTATAAATATATAATATCCTCTCATATACAATATTTATGTAGGTATAAATATGTATATATGCATATACATATGCATATATACATATTTATACCTACATAAATATGTCATTTAATAAATATGAAAAAAACATGAAATACCATAAATATGGCCTCTTTTAAATACACCTGCACATGTACTGGTTCAGAGTCATGCTGATGTTTCATAAAAAACTGATTACCACAGTATAAACTTTTCAGTCCATAGACGGATCGCAGAAGGGTCTCAGCTTGTAGAATTATTCAGTCTTAAATTTTGTTGACTAAAAGACTTTCTCTACTTCAGAGTTTTCCTAACTTTTATTTGTATGTAACATGTTTGCAGATCATTTCACTGCCAAGCTCTCAGTTCGAATGACCAATGGCCCAGACTTCGTCGCAACTAATTTTACATTCTTCGACTGTAACACATACAGCTCCTGTACGCAGTGTGTCTCCTCATCCTTCCCATGTGACTGGTGTGTGGACGGTCATCGCTGCACTCACGATACAGCAGAGAACTGTCGTAATGATATTCTAGTCACCGGAGTCAGTGTGAGTATTCATTGATATTGGATTTACTGGCCTGATAAGAGATTTGATCTTCACATTTTATTCCTTTTAATAGCTGTAATATTATATTACATGTATACATTTAAATTTATAACTTAGATTAAATGATACTGCAATATGAATTAAGGTGACCAAAAACCAATTAAACTAAAGAAATAACACCAAAAAGCCCTGTTTTAGTTCATTTATATTCTGTAAACAGGGGATGTCTAAATCATATTACTCTTTTTTAAATGTTATTAAATTCAAATTGTATGTTTTGTTTTAAAATATTGAAATTTGTTCAGTGCAATCTTTTTTCTAACCAATAAAACAATTGGATTAGTAATAGTAATATTACAAAAAAATTATAAATAAATACAATAAGGATTGTATTTAGGATTTAAGCATGGATTGATAACATTTATAACTTTCTCTAGAGTGATTGTTGAAAGTATATTTGTTTACAATCACTTATATATGCTCTGCCTCAAATTAAAAGCTCTCTTAGTCTTAAATTCTATAAAAGCAACCAGTGCTGCTGCGTGATTCTCAGTTTCTGAGACTTCACCATTGTGACAGAAGGCATAAATCCATGTGTATTATGGATTTAATTATTGGGGAGACTCAATTAACATGTTAAATGCGGATGACCCGCCCGCGGGCCATGGTGCCGCTTCATTATATAGAGTAGTATAGAGGTGCTGATGTATAATATCTCATAAACGAGGGTCGTCCAGAAAGTAAAGAACCTTTTGGTGTAGGTCAATAAAAACAAAAGATACGAGGATGAACATTTATTTACAACTATTTATAACCTTACTCTATTTTTCAATAAAATCACCGGAACCGTCAAGGCACTTGTTGTAGCGTGACACCAATTTTTGAATACTCTTATTTTTTTTTTTTTTGAACGTTTGAACGTTTTTTTTTTCTTTTTTTTTTTTCTTTTTGAACGTTGTAGCGTTATACTCTTCTGCCGCCAAGAAATGAAGCCACGTTTTTACTCCTTCTTTGAGATCATCGTCGTCCAAAAAGTTTTTCCCGCCTAAAAACACTTTCAACTTTGGAAACAAGTGATAGTCACTCGGAGCCAGATCCGGACTGTACAGAGGATGTCCAAAGATTTGCCATTTGAAAGATTGAAGTTCTGCTTGGGTTCGTGCAGTGCAATGAGGCCGAGCATTGTCATGGATCAGCACCACCTTCGAGGAGCACACATCTTTCGATAACCAAGACGCTCCGTCACTATTTCGTGCAAAAGCGACCTTGAAATTTGTGGAAAAAATGCCAGTAGACCGCTCAAAGTGAAACGCGGTTTTCTTGAATTTTTTCGTCAACTTTCGCTGTCAACTCGTCAGTAACGAGTGACGGCCTTCCACTTCCTTCCTCGTCGTGCACACTAGTTCTGCCTTCATTAAATTGAATGCACCATTTTCTCACCGATGACTCGTTCATCGCATTGTCATCATACACTGCCTTAATTTGCCTATAAATTTTTATGGGTCGAACATGCTGCACATTCAGAAACCGAATCACACTACGGACTTCACACTTGGCGGGATTTTCGATTGGCCACAGCACATTTTTAACTTCCACAAGAGACGCAAACGTGACCTCACGGCACCGCTACACAGCTCAAACTGAAGCGGAAGGTTTGGACTAAAGAATAAGCCCACTCCCGCGGTGGTGGGGGAACTGCGCCGTCCGTGATGCGCAATCGTTCTTTACTTTCTGGACTACCATCGTACATATAAAATCAACTTCAAACAGCTTCTTGGATGTTTAGATGGATATAAAACCATGTCAACATGGTAAGTAAAAACATAATTTTTATACTTCAGCTCCTAGGGATATGATAGTATTAGACAGCCAGAATCAACCTGTTAAGTGGATGAGTCTATTTCTCCATTTTTGCAAGAAACTGTTATAACTCAAGAATCTATACTATTTCATTTAGTACAATTATTTATCTATTTTACCTATACAAATCACAGTTTTGTTTGATTTGTGGTCTAAAGCATATGGGAGAATTTGGCCCAAACGATGGCTGAAAAATACAATGAAAGACATTATAATATGCGCCATATCAATGCAAGCATAAAAGCAAACTCTCCTCTCTCTCCCTAACGCCCCTCACCAAACCAGTCGCCAAACTGCCCAGTTTGCTACTATATGCTGCACCAAACGTTTTCTGAGCTTCCCAAGATAAGTTTTTGCTATTCTATTCAGTTATTGTAAGTAAATAGTTTCTGGTTGATTTGAGATATGCTATTTTTATGTTTGCAGTTTTCATGAGATATTGTATACAAAAGATTGCTTTCATGAAAATATATTTCATGTAAAGAATATCTAATGTCATTTATTAGAAACTATAATGCTGGAAAATAATAAACAAGTTCCTGTCAGGTAAACAATTCCAATACACGTTTTATGAGATAATCAAACTTTCATTTTGTAAAAAAAATTGTATTTTAAGATACTATTACTACTTTAACCCTTTGAGCCCCAGGCGCCAATATCATCAGCTTTGAAATTTTGTCTGAGAAACCCCAAGGGCCAATCTCATCGCCGTGCGTGTATTACGCGAGAAGCCCCGAGGGCCGATCTCATCGCCGCGCGTATACTACGCGAGAAACCTTAGACGCCGATCAGGTCGGCGGCACGTAGTTTATCTTGTACAAAGATCAAATCTTATTATATATACGCAATTCTTATACCAAATGAAAGCTAATGAGTTTAAATCTGGTGTAAAAATAACAAATAATTATAACAGTGCATTTTATATAGTAATAATAACATGACAAGTTATCTGACAGCTGTTTTCTACCAGTCTGACTGTAGTTACTCTTTGTGTACAACATCGTGAAGTTGTAAGATTTTGTTGTTGTTTACATTCAGTGTTTATGAGTGGGCTTTGTGTAATTGATAGATTTTTATTTTGTAATTATATTATTTCTTTGGATTATTAGTTTATTTTGTGAGTTTATAAGTTTGTGAGTACAAGTTTTATTTATATATATATATATGTTTATAATATAAATTTAATACATAGCAGTTATAAATATATAGCTACATAAACCCATTTGGAGTAAAAATATAATTGTAAATATTTCAATTTATAAAAATTAACCAATAATTAATAATTAGTAACATTACCATTTATTACAAGTCAACATATACATTACTTCTTATAAAATGCCATTTTATATGTATATATTCAAAATATTATAAAAACCGCAATTTTATGTATAATTTCATGTAAGTTTCAGGATATATTCTTAAAAATATGCTAAACAAGGAAATATATATATATATATATTGCCATAACATTAGTTGAAACCTACTTATATAATAATAAAAAATAAAAATAAATATATATATATTTTTTAACTACAAATATTTATATAAAGTTTTTATTTTTATAAACATTTTTTAATCAAATATGTATTTTCTGTTAGGGTGTATGATTACCTTTAAAAGGTTGCTTTTATATTGGCAATATCTTTTTTTATAACGTTACAATCAATTTTTTGCTAAACACTTACAAAATTCTCATTTTAGGCCTGGGCATTCTAAGTACTCTTGCCCACCTTGAGCTGGGATTTCACAGACACGCCTGTCAAAAATGTCTGGGATTTCTCAGAGTGAAATATGACAATATGGCTGGGACTCAAAGGGTTAATTATGGAATATAAAAATCATTTCTACAGTATGAAAATATTACAAAACTACATTATGATTCAAATGACAGTTTAATAATGTATACACAGAGAGTCTTAAATCACCAGCTGACAATGCTCCTAGCAAGTGCAGCATGAGTGTTGGCTTGAGTGCCAGGCCTGCATTGTTGTGATGCATTGTATAGTGTTGCAACTTAATTTTTTCACTTCGTAAATATGTGATAAATTGGCAATACGTATAGCCAACCATCTGATTTACTTCTATAAAACATTAGGAACAAAAATTTAGTTTCCAATAGTTTTCTTAGAATATAAAAATTAAATTTTTGATATTTTTTCTACAATACAAGTAAACGTCACACAACACAAATTTATTACCATAAATTTCGTGCTGTGTGAAATCGATCACCATAATATTGGTGCATTTTGTACTTGTATTGTAATATATTTGTGGAATTTTTGCTTATATTGTAATAAATTTGTGTTGTGTGACGTTTACTTGTATTGTATATATACCAACACGTATTATGCTAATTAAAAAACTATTTATTTTTTCTCTACTATGAAAATTAGCTTGGTCCTCATAGGGCTTTTTTTATTTTATGTGGTAGCTGCCATAGCTGTGAGTTCACAAATTTGTGATAGTCCAGCTACCAGGTTTGTTGCTCATTTAGAACTACCCAGGGGTTACGTACAGCTTAAAGGTGGTGCGGCTGGCATCAACTAATACACTTGAATTATGCTACGTACTTTTGAAGAAAATGCTAAAGAACTGTTTGATAAGCAATACAACATACAGTATAGAAGAATTTACTCATTTAAACAGCTCCATTTTCTCTGAGTTTTAATTTTTTGTCTATCATAAATTAAACTTTTTATTGTTAAAACCATAACATATTTTGTTATTTTGATGTTAACATATTAATTTGCTCCATTTTTTCTTGCATTGCTTGTTTATATTATTGTTTTTGTTATCAATTTCATTTAATCTATAAAAAAAAACTTTATTTTAGAATATTTGTATTATTATGTGAGCAATTGCTATTCTTGAAGAATATGTAAATAAAGCTGTTTGACTATGACTAGCGCTTGTTATAACTCTAGACTGCATATTACTACTACATACAGACACTCGATCCTTCCCTGCCTTATGATGGGAGGGGTATAATAATAGGAAATCTTTAAAGTGTGATCCTGCAGGTGCAGGCACTGTGTCTCGCTCTACGTGTGCGTAGCGAGTGGATTGTGATATGACATGCAGGCAAAAGTACGATTACCAATTGAGTATATGAAGTTAAACAATTTTGTATATTGGAGAATATTAGAAAGCATAAGATTCCCTTCACGTTGTTGTATTTCTTGTCGTATTGTATATCAATACATGAGCGGTAAAGGAGAGATGAGAAAAATTAAATATTTATATCTAAATTTATTCGAAGGACCAGGGAATTTTATATTAAAAACGCCCAAAAAGTTATTGTCTATAGAGAGAGTTCGTGGATAATTTGTTGTTGCAAAATGGGACAAAATGTCGAGTAATATGTTGATAATTATAAAAATAAATAAAGTTACACACATGAAATGATGGAACAGTACCTTGTCCAATATTCCAATTAGATGAGAGAAGGTCCGGAGACAACCGTTGGTGAGGTGGTAGCGAGGTCCATCAATGTCCTGGTACAAAGTAGGGAAACGCCAACGAACGACAGTTCTCCCTTCATTTCACCTTCTTGACACGAATCACGGTAGAACGCTTTCGCAAAGTTCATCTGCCACGGAAGCGCGCACAAAGGAAGTTCTAGAAGATCTTGAAGCACAGACAATGACGGGAGTTCACACAAGAAATTAAATGTACAAAATATCACACACAAAAATATTAAAAGACGTTTAAGAGTGGTTAACAGAGATTTAGAGAAACAATATAGAAACAGCACGAGGCAGAGGGCCTCCAAAAGTGTATATTAGAGAAGTGCGCTGTGAGAGGGACGTTACAAGACCGAGTTTTCTAGACAGAGTGAGGTGGCGGAAACCCCGCGTGGTGCAAAACGTTTTTAGAACAGTGCATTCCAACCAATCAGATTTCAAGACGACTGACTACGTCATATCGCCTGATTTATATCGCTTTTAGAAAGCGTTATCCCCCTCTCTCTCTCTCTCTCTCTCTGTTGAGATATTTCAAATTAAAAAATAATACAACTTAAAATGCGCTCTTGGCTTAAAAATTATTTCTTAATGCTAAAGTGTTAACACATTAAATGCTATTAGAAAGACTTAAAATATAAGATATAAGTACTGAACATTCCGGCCCCCTTGAAGCATTGTAGGCTTCAACAACAAAGTCACATAATAGAAAATCACACCACACAGGTTTAGAGATTGGGGCACGGAACTAGAAAAGAGATTTTAGTCTGTGGGCAGAGGAAACACCTTTACCACTGGTCTAGTAAGGTGTCCATTTGGAGTGCGTAAGTCCACCACGCGCACAACACCATCAGTCCCTGGGTGTACGGCGGTAACACGAGCCAGAGGCCACGAGAGGGGCGGAGAGTTCTGGTGCACTAGCACGAGATCACCAACTTTGATATTCTCACGTGGTTGGGTCCACTTATAACGTTGCTGGAGCGTATGCAAGTATTCCAGCTGCCATCGTTTCCAGATGCGTTGGTGTAGAGCTTGAACCAACTGCCAATGTCGTAGGCGGTTGTCCGGTGCGTCGCTTGCTGAGTGTAGAGAGACATTGAGGCTCGTAGAGGTGAGAGTGGATGCGAAAGGTGCGCTGGGAGCAGTACCCAATACAACAAACCCGAAATGCGTGCCAATTACATAAGGCATATGCTGCCCCAGTGAGAACTGCTCATTAGTGAGTATTTTTGGAAATATACTTCCACCTAAGATAACGTCAATTCGCCCAGGTAAATGGAATGTGGGATCAGCGAGAATGTATCTCTGAGTCTTATTGTAGACTTCTGGGGCTAGAGGTACTCTGGGTAAATCCACGGTCAATTTATCTAATATTAACATTGGCTGGTCAGGAGCAATGATGAGACCAGATAGAGTGCTGATTGTGAGATGAGTTTGACCTTTTGGTTTTGCCGTGCTTTGGCTGAGGCCAGAGATGTGAGTTTGAGACTTAGTACGGCGCACTCCCAAGAGTTGAGCGGCGCGTTCGGAAATTAAATCCGTCATACTCCCTGAATCAAGTAAAGCCCTGAATACATGGGATCTACCTTCAGGAGTTTTTAGTTGTACCAGTAAGGTGCCCAACAGCACGGTGTAACAATCTGGCATAGAGGGGGGTGAATCTTGAGAAACGAGAGTCACCTGAGAATCGTTATGGTTCTCACTAGAGCGATGACGTGTACTGGAGACGTCATGAGCTGTGTTACTACGGACGGGCTGATTAGCAGCATTGCCCGAGGCAGCTTGAAAGTGTAACAACGAATGGTGTTTTTTGTTACACGTGGCCTTAGATTGGCATTTCTTGAGTTCATGAGCGCCTAAACATGAGATGCAGCGATTATGTCTCTTGACGAGCTGATGTCGTTCTTGAGGAGTTTTGTCGCGAAAAACCGTACATGAATAGACTTTATGTCCACTCTGATTACAGATGAAACATGGAGGAGGCATAGTCTTGGTTTGAGCGGAGTTAGAGTGAGTTGTGACCATTGAAACATCACTAGAGCGAAAGTTCACCCTTTTTGGCGCAGTCACCTTGTTGCGGGCGTGAGGAGGAACATAGGTAGAAGCCTTTACCTGAGGAACGTTATGAATATTGGCATCTTCAGTTTGGCTGCATTCAGTGTTCAAAAATGTTATTATTTCTTTGACTTCCGGTAACGAGTGAGCAGACGCGTCATTCGAAGAGGTTGACCGGGAAGCTTCCAGCCTTTTTCGTAAGTCGGAATCCATACGTCGGAGGATGAGGGCGGAGAGGAGCGGATTGTTTTCACCTACGTCACAATGTAAAGCTTTCAATGCCTGAGAGTGTTCTGTATATTGATTGACAAATAGTCTGAGACCCTTGATTGAGGACGAACTAATTTGAGGCAGGTCCAGTAACTGGTTCAAATGGAGAGTTTGTAACCTCCGGGAATTATGGTAGCGATCCCGTAAGAGGTCGTATGCTATTAAGTAATTAGCAGAGGTTAGATTGAGTCCTTTAATTAGGTTTAAGGGTTCGCCGCTCAAAACGCTCAATAAGTACTGAAACTTCATTACTGCACTAAGACTGGCATTACGGTGAATGGTTGTATCAAATAAATTGATAAAGGAAGTCCAAGTCAGAAGATCGCCCGAGAATTTTTGTAATTCTAATTTTGGCAGACGGACCTGAGAGACACTAGAGACCTGAGGAGTCATACTGACGTCACTCAAAGCCGATGGTGTTTTGGGTTCTTCGACTGGAAGTAGCGTTTCGATTATACCAAGAATATGAGCGTAGACATCGTTAATAGAGTCCTGATCTTCCGCTAAGACTTCGTCTTCAATGGCCTCATCATCTGTTAGATTTAAGGCTCGTTGCAGGTTAGCCTCAAAATCAGCTTTCTTTTTCTTGACTTCATTAGAGACGGTTGATAAGCTCTTCAGTTGAGCAGGCGTAAGAAGCTCCTTTTGGGTAGCGAATTCTTCAACTTGAGTTTTTATTTTAACGAAGCGCGCTTTAGTTAACGCTGTAAGACGAGTATAGAGAGCCGCCTTGAAATCAGAAACTTTAGGAGCCATTTTGAATTTTTCAGATACAGTAAGTAGTAAAACAAAATTAAATGTAGATATGAAATACAAGACACTATTGTGAGCAGAGCACTAAGTCGCTAAATACATTTTTCCATATTTTATTTATATCTATTTTGACTTACTTACTACAGTATTAAAATATCGGCAGAGACATCACAAATTATTTTGCAATAAGAACAATAAACAAACAAATAAATAAGAGATTCAAAGTGTGAGGTAAGCTTAATCTGCAATGTTATAACAATTGCAGTCTTGATTGGTTCCACTGAGAACTTTGCTTTGATAGCTAAATTTGTTAGTAGCAATGTGTATGAACACTAGAGAGCAAGGAAAAAGTATAAATTTTATTTTCAATGAGAGATCAGAGAACTAATTATTTTTAGTTAATTAGCTTCCAATAAGCTTATGGTAATAACACATTAGAGAGAGACATGATAAATAGCTAATTCTTGCTTATTTCAGAGAGAGTGTACAAAACTATAAGTGTACATAACTAGTTTTGTATAGTTAGTTAATTAATTATTAGTTCAGCACAAATACAATAAATATGAATTAGGTAATTTAGGTAATTAGTTAAACAAAATTTATTTACCCTAGCAGAGAAATGTGTATTTAATAAAGCTTAACTGCTTTACCAAAAGAGACTTAAACTAGGCTAATTGACTATACACAGTAAAACAATAGTTAACCTCACAAAAACGGAATGAAAAAGCAATATATTGTACAATAAAAAGCCGTATAAAACACCTTTTGTATTTAATTAGCCTTCAAATGCTAATTAGAAAAATAGAGTAAAAGATAATAATTTAATTTAAGATTAAATATATATAAGATTATTCAATTTAATTCAATTTATATTTCTAAGTTTATACACAAATGAATTAACTAGCCATTGCTAAAATCCTTATAATGAGAAGCATTGACTAATGCTAGTGACTACCACATGATATGTGAGTAGCGTACTGTCAATAAAGTAAACAAACAGGAGTTGAAAACTGTCAGCGCATGCGCTATAGAGCGGATGTGCTGCAGACAGTCAGAGAGAGTGAGGGGGTTGAGAAAATCAATACTGCGTACCTCGAATCGGCACGCTTCGGAGATGTTCGTGATTCTTCGTAAGCATTACGCCTGTTATTGGGCTAGGGGCGTGGCCTTCGCAAACTGCAAAAAAAGGCAAATTGCAAATGGCGAAAACTGAAGTGAATCGTGCTTTCTATTATCCACAAATAAGAGTTTCTGTATTTCCAAAGAACTGTATCCTAGAAATCCGGTTCGAAATGACCAAAACATGAGCAGTAAAGGAGAGATAAGAAAAATTAAATATTTATATCTAAATTTATTCGAACGACCAGGGAATTTTATATTAAAAACGCCCAAAAAGTTATTGTCTATAGAGAGAGTTCGTGGATAATTTGTTGTTGCAAAATGGGACAAAATGTCGAGTAATATGTTGATAATTATAAAAATAAATAAAGTTACACACATGAAATGATGGAACAGTACCTTGTCCAATATTCCAATTAGATGAGAGAAGGTCCGGAGACAACCGTTGGTGAGGTGGTAGCGAGGTCCATCAATGTCCTGATACAAAGTAGGGAAACGCCAACGAACGACAGTTCTCCCTTCATTTCACCTTCTTGACACGAATCACGGTAGAAGCTTTCGCAAAGTTCATCTGCCACGGAAGCGCGCACAAAGGAAGTTCTAGAAGATCTTGAAGCACAGACAATGACGGGAGTTCACACAAGAAATTAAATGTACAAAATATCACACACAAAAATATTAAAAGACGTTTAAGAGTGGTTAACAGAGATTTAGAGAAACAATATAGAGAAAGCACGAGGCAGAGGGCCTCCAAAAGTGTATATGAGAGAAGTGCGCTGTGAGAGGGACGTTACAAGACCGAGTTTTCTAGACAGAGTGAGGTGGCGTAAACTCCGCGTGGTGCAAAACGTTTTTAGAACAGTACATTCCAACCAATCAAATTTCAAGACGACTGACTACGTCATATCGCCTGATTTATATCGCTTTTAGAAAGCGTTATCCCCCTCTCTCTCTCTCTCTCTCTGTTGAGATATTTCAAATTAAAAAATAATACAACTTAAAATGCGCTCTTGGCTTAAAAACTATTTCTTAATGCTAAAGTGTTAACACATTAAATGCTATTAGAAAGACTTAAAATATAAGATATAAGTACTGAACAATACATATTATATTGTATATCAATACATATGATATTGATATACAAATAATAACAAACATATGAAATAGATTATTTAAGATCAAATGTGCTAATTTGTAGAAAAATTATGTAATTTTAAATAAATGTTGATCAAGACCATTCCTATGAGGGTCTCTTTTCAAATCTTGGAGTAATTAGTGTAATAGTTTTTTAATGGTTATTCAAACTTGGGTAAGTTGCTAAAAAAATGTAACTGAGTTACAATTACTGCCCCAAAAATGTAACTAAGTTGCAGTTACAGTTAAAGCTAAGAAAATGTAACTCAGTTACAGTTACATTTTTTGCTAAAAAATGTAACTTAGTTAAAATTACAGTTACTTTTACGAAATATTGTTCAACTGTATTTCCTTTATAGTGGTATTGATATGAACAAAAATAACTTTTTGTGAGATCAATACAGTTATAATCACAGCATCAAAAAGACCATTAAGACATATCATTATTTTTCCACGATTATGCACTTTCTTACCACCTCTGGAAATACAATAGCTTGTTGAAAAAGTAGTAAAATATGAGTATATATTCTTGAAAAGGTTGATTTCAACCTCGAAAAACTCGTTTTTTACCGAAAAATCGGAAAACTAGTTTTTAATCTAATACAGTAAACCTTCGATAGTTCGACTCTTGGTACTTCGACAGTCCGTATTCTTCGACAGGGGATGAGCCGATACGTAAAAACAGCGGTGACCGATATTGTCCACGAAAACATCCGCCACGTGCCACCCCGGCTAGTGACCGCTCACCGGGACTGGTTCTTTTGTTCTCCTGGGACATTTGGACTGCTTATTATAACCTGTACACCACGAAAGTAGTTTTTCGGTTATATCTCGAGAAATAATTGTAATAAGCCAAATAATTTTCAAATTCGTATTCAGCGCAAAAAACATCAAAATAAAAATATGATTAAAATACCAGTTAAATTAATGGGAATATGTCATAAATACTAAAAACTGTAACATTGGATTTTTTATTTTTTGGTAAAATACGTGGTTTAAATTTGTAATTTGCGTTAAATTCGGGTGCTTGGCCTCGTGACGGCCTGCCGACCGTCACTCTAGCGGGAATATAGGTGAATTCGGGTTTTGTGGTTAATAGTTGATGTATATCCCCCCCAAATAATGGATCATACAATTAAAGAGTGCTCCCTTGGCTCTTTTACGGAGGGATTAGCTAGCATAAATAGAATCAGTGAGGTAGGTCTTAAATGGCTTGATGGATTTAGCTTTATGATAGGTAATCACTTTATATTTTTATTGGTAGGAAATGACCTTTGGACCTATTTGCAAATATACTACAGCCTTTTTACTTTTAAAAATTAAAAAATATTTATAAATAGAAGCTGACAACAAACTATACGCTGTATTTATCTACTATGAATACTTATAAATGG
>JAQJVL010000001.1:18205527-18420611 GCA_035578905.1 Stictocephala bisonia
ACGCCTTTAGCAACATTTCATCTTTTGAGGCAGACGGCCCACAAGGAGTTGAACGAAAATCTTCAACGTAAGCCTAGGTTGAGTTTGGTATCAAATGAAGGTTCTGTTCAAGAGAAATTAACTACCGCAAACCGGACTTCGAAAGGTTTATCCTTTCAAGAGTAGCGGCCATTTGAATTTCAAGTACCTAATTTAAACAATATTATTTTTCCGCTATTTAACGGTTTAAGTAAATTATACTGATCAAAAATTATACTTCATAGAACACAACTATTTAAAAAATTTAAATTATCAAATTATCCATGGAAAAAATAACATTGTTGTGAAAGCGTTTCCATATTTTTCCCACCCTGTATATTGATTTTTCATACAATATTTCATAGCCAATTACTAGAATAAAAATTATATGTACTTTTTCATCTACTTTTGTTAGTTATTGTACTAAAAGTAAATAATATGGAGTGGGTAAATAAGTAGATGTGGGGGATATATAATGTGGAGGATAGTCATTATTTAACTATCCTCCAAAGAGTATTGGTTTGTTTAATTCCTTTCAGAAGTTACAGACTTATGGGACCCCTTGTATACTATAGTTCTCAAGTTTAGTATGATAGAGATAATAAATAACATATATAGCTTTGTTTAATCCTCGTTCCAATCAGGATTAAGAAGTACATCTCAAATAAAAACATTGGCCATTGGAGGATTGAATTCGATGTTATATCGTAAAAAATTGATACTAGTGATTACGCCCTGAGTAATTTTGTAATTTCAAAATGCCGTTATCAATGAGGAACGCGGAAAGTTAGGGAGACAATCACGATGACGAACAGGTGACTTTATATCAGGTAAATCTTGTCTGAATAATGCTGCGACATACGAAACTCGACACTTTCATCGGCTGGCAAGATGTTATCAATGCCGGCTTGATGAATTATCCTACCAACTTGAATAATGTGGCCCAAATAACCGAGTTCTTTATAAATGTAGCAATGATTTGATATTACAAACTGAATAATATAAAAATATCACATGTCATAAGACGTTTCTTAATAAACATAAATTAATTTCTTCCTGTCACATGATTCTTAGATGTTAAACTACTGATATTTTAGTAAGATCATGGTTATGTGAAATGCTTTATGCATAATACAATGTGTGTATAGTAAAATAGATTAATGCTGTACTTTATAGATTTATTTCTATTCTAAATGCATAAAAAGTATGGAATGTTTTACTCCAATTCGATGGTACACAAGGATGCACTAGAGGATGGATGGTACACAAGGATGCACTGGAGGAGCGATGATACACAAGGATGCACTGGAGGATCGATGATACACAATGATGAACTGGAGGATCGATGGTGCACAAGGATGAAATGGAGGATTGATGGTACAAGAGGATTAACTGGAGGATCGATAATACACAAAGATGAACTGGAGGATCGATGGTGCACAAGGATGAACTGGAGGATCGATGGTGCACAAGCATGAAATGGAGGATCGATGGTACACAAGGATTTACTGGAGGATCGATAGTGCACAAGGATGAACTGGAGGATCGATGGTACACAGGGATGCACTAGAGGATCGAGGATACACAATGATGAACTGATGGATCGATGGTGCACAAGGATGAAATGGAGGTTCGATGATACACAAGGATGCACTGGAGGATTGATGTTACAAGAGGATTAACTGGAGGATCGATAATACACAATGATGAACTGGAGGATCGATGGTGCACAAGGATGAACTAGAGGATCGATGGTGCACAAGGATGAACTGGAGGATCGATGGTACACAGGGATGCACTGGAGGATCGATGATACACAATGATGAACTGATGGATCGATGGTGCACAAGGATGAAATGGAGGATCGATGATACACAAGGATGCACTGGAGGATTGATGTTACAAGAGGATTAACTGGAGGATCGATAATACACAATGATGAACTGGAGGATCGATGGTGCACAAGGATGAACTAGAGGATCGATGGTGCACAAGGATGAACTGGAGGATCGATGGTACACAGGGATGCACTGGAGGATCGATGATACACAATGATGAACTGATGGATCGATGGTGCACAAGGATGAAATGGAGGATCGATGATACACAAGGATGCACTGGAGGATTGATGTTACAAGAGGATTAACTGGAGGATCGATGGTGCACAAGCATGAAATGGAGGATCGATGGTACACAAGGATTTACTGGAGGATCGATAGAACACAAAGATGCACTGGAGGATCGATGGTACACAAGGATGCACTGGAGGATAGATGTTACACAAGGATGCACTGGAGGATCGATGATACACAATGATGAACTGGAGGATCGATGGTGCACAAGGATGAAATGGAGGATCGATGATACACAAGGATGCACTGGAAGATCGATGGTACACAAGGATGAACTGGGGCGGCGATAGTACACAAGGATGCACTGGATGATCAATGATACAAAAGGATGAACTGGAGGATCGATGGTGCACAAGGATGAACTGGAGGATCGATGGTACACAGGGATGCACAGGAGGATCGATGATACAAAAAGATGAACTGGAGGATCGATGGTACACAAGGATGAACTGGAGGATTGATGATACACAAGCATGCACTGGAGGATTGATGGTACACAAGGATGAACTGGAGGATCGATGATACACAATGATGAACTGGAGGATCGATGGTGCACAATGATGAACTGGAGGATCGATGGTGCACAAGGATGAAATGGAAAATCGATGGTAAACAAGGATGCACTGAAGGATCGATAGTACACAAGGATGCACTGGAGGATCGATGGTACACAAGGATGCACTGGAGGATCGATGGTACACAAGGATGCACTAGAGAATCGATGATACACAAAGATGAATTGGAGGATTGATGGAACACAAGTATGAACTGGAGGATAGATGATACAAAAGGATGAACTGGAGGATTGATGGTACACAAGGATGCACTTGAGGATCGATGATACACAATGATGAACTGAATGATCGATGGTGCACAAGGATGAACTGGAGGATCGATGGTGCACAAGGATGAAATGGAGGATCGATGGTACACAAGGATGCACTGGAGGATCGATGGTACACAAGGATGCACTGGAGGATCGATGATACACAAGGATGCACTGGAGGATCGATGGTGCACAAGGATGAAATGGAGGATCGATGATACACAAGGATGCACTGGAGGATCGATGATACACAAGGATGAACTGGGGCGGCGATAGTACACAAGGATGCACTGGATGATCAATGATACAAAAGGATGAACTGGAGGATCGACGGTGCACAAGGATGAACTGGAGGATCGATGGTACACAGGGATGCACTGGAGGATCGATGATACAAATAGATGAACTTGAGGATTGATGATACACAAGGATGCACTGGGGGATCGATGGTACAAAAGGATACACTGGAAGATCGATGGTACATAAGGATGAACTGGAGGGTTGATGATACACAAGGATGAACTGGAGGATTGATGGTACACAAGGATGCACTGGAGGATCGATGGCACACAAGGAAACACTGGAAGATCGATGGTACACAAGGATGAACTGGAGGGTCGATGATACACAAGGATGAACTGGAGCATAGTTGATACACAAAGATGCACTGGAGGATCGATGGTACACAAGGATGCACTGGAGGATCGATGGTACACAAGGATGAACTGGAGGATCGATGGTTCACAAGGATGAACTGGAGGATCGATGGTACACAAGGATGCACTGGAAG
Source organism: Stictocephala bisonia (assembly GCA_035578905.1). Taxonomy (NCBI): domain Eukaryota; kingdom Metazoa; phylum Arthropoda; class Insecta; order Hemiptera; family Membracidae; genus Stictocephala; species Stictocephala bisonia. The sequence continues at coordinate 18,209,294 of JAQJVL010000001.1, forward strand.
ATCGATGTTACACTAGGATGCACTGGAGGATTGATGATACACAGGGATGAACTGAAGGATCGATTGTACACAAGAATGCACTGGAAGATATATGGTACACAAGGATGAATTGGAGGATCGATGGAACACAAGGATGTACTGGAGGATCGATGATACAAATAGATGAACTTGAGGATTTATGGTACACAAGGATGCACTGGAGGATCAATGGTACACAAGGATTCACTGGAGGATCGGTGGTACACATGTATGAACTGGAGCGTCGATGTACACAAGGATGCACTGGAGGATCGATGGTACACAAGGATGCACTGGAGGATCGATGATACACAAGGATGCACTGAAGGATCGACGGTACACAAGGATGCACTGGAGGATTGATGGTACACAAGGATGAACTGGAGGATCGATGGTACACAAGGATGCACTGGAAGATCGATGGTACACAAGTATGCACTGGAGGATTGATGATACACAAGGATGAACTGAAGGATCAATGGTGCACAAGTATGAACTGGAGGATCGATGGTACACAAGGATGCACTGGAGGATATATGGTACACAAGGATGAATTGGAGGATCGATGGAACACAAGGATGTTCTGGAGGATCGATGGAACACAAGGATGTACTGGAGGATCGATGATACAAATAGATGAACTTGAGGATTGATGGTACACAAGGATGCACTGGAGGATCGATGGTACACAACGATTCACTGGATGATTGATGATACACAAGGATGCACTGAACGATCGACGGTACACAAGGATGCACTGGAGGATTGATGGTATACAAGAGTGCACTGGAGGATCGATGGTACACAAGGATGAACTGGAGGGTCGATGGTACACAATTAAGAATTGGGGGATCGATGTGCACTTTGATTAAATATGATATGTATGTGTTTAAAGTTTCACAATCACATCTACTCTCTAGATTACTATTGTCATAATTGGTAACGTTTCGGAAATCACTATAAAATATAACACACACAATTATTTGTGGTCCTATGAATCTGAAATGCATAATCAGATATTGCTCCGTTTTCAACTAGTCCAAATTAATTGTCCTCTGTCATAGGTATTGAGCAATATTATGAAGTCACGAACATTGTGATTGAAGTGCATACAACAATATTTTTAAATGTTATTCCATTCATGTTTCGTGTATCTAATAGCTAACTCTACTAATGACTCACTGCGCAATTGTTTGATGATATTATAAATGTCAGATGATAGCAATCAGCTAGTCACGACAAAGATCCACCGTCAGTGTCGATAACTCAATGAACAGGCAGCCACATTCATTTGCTAAAGTTACACAATATATTGACAATTGACTATTGACAATTTCATGCTTCCTGTATATAACAGCATTAAACTACAGAAAATCATATGTTATTGAGTGATTCTTGTTTTATGAATGCCATTGATCAACGTAAGATAGCTTTAAACATCTGAAATTCAATTCTTATTGAGTTATTCCTTTTTTAGAAATGCCATTGATTAGCGTAGCTTTAAACATTAGAAATTCAAATGTTATTGAGTGATTCTTGCTTTAGGAATAACATCTATCAACATAAGATAAATTTAAACTACAGAAAGTCAAATGTTATTGAGTGGTTTTTGTTTTAGGAATGCCATTGATCAACGCAAGACAGCTTTAAACTACAGAAAGTCAAATTTATAATTATAATCAATGGTTATTTGATAATTCTTGTATCAGAAATGTTATTTATAAGGTTCTAATTACAAAATTGCCGTTTTCGAATTCCAGACTATCAAGTGTAATTTAATGATTATTTCCCGCTTGAACATTGATCGTTCCCGCAAGTCCTTTTGGAAAACCGTCCTTGATCAAACAACTTGTGATAAACTGCCATTTGGTAGGTTGAGCCACCGAACACGTGCCCCTTCACTTCCACGATGGATTTGGATTAGATCCAGAAAACGCGCACTATGCAAGTATGCAACTTGAATTTGCAAATAATTGGACATGCTTAAGAAATAAAGCACACTTCTGTACAATGTATAATGTAAAAAGGAGGATTGTTTGAGATGTCTACTTCAGTGGTATGGATCTATTAAATAAATTAATTGCCCTTTCGCTCACACGTCAAAATGAAAACTATCCCAATCCAATACATACAAGACATAATACACGTTTCACATCTCACATGACATATACAAAACTCTTGACGAATCGTTCCCCAATCCAACATACACAACACACCATATGTGTTTCACACCCATCAGCGTATAGGCCTACAAGACTCTTGATGAGTCGTCCCCTAATCCAACATACACAAGACACCCTATGTGTTTTACACCCACCAGACGTATAGGCCTACAAGACTCTTGACGAGTGGTCCCCCAATCCAACATACACAAGACACCCTATGTGTTTCACACCCACCAGACGTATAGGCCTACAAGACTCTTGACGAGTGGTCCCCCAATCCAACATACACAAGACACCCTATGTGTTTCACACCCACCAGACGTATAGGCCTACAAGACTCTTGACGAGTGGTCCCCCAATCCAACATACACAAGACACCCTATGTGTTTCACACCCACCAGACGTATAGGCCTACAAGACTCTTGACGAGTGGTCCCCCAATCCAACATACACAAGACACCCTATGTGTTTTACACCCACCAGACGTATAGGCCTACAAGACTCTTGATGAGTCGTCCCCTAATCCAACATACACAAGACACCCTATGTGTTTTACACCCACCAGACGTATAGGCCTACAAGACTCTTGATGAGTCGTCCCCTAATCCAACATACACAAGACACCCTATGTGTTTTACACCCACCAGACGTATAGGCCTACAAGACTCTTGATGAGTCGTCCCCTAATCCAACATACACAAGACACCCTATGTGTTTTACACCCACCAGACGTATAGGCCTACAAGACTCTTGACGAGTGGTCCCCCAATCCAACATACACAAGACACCCTATGTGTTTCACACCCACCAGACGTATAGGCCTACAAGACTCTTGACGAGTGGTCCCCCAATCCAACATACACAAGACACCCTATGTGTTTCACACCCACCAGACGTATAGGCCTACAAGACTCTTGATGAGTGGTCCCCCAATCCAACATACACAAGACACCCTATGTGTTTCACACCCACCAGACGTATAGGCCTACAAGACTCTTGACGAGTGGTCCCCCAATCCAACATACACAAGACACCCTATGTGTTTCACACCCACCAGACGTATAGGCCTACAAGACTCTTGACGAGTGGTCCCCCAATCCAACATACACAAGACACCCTATGTGTTTCACACCCACCAGACGTATAGGCCTACAAGACTCTTGACGAGTGGTCCCCCAATCCAACATACACAAGACACCCTATGTGTTTCACACCCACCAGACGTATAGGCCTACAAGACTCTTGACGAGTGGTCCCCCAATCCAACATACACAAGACACCCTATGTGTTTCACACCCACCAGACGTATAGGCCTACAAGACTCTTGACGAGTGGTCCCCCAATCCAACATACACAAGACACCCTATGTGTTTCACACCCACCAGACGTGTAGGCCTACAAGACTCTTGACGAGTGGTCCCCCAATCCAACATACACAAGACACCCTATGTGTTTCACACCCACCAGACGTATATGCCTACAAGACTCTTGACGAGTGGTCCCCCAATCCAACATACACAAGACACCATATGTGTTTTACACCCACCAGACTTATAGGCTTGCAAGGCTCTTGACGAGTCGTCCCCTAATCCAACATACACAAGACACCCTATGTGCTTCACAACCACCAGACATATAGGCCTACAAGACTGTTGTTGGATCTCCCCCCTCCACTCCAATCGAACAGTTACAAAACTCTTGACGCACCCCCTCAACACAAGAATGCTCTGGAGGGTTGAGGGTACACAAGGATGCACTGGAGGATTGAGGGTACACTTGAATGCACTGGAGGGTTGAAGGTACACAAAGATGCACATTACACGATGACTATAACCCACCAAATGGAATATCAAGATCTCGACACGGCCTTCCACCACATCTACACGTGAATCTACTCTTTAAGTTGATTAGAATGTTTTAATAAACATATCGGCAATCCCTCGGCATATGTTTTTGGAAATAAGAGTTTGAAATTTTAGGAAGTCGTAATGAATTAAGTTATTTCCTTCCACGCGTTGTTTTCGGGCGTGGGCCTGGAGTGCGGAAATGACATAATGCGTGTAGCAGCAACAGGAGAAGCCGGTTCCGAAGAGGAAATGATTGGCATGTCAACCTTGAGCGCGTAGGCGGCGCGGCGCTCCACTTGCCAAGGTCACGCTGTGTGTCAAAATACCCTTTCATTATAATGTCATTATTTCTTTTTATGTCGTCCACAGTTGGAAATTTTTACGAGATGACGAAATATCTGTAACGATGGATTTCTTTGATTGTTTAAGAGGCATGTAAATGTAAATGACAAAACAGGATAACAGCAATAAACCCACGGAGTGTAAGGCGTATCTTTGTTACACGCGCTGTAACCTAGGTCATTTTGACCCGGACTTTAAAAAAAATGTGTAAAAAATAGTTGTTTGTCCGAATTAGACTTTTTTGGTATTAAATGAAAGAATATGTCTTTGCGTACAGGTTAATTGCCATGTTGGACAGTTTTAATAATTATTCAGGGCTTTGGGATAGTAAACACCTTAGAGATACAAAATAGTGTAAACATGTAATTAAAGTCAAATAAAATGTAAAAAAAACTCCCAATAGTTTTATGTCTGGACAAGAAAATTCCAAAAACATAGTCTTTCGGCATGAAAAACTAATAGCCCTATAAAAAGATCGTTTACGTACATAAACAGTTTGAGATAAAAATGTCAAAGTCTGTCATAAAATTATAATGGAAATTTTTATTTGTAGTCAAAGGAACACAACATTTTTTTACATGCTGCCAGCACAGCCTGAGCATAATTTACCCCAGTGTTCTCTGCAATATGCTAAAACAAACTTTTTTCAGTACATTTGTGTCTCTCTGTTCTTTGAATTAAGAGAAATAAGTGTGGTACCGCTTGCCCCACACACACGGCCAGTTCGGACTGTCAGTTCAACTGTGTATGGAGTTCAATTCTTGTTCAGTTCGATTTCAGCGCAAGCCACACGCGGCCAGGTCAGAACCTCCACTCGCCTCAACAGTTTGTATTGTGTCTTCCACGTATATTCTTTTTTCTAACTGTCTGCCGGCCGAACTAAAGGACTATACATACATACGTTCAGTTCGGCCCGCCTTCAAGGACCGTACAAATGATCCGTTCGGCCTGCCGTCAGTTCTAACTGTTAGAATTTATGAATTTTCATTAGTCTATCAGTTGGCCGATCTCAGGCCGAGCTGAAAGGATTTTGCATACACACGGTCAGTTCGGACTGACCGAGTATATGGGGCTTTACGTTTATCGTTTGCACTTGCAGCTTACGGACGAGGTCTACAACAATATCGTCTAGCTCTGACTAATGTCTTCATCACTTAACTGATTCATATTGTTTTAAGTCGACATTACTCAGTCATAACCTGAACATGTACAGAGTAAGCCTGGGTAAAAATGACCCGAAGACGACTATTTTTTAATATTGTGACAAGACAACTCTATTGTATTATAATGTTGTTATAATTTGTATTATTTTTGTAAATTTTTTGTTGGTATATTTCCCACCTTATATAAATGATATAAACTAAACATAAGTTCAATATGCAATAATAAATAAAGTATCTTCCAATCACCAGAGTGGTTTTAAACGCTTTGAAATATACGTAGAATTTACTACAGATAGAACAATTACTCCATTATTTGGTAAAAGTAAATCTATTTGGAGAAAAAGAGTGATAAAGTCACACAACATTTCAAAATTTATTTGGATAGTGAAGCCATCGAGGATCTTTTCCAGGTTGCCAATTGTTTCTCTACAGCACAATCTCCAGCTCATCATACATTCAAACCCAAGGAATTTTCTGACGTACTGTTCAAACAAATGTTATCTCTTTCTCAATACCGTATAAAAAGTCGTTTTTTGTCGACTTAGCTGTTAGTAATATACCATTACCAATATACTTTTGGTGTACTGCTTCGTATATCGTATGGATTAAAATGAACGTAGGTTTTTAGAAAATCAGTAAAACAGTACAGTATGTTTAAAAGTGTTTATGATAATGATTTACAGAGAAAACAATGGTGGTCAACGAATAGAGCCTTGAGGCACACCACAATCAGAAAGAAATTCATCTTCACGCATACTTGAAAGAAACATATAACCTTGTCAAGGACAGAGCTCAAACTGACAAGCCTATGGCACTTGATTTAGCCAAGTGGAACTGATGATTAACACAGTGGAAAGCTTTAGAAAAATTGTAAAGTTGAGAAGAATATTATACTAGGTTATGAGTGCACAATATTCCAGTTTCAAGAATGAATCAATTCGCTTTAAACGTACATACAAACGTTATTTTTAGGATGCTAAAACATTGCCTCACCCTCTTGCGCCGCAATCGGGTCTCTTTTTAGGGCTTCTTAGTCCTTTTACTCACCAGTACTTATCAAGGCCGAGCGAAAAACCACATCTGGATCACCCCCGAAGTCACGTCCAAACGGCCTGATCCGGGCGTTTGGACGTGACGAAATCTATCAGCTTCTGCACTATAGTCGTGTTCAACAGATGCCAATGAATATAGTGAAATACGTTTGCTTTATATCTAATTCTTAATCGTATATTCGTTGTATGTTATTGCATAGAAAATACGAATATAAATGAAAAGAACACAACAAAGTAATCTCTAAATATTATATATGTTTGGAATAAGCAAATAATTTAAATGTTTTGACTTTTGACTCAGATATATTTAGGCCAAAACTTCTATTTCTCCCTCGCAGTGCCAATGTGCAAAGATTTGATTAGAAAAAGAATATTTATGTAACAGTTTATTGTTAATAATATAGCTTTGTAATATCCATACACTCAACGAACATGCTTGAAAACAAGCTGTCAATATTACTCTTGTTTGGAAATGTAATTAAGAATATCTTGAACTATCTTCTGTTTTCTTTAAGTTGCTACTAGTGGTAAGAGACCGATCCAATGTCATCATGGTTTATATCAAAAAGATCGAACAAATTTGATTCGCTAGTCCATCACTTAAATGGGAGCTTTATCCAGAAGTAAGACGTCAGGAGGCACTACTTAAAGAATTCAATAAGATCTTGAGTGCCCCTCATCTCCTCATACCTTAGATCTCCACGTCAGAACTGTTGCTTAAAAATATCGAAACCTACCTCTACGTACTGATTTCCAGTTGAGCAGATCAAATTTCTCGTACAATACTAGCTGGGCCGTAGAGTGGAACAGTTTTGATGGACGAAATAAGTTCCCTATAACGATCTCAATACCTGTAGGTGAGATGAACCTCCCTCGTAGGGAGCGGACACTCTTGAATCGGTTCCAAACTGGCGTTGGTAAATGTAATTACTGGAAGTAAAAATGAGGATTGACACTTGATCAGTCATGTGATTGTGGTAAGTGTATCCAAACAATATATCACATAGTTACAGAGTGCTCCTGCGCTCTTTTGCGGAGGGGTTAGCCAGCATAAACAGAATCAGTGAGGCAGGTCTTAAATGGCTCGATGGATTGGTCTTAGCTTTGTGACAGGAGATCACTTTACATTTTTGTTCAATTATTATAAAATCATGACTTTTCGATCTTTATCCAAATTATGAATCGTAGCTTTTTAAAATTAACAATTGGTAGCTGACAACAAACCATACGATATATATGGGAGCTTTAGATTGTAGCGTCTAAGCTTCCAGGTTCTCGGAGAACTGCAAGGTCACTTGTTATTGGTACTTAAGTTTAATGAAAGTCCTTGTGTTAATAAGCTAAAGCAATAGCAATATCGTCTGCATAAATAAAATTGCTACGTTTTATGGCCGAGATGTCAGCGGTGTATTCAAGCGACACTACTTAAATATTGACTCAGCGGTAACTTATCTAATGTTACTCAACGTTTCTCTCACACACCACCGATTTCCCAATAGGCAACAAAATAATAAATATATTTTCAATATTTTAATATTATTAAAATAGATTTTTAATGCCCATATAAACAACAAACATAATCGGTGAGAACAGAAAAATCCCTCAATGTTATATCTGTTTGGAAAAATAAGAAGATTATATTGCATCATTTGTTATTCTTAGTTGAAAAGTGCACCAAAAACAGTGGTCCCGGCCAAATAGGCCTAATAATTATACAAGCATTACATAAGTACTCAACCAAACGGTGTACGGAAACGAAGTTTCATAATGACAAGGCTAGATTGGTCGAGTCTGAGGCCGTTTTAAGGCCTTTAAATTGATAATCGAGCATCGATTATTTCCTGATGGTTCCATTTCATTAATTAATGATTGAGAAGTATTAATACTGAACTATAAAACGTTTCTGGTTCCATCTAGATTTTCAGGAAGAGATATTACCTTCCCACACTGAGAGCGAGTCCATATACAATACTATAGTCTGCGCCTCACAAGCCACTTCTTGTCAATAGAACTAATTAAGTTCGGGCATTTCTTGTGTAAAACCCTATTGTAGTCGAAGCCTAAAAATCTTTAAATAAACGACACTTTTAAACCTTCTACTCACTCTACACAAACCACTCTAATCGACCCTTCCTACTACATTAATGAAATTTATCTACCCTTTCCTAACTCCACACAAATGACGCGTATCAACCTCACTTATCAACACTTCACTCACTCTATAAAAATGACTCATATCAACCATTCACTATACATAAACGATTCTTATCAAACCTTCTTTCACTCTACGTAAACGGCATTTAAGCACCCTTCCTTTACTCTTTATATAAACGTTGCTCATCAACTCTTCCTTCACTCTAAATGACCCACTCTTATCAATATTTCTCTAACCTAAAACCTATAATCACAGTTCAGAAACATTTTATGAGAATAATAACAAAAAGTAATCGCTTCAAACATCCGTTTCCAATTTTTTGTTCCTTGAAAATTCTTCCAGTACGATTTATTTATGTATATAAGGTGCTAAAAATGTTTTTCTTAAGAAGTAGAAATTGTAGGGAAAATAATGAGTATACAACCAAGCTGCGTAGTAATAGAAATATGTCCGTACCGAAGCCAACCAATTCATATTTTACAAAATCATTTAATTTCTTAGCACCTACATTATTTAATAAATTGCCAAACATCATAAAAGATATAATTAATATACATGTTTTATTAAAAGAATTAAAGCTATGGCTATTCACCATACAGAATATTGAAGAATTTTTGTTTTATATATGTATTTAATTGTATTCAGTTTTGCCTTGTTACTCAATATTATTATAAATCTAATTTGTTTTATTTTGTATGATAAATGCTCTCAAAAAAGTGTTATTTTGTTTTTTGAAAAGTTATTGTAATGTACAATTTATTATAATTTTAGTAGTTTGGAAGATTAATATTCAATACTGATGTATGTATATTATTATATTATATTGTACTTGTAGATGCCGTTTGAAAAATATTTCAATTGTCGAATTTTAAAAAAGCCTCCAAACAGGCAAAGCCTTGGAGGAATTGAAAATTTCTCACTTTACCAACGAAATATTGTAGTAAATGTATGTATATGTATATATTTGGGAAATAAATTTCTTTTTTTCTTTCTTTCATCCAGTCTGCATAATCGACGCTTATCAACACTTCCATCACTCTACATTAACGACTCGTCAATCGCTGCTTCACCCTACATAAGAGACGCTTATTAACCCTTCTTTCACTCCATTTAAACAACGCTTATCAACACTTCCTTATTATACATAAATTACGCTTATCAACCCTTTCTCCTCTCTACATTATACAGAACTTATAAACCCATTGTTCTCTCTACATAAACAGCATTTATCAATCCATCCTTCTCTCTACATGAACTACACTTATAACTACATCCTTCTCTCTATATACAAGAAACCTATTAACCTTCCTTCACTCGCGGCCTCTAACTCACAAGCCGATAAACTTGAAGAACTACCACTTACCATTTATGTACACAATTACTATCAGTATGTGATTTTGGATAGTTTATCCAAACAACCGATCACATAGTTACAGAGTTCTACCTACACTATTTTACAGCGGGATTAGCTATCATAAGCAGAACCAGTGAGTCAGGACTTAAATGGCTTGATGGATTGGATTTAGCTTTGTGACAAGAGAGCACTTGATATTTTTATTAATATCACATGATTGTGCAACATTTCTTTGAGAAAGTAGTAAAGTAGAATATATTTATGCCTGATAAGCGCCGTAGTGTTATAAGGCAGTAACAAGCGTCAAAATATTAACAAGTGGTCAAATGTTTGCCGCGTCAAAATGACTTCTTTGAAGCCAAATATTGAAATAGTCCTTGCTTGTAAACTGCAAGACCAAGACAATCACTGAGAGACTGAGTGTTATAATATAGGCTGTGTTTATCTGATATTTTAAGGTTAAATATGAACTTCAAGACGTCTTGAGTATAACGCAATAGTAGACCTAAGAGATGCGTATCGTCTGCCTGCCATGGTCCATCCCTCAGAACCCGGCCGGCCAGGCGGTGTGTGAGAGAAAGGTTCCTAATCCGTTGGCGTCCACGAAGCATGGTACAGAGTATATAGTTGTCTCGGTGCTCCGACACGAAGGTGCCTTACAAACTCGAAAGGTGAAGGACACGCGACCTGAGGGCAGCCTATTTACGTCTCGTAAATGAGGCATGCCAAGGATGTGATTGTCATTCTGACCTAGCACTGTGACGGGCTGTCGTGCCAACTTTAGTTTATACGTTTACTTCCATTATTCTAATAAGTAAACTTATTTAATTTTTCAAGTAAATTAGATATTTGATAATGAATTCTTTAAGAAAAGTATTGACCAGCCCAACAATAAGAAAATGCTTTTGGATGAATTTCGGCCAACTAAATACTTAAGCTTACATATTCTGTACAAATATTTCACCTGAGTTATTTTAGTTATAGTTATGTATAGCTGCGTGGGTATCGTAAACAAGATCACCTTACTCTGTGTAAAAATGTATGAAATTAAATTACAGGATTAAGAAATTGCTCATATAAATCGCTCTCTGATATTACCATTTAGTGATGGTGTCATTAACATTATTTTATACAAGATGACGTAAACCCGTTTAAAATCAACAGATACCTATTACTTATTCTACTGAGGAACTGTGTAACAATGTACCGGAAATGTCGTAAATTGTATTTTGTTAAGGATAATTAGCAATATCTCGTGTTCAACCATTTGGTAACAGTGAGAGTTGGACTGGGAATACACGTACTAAAGAAAGTGTAAAACAACTCAGGGGTACTGAAACTGTAAGAACCAACTCAGGCGTACCGAAATTGTAACAACCAGCTTATGGTAGCGAAATGTAAGAACTAACCAAGAGGTACCGAAAATGTAAGAACTGGCTCAGATTAGCGAAATGTAAGAACCAGCTTATGGCAGTGAAATGTAAGAACCAACTCATGGGTACCGAAATTGTAAGAACCAGCTTATGGTAGCGAAATGTAAGAACCAACTCATGTGTACCGAAAGTGTAAGAACCTGCTTATGGCAGCGAAATGTAAGAGCAAACTCAAGGATACCGCAAGTGTAAGAACTAGCTAATGGTAGCGAAATGTAAAATTCAACCCAGAGGTACCGAAAATGTAAGAACTGGCTCAGAGTACCTAAAGTGTAAAAATCAACACAGACTTTGCTTTATCCTGAGTGGTTAGGAAATCAACCACTTGAACTTTGTATTTGTCTTACATTTAATTGAGTGCTAGTTAGGCAATACGCCTGTAAATCGCTCTTAGATCTACACGGAGTGTATCAGAAACAAGCCAACCGCGTTATTATTTTAACCGATTGATTCTCGAGGGTGTTTAACATTCCCCTTTGTGATCTGTCACTAGACAGTCGTCACGACCTGAGGTTGTTGTATTTGTTTAATATGTTAATTGGTTTGTAAATACGAGACTTGTGTTTACGTCCCAAGTCATTTATGGATGGTGCAATATGTCTTCATTCGAGAGGTATTTGTTAAATAAATAGGTTAATCAAACAAAGGTGAAGCTATCAGAATAATTTAAATTCGGGATGCTTTTAAAGATAAAACAAAAATAGAAGTTTATTAAATTTCATAATTAATTCATCCTCACACTACACTTGCATTTCTGTATTGATTTTTCATAAAATTAGGATATTGTGCAATAATACAGACTGGCTTTCATAATGCCACATATAAATGAACGCTTTTGACTCGATCCGTAACTTTCATATGCTATCAAATGTGTACTAATTGAAGCTACGATACAATTTACATTTTTTGTAATTGTGTTTGTTCCGCATTATTTCTGTTTTCATTGACGACAGTTTCCAAAAATGATTAGCACTGTCATCATTACAAATACTTAGTATTAAATGTACTATTGTTATCAGAATATCATGTTATCAGTATACTATTACTCTAAAAGACTTTAGAATGCAACTGGAATGGATGACATCTTCCCGTAATATATAAAACATGCGGGAACAAAAGTAAATCATTGACTTCTAACAGTCTTCAATGTCATGTTGGTCAGTTACGATATGCCCAAAGCTTTTAAAGATCTTAAATTGTAGCTGTTTTGAAGCTAGGCAAAGAACCAAAACATGCTGAAAGCTACCACCCTATAGCTCTTTAAGTATCTGCTGTAAGTTGCTAGAGAGGCTGATTTGTAACAGAAAATAAACTATTCTCAATGACAGCATCCTGATGAATAAACTGGTTTTAGAACTGGTCGAAATAGTTGCGACAAAGTACATTCTTCTTTCATTGAGGATAGGTTTGAAAAGAAAAAGAAAACATCATCAGCATTCGCAGAACTTTAAGCATCCTATGACAAGTCTGGAGAAAGGATCTGTTACTTATTTATTAAAACTTGATTCCATGTCCTCGATTGTTGCGATTTCTGAATTCCATCATCAGCAATAGATTAATTAAAGTGTGCCTGGGCCACAGAGAAACTTCTATTAGACACCTTGAATGATGGACTGCCACACGGATCTGTTCTTGCTCCCCTTTTATTCAATGGTACACTGCCGACATTCCAACCACACAGTCCAGAAAATTCATATAAAGTGCTCGCACAACTCAACACGAAGACATATCAAAAACAGAAAGAACACTTACACTTAATCTAGCCTACCCTTAATAATTATTTTATAACCTGGAAGCTAAAGCACAATCCAACAAAGACAGAAGTAACCTGCTTTCACCTGATTAGTAGCTAATCATAAATTGGACATCTTTTTCGATGGTGTTAGGCTGAAACACAACGAGAATCCAAAGTAATGGGAGTTTCTTTAGATCGATATCTCTGTTTTAAAAGTCACCTACAGAAAACAACAGCTAAAATGAGAACCAGAACTAACATTGTGGAGCAACTTGCTGGATCATTGTGTGGAGCCAACACACAAGTCCTTCGTACTACGGCTTTGTTCCTGGCTTACTTCACTGCTGAATATTGTGCTCTTGTGTAGCTCCTTACAGATAAAATGAACCTTCCTCATAACGAATAGACTATGTTGAGTCGCTTTCGGACAAGAGTGGGAAGATGCTACTACTGGAAATGTAAGTGGGAATTGGCAAATGATCAGTTACCGTAGTACAAGCCACGTAAAGGACAGTAATGACAAATATACGTTGCGGTACGTAGCAGTGAGGCTCTAACAAAGTGAACGTGTTACGGCCAGATAAAGGACAGTGAAGACACCTATACGTTGCGGTACGGAGCAGTGAGGCACTAACAAAGTCAACGTACCGGCTCACGTCTCAGCTTCCGTGCAAGAACCGGAACCAAGCGATAACAATGGTGGTAGGCTTCGTGGTGGACCTCTGGTGGTGGTGAAGGGTTCAATGTCAGACTAGTGCTACCTCTTCGGACAGCCCGGTCGTTCGCTCAGTCGGCGCTCTGTATCTGTTCCGCGCTCTACCGCCCCTTGAGTATCTGTCGCGCCCACTCACCTACCTCTTGGAACTGAACACTGGTGAGTACACTATTGAAATAAATATACCATATAAATCGTATTTTTTCCTCAAGACAAAATAATACAGAATTAACATAATCAATCAGATTAGAATAATAATTTTTCATATTAAAATCGGTAAGTATTAAGTTATATTATTTTTCAATTAAATTTTGGATAAATACAAAATTACTTTCAACCAAATACAAGAATACTCTCATTACTGACAAACCTAAAACAAACAAACTTAAATGCCTTAAATATTTGTCCATAATTTGACAATTCATGATCATTATCTCATCGCACGCAATTGTTTAACACATAATGAACGAAAAAATAACACCATATTGTTTAAAATGCTATAGAATACTTATATAAACCAGAGCGGTTCATAAGCAGGGTTCATATCCATATACAAACGCACCCTTACACATTTACTTACCTACACAATGGCACTCATTCACATACATACATAAACTCAATACACTTAAACAATGGCATTATTTGTTATTAAAGTTGTTACTTTATATTTATATAATCTCTAATTCTAAAACACGCTCAAGTGGCATTTGTTTGCATTGAACACCTCGACCATCCTACTACAACCATTTAGTTTGAGTCTTTAAAGAATAGAAAGCATTTTGTCTTATATACATTTAAATTTCTTCTATTTCTTCCAAATACTTCAAAGTTAAGGAGCGCCTTATACATATTCTGATATGCAAACAGAGCATACGAGTAAATATGTCTCATACGCAGCAATACGTAGAGGAACCACAAAGGTCGACGAATCATATCTCAGTACATTACAAACAGTCCTTAAAGCCAGACATAACTAAAGTGAATAAATCGATATTTATACTAGCTTCAGAACTATATTTTAACAAAGTACACAGGTCAGCTCGTGTTAAGTACTATTTCATATAATATAGTCTGTAGTCGATACGTCTTATTTGTCTTTTGTTTGTTTGTTTGATTTTTATTCATTACAGATCTGAGTCAATACGAAGCCCGAAGTACTTTACTAGTTTATTGGTTCACAACTGCGTACATAAGTTATAAATGCTAATAACATATCAATATATTCTAATTTGTTATTATTTTAACAATATTTGTTTAATGATCCAGTTATAAATTCGTTTTAAATAATTAATTATTAAGTTTTTCTTAACGAAGATTCAGTAATAGGTATCAGCAGAGCATACTAATGACGAGTCATCTGCAAAAGGCAAAGCCTTTTGAATTGATAGGAAGAGATACTAAATCGATCATTTATAAGGGGAAAAATTATTGGTCCTAATATTCCACCCTGGGGCATCCCAGCTACCTACATTTGATAGATTACTTACAAAAAACGTCTTTTACGAAATACTAACGCTATTTTAAAAACGTTTCAAATTATTGCAAATACTTCTCTAAAACTCCATAAACATTTAGTATGTCCAGCTTATGTCAACAAAGTTAAAGCATTGATTTTATAATCAAATAGATTTCCCATCCAACGTTAAATTTTGAGTCTCAAAATATCAGCTGTTTTGTGGTCCATTGTGGAGCGCTAGTGTAGTTCCATGTAAATGTAATGCAGTTTAAACCAGCTGTGGTTGCGGGCCACACAAACTAACAAAATTACTGCCACAAATATTCCTATTAGATGGTTTATCTATTGTAGGTGTATATAATCAAGGGTTAAAGGCTTTAGTCTGGGTATACTAGAAGGTAATTCAAAAGCAAATATAATACATTTAAATAAAGGACATGGAATCTTAACAATAATGTTCAGTGTATTATCTCTCAAAATACCATAATATTTTAAGAGACATAACAAAAACACCATTTTCCTTTTTAAACATATACAGGGTATTTAAAAAAGAATGGCCCGATTTTAAGTTGCTTTATTTATTAGAAACAAGGGCTTTACCAAAATAAATTGTATATTAAAATATTCCCAAAAGAATTAATTTTACGAAAATGTATCATACATGTTCAATATGTCCTCCATTTGCAGCACGTATGGATGACATCTAGTCGATATCTGAATGTCTTATAAACACCTTACGTTAGCTGAATTCGTCTCAAACTGTGCGTATGGGGTTTATAAGACATTCAGCTATTGACTAGTTGTATCCGTGCTGCAAATGGAGGACATATTGAACATTTATGATACATTTTCGTAAAATTAATTCTTTCGTGAATATTTTAATGTCCAATAAGTTTGAATAAAGCCTTTGTTTCTAATAAATGTAGCTATTTAAAATCGGGTTCATCCTTTTTGAAACACTTTGTATATTACTTAGCGTGAAAATAAAGAGGTTATCTCTGCACGGGCAGATTTCTGTGTGTGGAACAGTCGCTTGGACACAGCACTTGGTATATCTTACACAGAATTAAAATGTGAAATATATTACGTAATTGAAGTATATAAAAATATAAGCCATTGCATTTGTTAAACTTAATAACATAACTTTTGTAAAATATATCAGCACGCGCCACTAGGAAAATTAACTGTCTTTTTCTAACGAATCAACTATTTCAGCTGCCTTAGAATATTCTATAAATACTAAAAAATGTATTATTGTCAACTGCCATATGCTTTTGATTAAACATTTGAACAACGCAACTTCAGAATTAAGATACTCTCTGGAACCAATTTGGTTCTTATTTATTAAATCGTTCATGAACGTGCAATTTGCCAATTTTTTGGTAAAACACTTTTCCAATAATTTTAATAACCTTCTGACTTAAGTAAGACGCTAGGCCTGTAATTTGAACACTTTCCTTTCTACTCCTCTTATAAAAATATGTTAGTTTTGCAATTTTAAATATTTCACGAAAGATAACATATCTTTAAACACAGTTCATTTCCTTTAATACGTATTGAACCAATCAACCATAATATAATAAAAAACGTTACAAGGAAACGTAGATTTATATTTTTCAAATTACAATTCCTAATATAATTAATATTAAAATTATTAGGAGTGATTAGCAATAGGAAATGTTCAAACTTTTCATAATAAGAAGTAGCCTAAATATTTTTTATCGTAAAATAGTAAATTTTAGTACATATTATTTAAATTAACTAGAGCTGTTTAGTAACATGTTAATTCAATAAAATCAAAAAAATATTTTTGAATTTTGTTAAAATTATAAAAGAAACTACAAAGTGTTATGAAACTACATTTAGGTGATAGAACTATTCTTACCTTCAAAAACTAATAATATGTTAAATTATTTAACCAAAACGCAATGAATGAAATCCAAACGCAACAGCTTTTGACGTTAAAAAGGAGAAGTGATCGAGGTTATATCTGACACATTGATGTTCAGTACAAACCGATTTAAATTAAATATATCAAACATATATATGTAAAAAAATTGTGAATGTTTAAGGCATGTTTTAATAGCTTGTCTAAATAAAACTCAAAATTGTAAACAAAGTCGATAATTACATAACAACAACAACTAAACCAGCACCGCCTTGTATACACCAGGTTAAATACGAGTTGTGCTGTATACACAGCCAGTCGTAAAACACAAGCCACAGAAAACCCAGATTTAAAAAACAACAACTAAACCAGCACCGCCTTGTGTATACAGCCAGTCGTAAAACACAAGCCACAGAAAACCCAGATTTAAAAAACAACAACTAAACCAGCACCGCCTTGTGTACACAGCCAGTCGTAAAACACAAGCCACAGAAAACCCAGATTTAAAAAACAACAACTAAACCAGCACCGCCTTGTGTATACAGCCAGTCGTAAAACACAAGCCACAGAAAACCCAGATCTAAACAACAACTAAACCAGCACCGCCTTGTATATACAGCCAGTCGTAAAACACAAGCCACAGAAAACCCAGATTTAAACAACAACAACAACAAAACCAGCACCGCCTTGTGTACACAGCCAGTCGTAAAACACAAGCCACAGAAAACCCAGATTTAAACAACAACTAAACCAGCACCGCCTTGTGTATACAGCCAGTCGTAAAACACAAGCCACAGAAAACCCAGATTTAAACAACAACAACAACAAAACCAGCACCGCCTTGTGTACACAGCCAGTCGTAAAACACAAGCCACAGAAAACCCAGATTTAAACAACAACAACTAAACCAGCACCGCCTTGTGTATACAGCCAGTCGTAAAACACAAGCCACAGAAAACCCAGATTTAAACAACAACAACAACAAAACCAGCACCGCCTTGTGTATACAGCCAGTCGTAAAACACAAGCCACAGAAAACCCAGATTTAAACAACAACTAAACCAGCACCGCCTTGTGTATACAGCCAGTCGTAAAACACAAGCCACAGAAAACCCAGATTTAAACAACAACAACAACAAAACCAGCACCGCCTTGTGTACACAGCCAGTCGTAAAACACAAGCCACAGAAAACCACCTTTAAACAACAACAACAACTAAACCAGCACCGCCTTGTGTATACAGCCAGTCGTAAAACAAAAGCCACAGAAAACCACCTTTAAACAACAACAACAACAACTAAACCAGCACCGCCTTGTGTATACAGCCAGTCGTAAAACAAAAGCCACAGAAAACCCAGATTTAAACAACAACAACTAAACCAGCACTGCCTTGTGTATACAGCCAGTCGTAAAACACAAGCCACAGAAAACCCAGATTTAAACAACAGCAACTAAACCAGCACCGCCTTGTGTATAGAGCCAGTCGTAAAACACAAGCCACAGAAAACCCAGATTTAAACAACAGCAACTAAACCAGCACCGCCTTGTGTATACAGCCAGTCGTAAAACACAAGCCACAGAAAACCCAGATTTAAACAACAACAACAACAAAACCAGCACCGCCTTGTGTACACAGCCAGTCGTAAAACACAAGCCACAGAAAACCACCTTTAAACAACACCAACAACTAAACCAGCACCGCCTTGTGTATACAGCCAGTCGTAAAACAAAAGCCACAGAAAACCACCTTTAAACAACAACAACAACAACTAAACCAGCACCGCCTTGTGTATACAGCCAGTCGTAAAACAAAAGCCACAGAAAACCCAGATTTAAACAACAACAACTAAACCAGCACTGCCTTGTGTATACAGCCAGTCGTAAAACACAAGCCACAGAAAACCCAGATTTAAACAACAGCAACTAAACCAGCACCGCCTTGTGTATAGAGCCAGTCGTAAAACACAAGCCACAGAAAACCCAGATTTAAACAACAGCAACTAAACCAGCACCGCCTTGTGTACACAGCCAGTCGTAAAACACAAGCCACAGAAAACCCAGATTTAAACAACAGCAACTAAACCAGCACCGCCTTGTGTATACAGCCAGTCGTAAAACACAAGCCACAGAAAACCCAGATTTAAACAACAACAAAACCAGCACTACCTTGTGTATACAGCCAGTCGTAAAACACAAGCCACAGAACACCCAGATCTAAACAACAACTAAACCAGCACCACCTTGTGTATACAGCCAGTCGTAAAACACAAGCCACAGAAAACCCAGATCTAAACAACAACTAAACCAGCACCGCCTTGTGTACAGCCAGTCGTAAAACACAAGCCACAGAAAACCCAGATTTAAACGTCAACAAAACCAGCACCACCTTGTTTATTTATTTTTATTTATTTATTTATTTATTCATAAGGCGCCGATCGTCAAGATATGGGTGAATATGGATTTCGAATGAGTGTGATGAGTGTAGATGAGTGAATGTAGTCATTGTTACAAACTAAGGCCGACTATTCCTTAGAAAGTGTCATTAATTAATAGCCCAATGGCAAATGAACAGCCGGTGGTTATCAGCTGATCCTTCTCAAAATGTTTTATGAGTCTGATTGGGATCGAACTGAGAACCTTTAGCACATGATGCTGGGATTGAACCAACTACGCTACCGACCAATTTGAATTTACTTGTATACACAGCCAGTCGTAAAACACAAGCCTCAGAAAACCACCTTTAAACAACAACAACAACTAAACCAGCACCGCCTTGTGTATACAGCCAGTCATAAAACACAAGCCACAGAAAACCCAGATTTAAACAACAACAACTCCTTTAAACGTGGCAATTGTCACCAAATTCCTCAGCTTGTACACAAACATGGGTCCACTACAGACAATCTCCCCTGGAAACGGGTTTTGGGCGTTGTATATGCAATGTATTGGAAAATCTTGTACTAAACAATTATTATTACAAGTTCACGCATATAGTAGTAGAAAACGCAAGTCAGATCCCGGCTGACTGAACTCGAATAAAAGACGGTAAGGATAGACAAACAAATATTTCGGATCTGTGATAAGAACTTATTTAGTGTCTGGTATGTTGAAATGGTTTTGGAATGCTGCTATCGATAGAAAAGTTCAATTTATCGCCGAATATAAACATGAATTATATTTAAGTAGACCGTCACGCTCGAGTGACTGCTGTCGCAATAATGGCGAAGGCACGTTGCAGCCTAGGGAAATGTATATGCGCTTTCAGCCCTGCATCTACACCACACATACCATGACTTTAAAACACCATCACACATCTCTACTTCGCTAACAACATTAAATGGTCCATCTACACTACACCTACTATGACTTTAAAATGTCATCACACATCCACACATTACTAAAATATTCATATTATTAATATTCATATTGGGGTACCTTAATCCTTGTCAAGTTTATCCACAGAGAAAGAGGACAAATCCAATAGAGTGGGTGTCGAGTTAAAGAAACTTGTGGTGTTGAGTAGTTAGTTCTCCAGTTTTCCTTGTAATGACAGGGTCAGCACTGTTGTCAGTCCCACCATTATTCCCCTCCAAATCCTCAAGGATAAACGTAGTGATTTATATATCATTATAAATATGTACATAAGTTTTAATCTATTTTAATTTCAAGGAATCACATATTGTTTAGTACACTTCAGTTTAGTTTACAATAATATAATGCGTTCCTAATAATAAATTTAAATGTTTTTCTAAAATGTAGAAAATTTATGAAGTTCTTATATCAAATTTAACCTTATGTTTACAATTGTTCCGTTGTATAAGGAAGTGATTTGATCGTAGAAAGGAACCTGGACAGTGACCTCAGAGGCACGCACGGAGAAACGACAAACCCTGCCCTACCTGACATATACTGTAGCTCGGCAGGTTCACAAGGGCGGAAGGAAGGAGGTGTTTCCTGACAGCCTTGTTACTTAGCCCCAGGCTTCTTTCTCTATTTATCCCCTCAAAGGATTACACTTTACACACATTCAACGTTTTAAAAACACTGTGTGTTTTTGAAACAATTCATAGACTTGTATTCCTTCACCATCCTCATGTTTCTCTTGATAGTTCAACATCATTATCCGTATTTGTAGTCGTTTATTTTTACGAATTTTCATAGACTTTTTTAATAATAATAGATAATCAAGGAACGTTTTTGATTTGTGGGCTTCCTCCCTTTTCCACGCCAAACCAATTGATAATGACGTATTTTTATGTAAGCTTTGCGGGGTCAACGATCTGAGTCCTTGTGTACGTTGCAAGTGTTAGTGATGGTATAGAGAAAACTGCCCCATCTTAAGATTCGTGACGTTGCTAGAATGAACTGGAGCAAAAGAGGAGACAGCAGAAAATTCGTCCATCAGTTTTTGCTCTTTGTGGACTGACACGACCCGGCAATACCCCACTCAGTCCACAAACTACCAAAAACAGAGTGACAGTGAAGAACACGGATACAAGCAATCTTTGAATAGTTTGTTGCAAAGTTAAAACACGGTATGAGCATTTGTTTTTTTTTTTTTTCAGAGACAAGCAATCTTTTGATAGTTTGTTGCAAAGTTAGTACACGGTATGAACGTTTGTTTTTACGAACACAGGAAATCTTTGAATTGTTTGTTGCAAAGTTAGAACACGGTATGAACGTTTGTTTTTACGAACACAGGAAATCTTTGAATTGTTTGTTGCAAAGTTAGAACACGGTATGAACGTTTGTTTTTACGGACACAGGCAATCTTTGAATAGTTTGTTGCAAAGTTGGAACATGGTATGAACGTTTGTTTTTACGGACACAAGAAATCTTTGAATTGTTTGTTGCAAAGTTGGAACATGGTATGAACGTTTGTTTTTACGGACACAGGCAATCTTTGAATAGTTTGTTGCAAAGTTGGAACATGGTATGAACGTTTGTTTTTACGGACACAGGCAATCTTTGAATAGTTTGTTGCAAAGTTGGAACACGGTATGAACGTTTGTTTTTACGGACACAAGAAATCTTTGAATTGTTTGTTGCAAAGTTGGAACATGGTATGAACGTTTGTTTTTACGGACACAAGAAATCTTTGAATTGTTTGTTGCAAAGTTGGAACATGGTATGAACGTTTGTTTTTACGGACACAGGCAATCTTTGAATAGTTTGTTGCAAAGTTGGAACATGGTATGAACGTTTGTTTTTACGGACACAAGAAATCTTTGAATTGTTTGTTGCAAAGTTAGAACACGGTAGGAACGTTTGTTTTTACGAACACAGGAAATCTTTGAATTGTTTGTTGCAAAGTTAGACCACTGCATAAGCATTTTTTTACGGAGACAAGCAATCTTTGAATAGTTTGTTGCAAAACTAGACCAAGGTATGAGAATTTATTTGTTTTTTTTTTTCTATTTACATTTGGTTTTAAGTTTATTTAGTGGCGATTGGTATCACCTCACAAAGTTATGAAATATTTTAGGGAGAGCGAGTAACCCCTATACCATATCGGCCCATGTGAAATAAAGCAACTTTAGGTAACTTTTTCTAAAAAAATTATAAGTTCTACAAACATAATAATTTACACAACATTATATACACGTTTTTAAGCAAAGAAATGCTATTTCAATGTTTTTTAAAACTAAATCATAAAATATGTTAGTTGAGAAAATACTCTTAGAAGCAGATATTTTCATAGAAAATTAATTGTTACACAAATTTATTGTTAAGAGATGACCTTTATTATAAATTTGTTTGTAGAAAACAGTATAAATTATGACCAGAAAAAAATCAACCTTATATTATTTATAGTTTCTGATAACACCTGCGTCAATAATTACTAAAATGTCGGGAAACTAAAGTCAAACCTTCTTACCTTGGATGTTGTATTTCTATGTCAGAAATTCCCATATGACTTGGTTTAGTTTTTTATTACTTTTAGATAAACAACTATGCCAAAACCCCTTATATTTCTTGAAAATAAAAATGTATTCGTTTTTTAGTAGCGCTCCTCTTAAGCTGTAAATATACATACTTAAATTATCACTTTTCAGTTTTTCTTTAAGTAATCATAAAGCGTGTTATTCTGTTGTACTCATATCTACTCAAGTTATTTTTACGTCGTTATTACAGATTAACTTTAATCTATATTCAGAAAAGAGACTGTATAAGTGAAGCTCCTATTACAGCTACACGCTACTGATATTGTTATATTCCAATATTAAATCAATCAGTTGAATGTAACTCTATTTACAAGATTTATGTAATAAAGCGATTTAAAAATAACGGAAAACAATGGACATATACAATTAAAAAATAGTCAATTGTGGGCCCTAACCAAACAGAGCTGGTCTCTTACTGCATGTGCACGTACTATTTACACACAAGGGCAAATCGTTCTAGATGCGCGCTTGTGGGCTAGATGCGCACTAGTGAGAGTGCTGGGTGTCCGCCGAGATAACTACATGGTGCGGTGGGGGATTGACAGATCTACTGTTGAGTCCCGGAGGATCGATTTCTTATTCAGTATGTTTGGGAAAGTTCATTGCACTGAAAATGTGAATGACTTGATAAAACTAATAAAACCTCTAATAAAAATTATTTAAATTAACTTTAAAAAATCCCCCTCTAGAAAAAATAAGTGACTTCCAATAAATAATTGTTATTGGAGGTTTTGTTAATTTTATTGGAAGAACCTCCAATAAAAGGAGGTTTTGTTAATTTCATTTAGGCATGGTTTATTGGAAGATAGTCATCTTCCAATGCCCACCATGAAGGAATTTCAAATTCAACTCAACCCCTCGTGGTACAGGGAATCATACAAAAAACTCTAAATGTAGGCCTACATTTTTTACTTAACTAATGAAATTTGGTGATAAATTTAGTTCTCATTTCCTGTAAACTTGACATTAAAAATATTAGAGTGTTCATTCACAATTTACAGATAAAATCAGTTTTTTACATTAGTCCTTAAAATGGCAGATGTTCATTTTTGAACGACACGCACGCTCGTCGTATTTTACGTCATATAGTATGTTCGGGCTAACGTAGCAAAGATATATAGGTACCATTGGAAAGAGGACAAGTTTATCTTTCTGATCAGCTCACTTCCTCACTTTTATTTTGATCCTCTTTGTTTTGCAGACAAGAGGATTAGCGTATTTATGTAATACGCTAATGCTGGTAGCTTTTTGTATGTACAAATATATAAATAAATTGTATAATAAACAATTCAGTTCTATATAATTACTGAAATTAGACAAAATTGGGCAACTTTTGGCTATCTTTAAATATAACATTTTTAATATTTTCCTTATTTCCTAGGTGTTTTGTTTATATTCCCCCCTTTTTTACAATTTTTTAATTTAATTTTGTTATTATTTTATATATACCAAATATCAAACAAAATTTCAAGGTTAAAAATAAATTTATAATATTCTGTGCTATTTACTGATAAAAATGATGCATAAATTTATAGTATTTGAATATTTTATAGATATTTATATTTTTTTTCAAAATACGCTTGCGACACAGTGAAAAATGGCCCGCCACTACAGTACTTTTAACCGCCACTTCTAGGGTTAGGGATGGGGTAATAGCAATGTTGGCACCCCTGGCATCCACATTGGTTGGTACCTTATTATTTGTCCCTGTCTTTAGACAAAGACGCCTTGTCGACTAATAGTAACATCGGAATTCTTATAGTCAGTCAAAACGTGTTAAGTTGATGTCCAAGATTGCGATGACACTGTATGATTTTTTATTATTATTTTTTGTGTGTGCTTAAAACGTAGAATAGTTAATTAATTAATTAAAGTAACAACATCCAAAAACAGGTAGCTACGTGTTAGTTACTACAAATTACAGCTGAATCAGTTAGCCAAGGTGTTATCTACTTAAAAGAAATTCTTTCACGGATATTATTTGAACACTAGCCCTTGAAAGAATGAGCATTGCTATTTTGTACTTAGCCCCTTCATTAGCGTAGACTTACTGTTATTTGTAGGTCTATTATTATTATTCCGTTGTAATTTTACTTTCTACTTGTCAAATAGTATTTATTAATACGTGTTCTTTTAAAAAAAAGCTGATTAAAATTAATTCAACAATATATATTTTTAAATCACACGTGTTTTGCTTGTATTGTGAACAAATTGTCTTTTCTAAAAGAGGGCCAGCACTGACTGACCTTATGAACAACACATTTGTTGGAAATTTCCAACGCTTCCAAGTGTTTCAATAAACAAACAACGTTTCGACAGGTATATTCTGTAGTGTTCATGTGTTACTTACTACCTTAGCCTACATTTAAAATATTTTCTTTTTTCAACTAACCACTAATAATGCAAGAAAAAATATGCTTAATGTTTAAGATCGACTCTTAAGAAAGTTGCACCCTCTTATAAACCATAAGGTAGTAAGGTAAGTTAATAAATAACACCTGAAGACGACAAGAGTTTTATACCTGTAGAAACGTTGTGTTTATTTCTTAAAACACTTGGAAACGTTGGAAATCTCCAGCATGTTCACCTACCTTGAAAAAATGATATTGCAGAAGTGAAATTACCAGTTGTTCTAACTTAATTGGTAATGAAATATTGTTGGACTATAAATTTCACTTTTGGTCGAGGATAAATATTTTCGAAATAAGTTTAAATAGTATTTTGCCATTAAAATACATTCGTTGTCATACACTGAGTGTGTACGAAAGTCTCGCTAGGTAAAGTCCTCGCACATTTGAAGTACATTATTGAGTTACTCGGCCATTCCCTTGGTAGAAAAATTGTCTTCTGATGAGTTGAAAAAAATTAGTTAAAAAAAAACTTGTCATATTTACTTCTTGCATATTGCCTGAAATTCCTGTTGTTCAACGAATTCTTACTAATTCTAAGGTCGCCCGACGACCTGGTTTAACAAGTTTCTCTAGATTTTCGGAATCTTGTAACGGATTTCCTTTGATATTTTTGTTATTTGGGACAGTAATTGACCAAATTATAGCATACAAAACGATTGCAATGTCACTAGTTCAGATTATAATATGGGATTAAAAACGATTGCAGTATCATTAGTTCACATCATACAGTGGGATTCAAAACGATAGCAATGTCACTAGTTAACATTATACTATGGGATTCAAAACGATTGCAGTATCATTAGTTCACATCATACAATGGGATTCAAAACGATAGCAATGTCACTAGTTCACATTATACTATGGGATTCAAAACGATTGCAGAGTTATTATTTCACATCATTCAATGGTATTCAAAACGATAGCAATGCCACTAGTTCACTTTATATTATGGGGTCCCAAACGATTGTAATGTTACTAGTTCACATTATATTATGGGATTAAAAGTGATTGCAGTGTCATTAGTTCACATCATACAATGGGATTCAAAACGATTGCAATGCCACTAGTTCATTTTATATTATGGGGTCCCAAACGATTGTAATGTTACTAGTTCACATTATATTATGGGATTAAAAGTGATTGCAGTGTCATTAGTTCACATCATACAATGGGATTCAAAAAGATTGCAGTATCATTAGTTCACATCATACAATGGGATTCAAAACGATAGCAATGTCACTAGTTTACATTATACTATGGGATTCAAAACGATTGCAGAGTTATTATTTCACATCATTAAATGGTATTCAAAACGATTGCAATATAACTAGTTCACATTATATTATGGGATTCAAAACGATTGTAGTATCATAAGTTCACATCATACAATGGGATTCAAAACGATTGCAATGCCACTAGTTCACTTTATATTATGGGGTCCCAAACGATTGTAATGTTACTAGTTCACATTATATTATGGGATTAAAAGTGATTGCAGTGTCATTAGTTCACATCATACAATGGGATTCAAAAAGATTGCAGTATCATTAGTTCACATCATACAATGGGATTCAAAACGATTGCAATGCCACTAGTTCACTTTATATTATGGGGTCCCAAACGATTGTAATGTTACTAGTTCACATTATATTATGGGATTCAAAGCGATTGCAGTGTCATTAGTTCACATCATACAATGGGATTCAAAACGATTGCAGTATCATTAGTTCACATCATACAATGGGATTCAAAACGATTGCAATGCCACTAGTTCACTTTATATTATGGGGTCCCAAACGATTGTAATGTTACTAGTTCACATTATATTATGGGATTCAAAGTGATTGCAGTGTCATTAGTTCACATCATACAATGGGATTCAAAAAGATTGCAGTATCATTAGTTCACATCATACAATGGGATTCAAAACGATTGCAATGCCACTAGTTCACTTTATATTATGGGGTCCCAAACGATTGTAATGTTACTAGTTCACATTATATTATGGGATTCAAAGCGATTGCAGTGTCATTAGTTCACATCATACAATGGGATTCAAAACGATTGCAGTATCATTAGTTCACATCATACAATGGGATTCAAAACGATTGCAATGCCACTAGTTCACTTTATATTATGGGGTCCCAAACGATTGTAATGTTACTAGTTCACATTATATTATGGGATTCAAAGCGATTGCAGTGTCATTAGTTCACATCATACAATGGGATTCAAAACGATTGCAGTATCATTAGTTTACATCATACAATGGGATTCAAAACGATTGCAATGCCACTAGTTCACTTTATATTATGGGGTCCCAAACGATTGTAATGTTACTAGTTCACATTATATTATGGGATTCAAAGCGATTGCAGTGTTATTAGTTCACATCATACAATGGGATTCAAAACGATTGCAGTATCATTAGTTCACATCATACAATGGGATTCAAAACGATTGCAATGCCACTAGTTCACTTTATATTATGGGGTCCCAAACGATTGTAGTGTTACTAGTTCACATTATATACGAATCAATTTTATTTCTCCTTTCTTAAATAGCCCAGCAAAAAAATAACACCCCAAATTGCATTTGGATCAAATTATTATTATTATTTTATATATTTGTTTGCTTAAACTGTTTACTTACTGCTTCATTAGTTAAAATTATAGACTTGTATCTAAAAATGTTTGTTGGAAATGGCTTTCAAATTAGAATACTAATACGTAGATATTTTATTTAGTGGTCTATAATTTCATGGATGATACATTTTTCTTTCCCATACACAGAAATATCATCTATGAGAGAAATATACTTATTTTAATTTAACCACCATGGGCTATGTGTAGTTATTTTATTAATTTATTGAATAAATATTTTAAAAATAATTTTATTCTATGGATTAATATATTAAATAAAAATCCATAGTGATTCTATCTATAGTATGAAATATACATTTTAACATCTAAATCGTGTAGCAATAATTATTTTATGTAATTTAAAGATTATATAAATTATTTAAAGCATTTTCTTCGATGAGGGAACAATATCTCCTTACCCACTGTTAGATGGTGGTAGTAATTTAAATAGTTACTTACAGTAAATGCAGTAAATGGATTTGTTTAAAAGTTGAACTTACATGATGTATATTGTACAGGTTGTTTCTTTTAAAACGCAACCCTTGATTTGAAATGGGTTGAATTTCAATACAATACTGTACATACAATTAACAATACATAGTTAATATAATGGGTTCAGAATACTGTTCGAAGCACCTTGACATAAAACAAACGATTTTGTATTAAAGTATTCCTTCACAATAAACACTCTCTGCTCTTTACTCAAAACCATGTTCCTAACCTCAACTTGATGACATTGCACAAAACCCAAATAAAGTGAACAACAATGGAACAATGTATATCAGCTGATAGTCAAGGAAGGAGTGAAACCAGGGCTACCAACCTATGAACTTGTAATTATCTTAAACCTTCATTTTATTTACTTTTAAATAGGATTGCATTTTAAAAGAAACGCCCTGTATATACATTATGGAGATTATACAATGAAACATTCAAGGCCCTTAAGTGATGATCCAGATGTTCGGTAAAATCCGTCCTTCAACAAATATTACTAACATAACTTATCTAAGTGGATCACCTGTATAGCGACTACTACAAAAAAGCAAATGCCAATTTATATTATTAAACGTTTAACTAGTAAAACTTTTTTTACACAAGATTGGCAACAAATTCTGCTCACGTAACTAGCTGTGAAAAAAAATAAAAACAAACAAAACAAAAATCTTGTCGAAGGTCGTTAGTAGTCGTAAGACAGACTGATTAGGCACTGGTTGATTGGCCACTCTTTCCTCATGCGTACGACTGTTTAGTTGAACCACTTCTTCTTGCACAAATAAACGACTCTTGGTTGGACCGTTTCTCTGTAAATCACCTTCAATCAGTGTTAGGTTGAGCTGCACTCATAAATCGGCTGTGACTGTTTGGTTAAACTCCTCTTTTTTAGACAAAATCAAAATATGATTGTTTCGTGGCAATGTATGGTACGTTAGAAATCTTAGGGGCCGTCCGTAAATTACGTAACTCCTAAAGGGGAGAGGGTTTTTTTCGGTGACGTTATGCACCGTTAGAGGGGAGGGTAATAGTAATAATATTCTTTATTGCCATAAACAAAATACATTGTTGTATAGCATGCGTCAAAATGAAGTAAAAGTTTAATAAAGAAATAGGTTAAAACAAATATATATTTACCTATTTTTAGGTAAATATATATATATATATATATATATATATATATATACCTAAAAATAGGTTAAATTCATATATATACCTCCTTCCCATTAAAAACAAACAGAAGATTTAGATTTAGATTGAAAGGGGATGTACAGTTGGTCCAGCCAACCCTTGCAACGAAGCCTGGGGCTTTTTGTGCCAATCCCGGTGCCTAATCGTCGTAAAGCTGGCAATCCTTGACCAGGTCAAGGAGCTTCTTCACTAGATTAGTAATTTCCGACTGTCCCAGAGGTGAGCCTTCAAAAAGTACTCTTCTCCTGGCACCAAGAGCCTCACACTCCAGGACAATGTATTCTGCCGACGAGTCGTCCTCCCCACAGAGGCGACAGATGGGATCCTCCGTAAAGGGTCCCACTGTTCTTGGATGCCTCCGGAATTTGCCGTGACCGGTGACGAGTCCCACCACCAGCTTGACGTGCAATTTACTCAACCCAAGAAGTGGCTTTGTTAACTTCTGGGAAGAATTTCCGACAAGAACCTTGCCGAGTCTTTGCCCTGGGAACCGCCGCCATCTTTCAAGATGTCTGGCGCTGACCCAGTCTTTGATTGCTGTTTTGACAGCTGCAGCCGAAACGCCGCAGGCCGGCTCAGGACCAATGAAGGGCTTGATAGCACCTTCCCTAGCCAAGGCATCGGCCTGCTCGTTGCCTTCTAATCCCCTATGTCCTAGGAATCCATTCCAGCAAGACCTGATTTCTTGAGCCCAGGATGCTGAGGGTCTCCACACATTCCCAGACTAGACCAGACGAAACCTTCCAGGAGTCAAGAGCCCCTAAGGCCGCCTAACTGTCTGAGAGGATGTGGATATGTTTCCCGCAAACCCCTATCATAGTTTGTGCTGAACATATGGCGACTTCAGCTTGGAAAACGGTGCCATACGCTCCCAGGCTCACGACAGCGTTGGTCCTGGGGTCGCCAGTATAGACACCAAATCCAGCTCTGTTGCCCATTCTTGACCCGTCTGTGAACCATACAATTCGGTCGTGAGAAGAAACCGGGCTACTAACAGCGTCCCAGTACTCCCTCGACCTGAAATCCACAGTATAGGGTCTGGTGAAAAGATACTTAGTCCCAATGAAGTCAAACTTCATTGAGAGTACCTCATCGTTTACTAGATTGACCACTGAGGAGTGACCTATACAGGACCCCCTCCAGTGGTCAGTCAGTTGAAGCCTGTAAGCCGCCGCCCGAGCCTCCAGGTTAAGAAGAACCTCCAGTGCAATTAAAGGGGTCGCCTAAAGGCCCCTGTCATGCACATGCAGGCAAGTCTTTGTTGGCTTGAAAGCCTACCCCGGACACGGTACGGCACGGGAGAGTGGATGTTTGGTAGGATAAGGAATTAATGAGATAGGAGTGCTCTCAGTATCGGGATCACACTGAGTGCTGTGGGAAGGTACCCTCCTCCTTTCTCATCGGTTATGGGAAAGATGAGACCCCGGGCTTGGGACCGGTGCAGCGGAGTTAACAGAAGAAAGTCTAAATAATGCTTTCATTATATAAAAATATGCATGAAAGTGGATGACAACAAATAGAGAAGGGGGGCTGGTGACAGCGTTAAGTAGTTTTTCAGGGGGTTTGGTATTACCATTACAAGTCCGATACAAGGGGGGGGGTCTGTAAAGGCCGATTTTAGCGTTACGTAATTTAGGGATGGCCCCTTAGCCTTCCATCCACCACAGAGTAGAAATAAACAGAGGTCGCATCTAATATTGCGCTGAGTAGGTGTTGAGCTATAGAAACTTGGGGTGTCGAGTGATAGTTCTCCAGCTCAGCGTGCAGATGGAAGGACCAGCATCATTGTCAGTCCCTCTGTTATTATCCTACGGATCCTCAATTATAAGATTAGTAATTATTATTACAGATTTGTTAAGATGTAAATTGGCACAAACTTCCACTCGTCTCGTTCGCTGCGGCCATAAGAAAGCTACCTCTGTTTCTTTTTTCTCTGTACAACCACAATACTCATTGTTTGTACACCTTGAATATCACCAAACAAAGTTTTAGGATTTAATAACATAGCCTACCTAGAGTATGGACTTTTAAAAATGTCTTACTATACAAGTCCCACTAATCATCCATTTCATTTACATTTATCTCGTATTAAGATAAATAATAAATAAGAATAATATATATCAATTCAGAGATAAATGCTGGCTAGGTGTAACGCCACAAAATAAAAATTTAATGTTTTGGAGGACACCTGACCAATCACGCAGAGTTTGGAATAAACGTGAAAACAAAATAAAACAAGTTAATGTTGGATAATACGATATTGGATCCAATGTTAAATTGAATAGTTTAAAATCTTTGGTCAATTCCATATATCATGTTCTAGGAATTGTAAAAATCACGGCTACACTAAAACTTGTTTGTTAGTTCAAACACTAATCCTCATAGTTGGTAGAGATATTTCCCATGAATGGAAATTATCCATATTGTAGGTCTAATTAGTTATAAATACCAATTTATCTCATTTTTAGGTAATTGTGATTAGGTGTTATGAGGTTTGATGAGTTTCAGTACAAAAATCTTCCGCAAATTGCGAAATCGGAAAATATAAGCCTTTGTTACTTATTACTCTATAATTTGCAATTCTTGTAATAGTTTTCGCCACCCCGTGCTTTACTTGGACTTGACTGCGAAGGTAATTCTCCGTTACGTCAGGACTCAAGGATGTTCCGTTTGATCGCTTCGCTAATTTTAATTTACTATGTTCGTTGTTCCATTATCCAAGAGCTTTGTTTTCCACGGTCGACTGGCTCGGAGGCCGGCCCTTGCGTAACGATCCTAGCAACACCCTACTACGTCCATAGTGCTTCCAGTCCCACCCTGCCAGCAACAACCCACGTCTATAATGCTTCCAGTCCCACCCTGCCAGAAGCAACCCATGTCTATAATCCAGTCCGACCATATCAGCAACAACCCACGTCCATAATGCTTCCAGTCCGACCATACCAGCAACAACCTACGTCTATAATGCTTCCAGGCCCACCTTTCCAACAACAACCCACGTCCATAATGCTTCCAGTCCGACCATATCAGCAACAACCCACGTCCATAATGCTTCCAAACCGACCCTGTCAGCAGCAACACACGCACATAGAGCTTCCAGTCCCACCCTGCCAGCATCAACCCAAGTCCATAGTTCTTCCAGTCCCACACTGCCAGCTACAACACACCTCCATAATTCTTCCAGTCCAAATTTACCAGCAACACCCCACGTCTATATTGCTGCCAGTCCGACCCTAACAACAACAACCCACGTCCATAGTGCTTCTAGATCGACCATACCAGCAACAACCCACGTCTATAATGCTTCCAGTCCCACCCTGCCAGCAACAACCTACGTCCATAGTGCTTCCAGTCCCACCCTGCCAGCAACAACCCACGTCCATAGTGCTTCCAGTCCCACCCTGCCAGAAGCAACACACGTCCTCAATGCTTCCAGTCCCACCTTGCCAACAAGAACCCACGTCCATAGTGCTTCCAGCCCCACCCTACCAGATGCAACCCAAGTCTATAATTCTTCCAGTTCCGCCTTGCCAGCAACAACCCACGTCCATAATGCTTCCAGTCCGACCATACCAGCAACAACCCAAGTCCTTAATGCTTCCAAACCGACCCTGCCAGCAGCAACCCACACTCATAGAGATTCCAGTCCCAACCTGCCAGCATCAACCCAAGTCCATAGTTCTTCCAGTCCCACACTGCCAGCTACAACCCACCTCCATAATGCTTCCAGTCCAAATTTACCAGCAACACCCCACGTCTATATTGCTTCCAGTTCGACCCTACCAGCAACAACCCACGTCCATAATGCTTCCAGTCCGACCCTACCAGCAACAACCAACCTCCATAGTTCTTCCAGTCTCACCCTGCCCACAACAATCCACGTCCATAATGCTTCCAGTCCCACCCTGCCAGTAACAACCCACGAACAAAACAATTTCAGTCCAAGTTTTATGGCCACATCACACGAACACAATGATTCCAATTCAACTTTGCATGCCACAACCTACGAACACAATGATTCCGGTCCAAATTTGCCGGCTATAACCCACGACCACAATGCTCACAGTCCGACCCTGCCAGCTCCAACCTACGTCCATAATGCTCCCAGTCCGACCCTGTTAGCAACAACCCACGTCTATAGTGCTTCCAGTCCCACCCTGCCAGCAACAACCCACGTCCATATTGCTCCCAGTTCCACGCTACCAGCAACAACCCACGTCCATAGTGCTTCCAGTCCCACCCTACCACCAACAACCCACGTCCATCGTGCTTCCAGTCCCAACCTGCCAGCAACAACCCACGTCGATAATGTTTCCAGTCCCACCCTGCCAGCAACAACCCACGTCCATCGTGCTTCCTGTCCCACCCTGCCAGCAACAACCCACGTCCATAGTGCTTCCAGTCCACCCTGCCAGGAACAACCCACGTCGATAATGCTCCCAGTCCGACCCTGCCAGCTCCAACCTACGTCCATAATGCTCCCAATCCAACCCTGCCAGTCCCAACCTACGTCGATAATGCTCTCGGTCGGATCCTTTCAGCAAAAACTCACGTCCATACATTGCATCTGCCAAACATTGCAACTCTTCCATTCTGAGTAGACTTACATCCAGATGCCAAACACTGCAATTGCTCCATTCTGAGTAGATTTACATCCAGATGGCAAACATTGCAATTGCTCCATTCTGGACAATTTTCTTTTCTGGACAGCCACAACAGGATGGGTTTATTTCCATACAACTTATGTATTGTTATTGATTTATACTCACTGTAAGCTAACAATATGATTACAGAACAAAGGGTACTTTCAATTCGAGGCTGAGCTAAAACCTATTTAAAAATAATCAGAAAGCTGCTAATAAAATGAGCTCTGTCCCAACACCAGCACAGTCGAGACTTAAGTCAACCAAGGACAGGAGCTCATCAGCAGGCACTAAATCCATAAAGTGTTACGTAAACCTGACGACAGCCGTAAGTCGCACGACAGCGACCGCGCAACGAACCGGCACTACCTTTACGTTATATCGTTAAATCAGAGTGACCCAGAAAGATTGAAGCAGATATTTATGCACTCACACACGTGTCGCTGGTCCGATAGTAGACTAACATGCATTCTACAGGGCCCTATCAGGTCTCTTTATATGAAAAGCTTAAATTATTATCCTAGAAAGATAACAGCAATTTTCGATTTCTTAAAATATCATATTCTTTATGGAAATGACTTCGTTATTTGTTCACTAAAAAGTGTAATATATGTTAATTGTTGCTTAACGATAACCACTCTGATAAAGAAGGCTTGTGAATGAAATATACACTAAACAGCTGAAAAGGTACACTCGCGTGTGTACATAACCTCTATATGTGAAAGATGGCTTGTGACTGAAAGATACACTAAACAGCTGGCAAGTTGCACTCGTGTGTGTGCATGACCTCTATATGTGAACGATGGCTTTTGACTGAAAGATACACTAAACAGCACAGAAAAGGTAGACTCACGTGTGTGCATGACCTCTATATGTGAACGATGGCTTTTGGCTGAAAGATACACTAGACAGCTGAAAAGGTAGACTCGCGTGTGTGCATGACCTCTATATGTGAACGATGGATTTGACTCAAAGATACACTAGACAGCTGAAAAGGTACACTCGCGTGTGTACATGACCTCTATATGTGAACGATGGCTTGTGACTGAAAGATACACTAAACAGCTGAAAAGGTACACTCGCGTGTGTACATGACCTCTATATGTGAACGATGGCTTTTGACTGAAAGATACACTAAACAGCTGAAAAGGTACACTCGCGTGTGTACATGACCTCTATATGTGAACGATGGCTTGTGACTGAAAGATACACTAGACAGCTGAAAAGGTAGACTCGCGTGTGTGCATGACCTCTATATGTGAACGATGGATTTGACTCAAAGATACACTAGACAGCTGAAAAGGTACACTCGCGTGTGTACATGACCTCTATATGTGAACGATGGCTTGTGACTGAAAGATACACTAAACAGCTGAAAAGGTACACTCGCGTGTGTACATGACCTCTATATGTGAACGATGGATTTGACTCAAAGATACACTAGACAGCTGAAAAGGTACACTCGCGTGTGTACATGACCTCTATATGTGAACGATGGCTTGTGACTGAAAGATACACTAAACAGCTGAAAAGGTACACTCGCGTGTGTACATGACCTCTATATGTGAACGATGGCTTGTGACTGAAAGATACACTAAACAGCTGAAAAGGTACACTCGCGTGTGTACATGACCTCTATATGTGAACGATGGATTTGACTCAAAGATACACTAGACAGCTGAAAAGGTACACTCGCGTGTGTACATGACCTCTATATGTGAACGATGGCTTGTGACTGAAAGATACACTAAACAGCTGAAAAGGTACACTCGCGTGTGTACATGACCTCTATATGTGAACGATGGCTTTTGACTGAAAGATACACTAAACAGCTGAAAAGGTACACTCACGTGTGTACATGACCTCTATATGTGAACGATGGCTTGTGACTGAAAGATACACTAAACAGCTGAAACTCGCTTATGTACATGACCTGTGTAACGATTGTCTATAGTAACCAACTTATCCTCAGAAAAGGCCATTTATTAAATCCTAGATTCATAGATACTTGACTTTGCACGAATATATTATCAAATAACTCACAAGACCGCTTGTAGGCCGATTAACAGGCGTTCACATGTTGCTGTAGTGATGAACTGTCCTTTCTGCCTGACCCTGACTGACTGTCTACCGGCTGGGATGACAATGAATAAGTATTTTAGTAAATCACTTGTTCACGTGAACACCCTATTTTTATTGGCGGGCGCCCTTGTGACAACGACAGTCTAGGCGGAGCCTCACTCTCAACTCTTTCCGAACGGAATATAGACTTTTAGCACGCTATCCCCTCCAATAATAACACTCAATCTTATAAATATTAGGTAATTAAATACCTCAATACAAATTTATTCCACAAACAATTTATATTGACAATTATAAAAAACAGAGGCCTTGTCGATTTATTAGCTGAAATTTCTTTTCATAGTAGATAAATAACCAACAAATAAAAACATGATAGTTTTAGCGGAAAAGTCGGGAAAATTACGAAAATGAGGAAAAACGGAAAAATACTTTTGTTTGTAAATACAGCATTGTGGAAAGTTTTGTCTTGATCACGAATATGGTAAGGATTTTGCTATCGAACCACTACTAAGCACGCAAGTACGAGATGTCCAGTTTCAGTCAGGTTATTTTTGATAGGATAGGCTCAGGTTGGGTACTGTTAGGTTATGTTTTTTAGATTAGGTTACGTTAGGTTTTGGTTGGGTTATGTAAGGTTTGGTTAGGTTAGATAGGTTATATTAGGTTTCGAGAGTAAGCTGGTGTTTTAGATTCGCGTTTGTTAACCTACGCTAATAAAATATAACCTAACCAAAACTAACATAATTAACCAAACCTAACATAAGGTTGACACCTAATAAGTGTTAGAGAGGGCTTCTTAACCCAAAACGATTTAACTTAGCATGAAAAAATAAGACGATCTTTAACTTTTTTTTAACTTTCAATTATTAAAGATCATACCTTCTCACCTCAAGTAGAAATAACTCCTGTCTTGGGAGCTCTTTCCCCAGGTAAACTTTACGACTTCGAGGTTAAGTACTTGCGTATTTCATGTACTCGCGGGTACTTCCCTCACAGTCTCTGTTACTCATCCAGCCTAACATGGTCTCATGGTATATAACCATCTCTCATGGTCTCAGAACAATGAATAACGTGGTAATTAGTCATCATAGGTGTCGAGTTGGAGTGGGGGTTGGATTGGTCTGCTATCTTATATCTTGTATATATTCTCCATTAGATCAATGTTAAATGAATTAGTCGATATTTAACTTTTTTCTTTTTTTCTTCATTAAATTCTATTTGATACGTAATTTTGTAGCTAATACGATAGTGATAGAGAATGTAGATTGATTAGCGTATTTTATTTCTCTTTTTTAATAATTGTAATTTACGTGGGCCTATTAGAAATTTATATAATTTCAAACATTTGTTGAAATGAAAACACCATCAAATTTGAAAAATTAATAAGTAATCAACATTAAGCACACATGCAAATTTAAATCCTTAAAATCAATTATGGAATAAACCTTTTTAGCATTGAAAGTGGAGCTATGTGTTGCATTATTTGGGAACTTTTACGTTGGTTTTGTGAGGATTAGATTCATGCTGAAAAACCAGGCCAAAAGTAACCAGAACGACTTATCACTGCGGCAAAAAATACTTTCACAATACTTTCAACAATATCTTGTTTAATTAGCATTTGTAATGCGGATGCCAAATTATTATAACTAGGCCGGATGCACACTACCGACTATCGCAGTCGTGTGTGCGTATACCACAATTTTTGGAAAAGTCGGACCGCTCGCGCAGTACTGTCAGGTCTCGTGTGATAAAATAGCAATCGCGCCCTTTCGTGCACACTACCGACGCGTTTTACCGCAATTGTTTTTCGTCCTCTGTGAGCGGTACCACTGCTCCGTGCATACCATTGGGATCTAGCTGAGTTCTATAGATGCAAGCGATTTCGAAGTAGAGTGAAGTGGAACAGTTTTTTGTTGTAATCATGTCATAATGACATTTGTGTAAAAAGCGTTGTAGTACATATTTGTAAATATGTTAAATTTATTCCTTAATGAATATTTAAACATTAAAGGATGGATTGAATCATTTTTATTTTATAAAACTAATAATTATAGATTTTTAGAGTATAAAAAAGTCGTATGTGCTTATTTGCAAAGCAAGAGTGGCTTTAAAGTATGAGTATTGAGTATAATGTGTAAGTTGTGTAGGCATAGTTACAAGTGTTCTTGCTTTTACTCAGTATTATAATTAAAAACTCTAAATTAATCATTATATTTATTAAAATAAATTAAGTGTATTAAAAATATAAATCAATCTATCATAACATTTTTTACAATGCTACTACAAATGTATGACTTTTCAATATGATAATGTTACCCTTGCTCAGTCTTGCTTCTGGAGTAATGACCAATCTTATAACAGTAATTTTATTGGTGATGCCATGTTTTTAACAAACTTAGCACTTAATTATGGATGCTCTAACATAATTATGGAGCATTAAATGGATGTAACCAAGCAATATGGAACTGACAAGTTTCGTAATAATTCTATTCTCATATTGTCGTGACAAGTTCAAATTTACAGCTTAGTATCGAGAAAAATGCCAATTGTTCTAAGCTAGCAATTCTTGTAGCCGTATCGCAGAGCTACTGCATTTCTCCGATTACCGCTATACCACCGCTAGGATCACTAGCATCGCTTGGTTGGCAAATAAAACGGCCGAGTGTGTTTATATTGTTCTGTGTTTAAGTATGATTTCGCTACTCCTGGGATTCTCCAAATCATTTTTAGTATAAATTTTCGTCAACGCATATTCATGAGGTCGCTCGCTATACACCTTTACACGACAGCTATTCCGTAAATAAGTGTTTATATCTAGTATATTAGTTATATTTCATCTGTATACCTCGTAAATGAAATATAATTGTTTAATTCTTAGGTAAATATTATACGTTACAAAATGTTATACAAATTTGAGGTTTCATTATATGGCAATTAATGTAATAGGAGATTAATATTGCACTAACAAAGTAACATGAGAGGACATGTATACTAACAAAACACACAGAAAAAAAAAATAAGGTCAGGTCAGGTTACGTTAGTTTAGGTTAGGCGGCTACTAAAGTTGATCATAAACTGGTAAATCCAATGATTGACTTACAGCCGATAACGCTCTCCGTGTGTAAGATCCTGGAAAGCGATAAGGCCAGTGACATTAGATTCCTAGCTGATATAGAGTACCACAGTGGAAGTAAAAATTATTGGGGAAAAATTTTTAGAGCAAAAGAATATTTATAATGTGGTAGTAAATTAAACGAAACAAAAAAAAAGTAGTGGTAGTGAATTAACGGAAAAGATCCAATAAGGATATAACATATAACAATATTTTGAGAGCCACTGCCATCCTTTTTAAGTGAGGAGGGTCTTCCTTCAGTTTTGTCTTCTTATGTAGGTCTACACGACGTCATACGTGTTAGGAGTAATATCTTTTGGAGAGGATCGAGGTTTATTCCACTATGAATCATCATAATTTGTATGACTTAATGTTTTATTTCTAACACATATAGGCCTGTTTTTATCATGATTTAGTGGTTTGATGTTGGTTGGACAAGAAATTTAATCTCAGTTTGTTTAAAAGTTGTAAAAAATACCCATCAAATCAAGCAAGAAGTGTTGAGTAAAACAAAAATTCAATAACGTCTGTTTGTTATACGAACAGAAGTTGACATCGAAATCGACTATTTCACTAAGTATTTGAAAAGTGAAACCCGAATTTGAAATAATCTGAGATGTTGGAGGTACTCACGATGTCGTCTATGGTATATAAAAAAGTGTCCACCGTGTGGCTAGTGTACTATTGTTCCCAACAATAGGCTATTGTTGCTGCTGCTTTATTGTTGAGTCCTGTTTTATAAGGGTTTTTGCGCCTTTAACAATGGTGACAATTATGAGTAATCTGTGACAGCAAACGATTATGAATACTAAATTTAGCCGTACCAAGAACATGCATTATGTTCAATCTGAAAAAAAAAAAAAAAACTATTACAGTGAGGACTTGATCAGTTTATCAAACAGTGCAGTGAGGTACATAACATCTATAAAATATTATGGTAAAGCGTCCATTAAATAGATCACATGCTTTATATAATTCAAACTGTGAGAAAATAGATAATTAGAAAAAGTCTGCACACAATCATTCATTACGTTTCAAACCAAAGGAGCTTGCATAGAGTAGCTATAGCTTATCTAGTACTGCTGAAGATGCAGTTTGGATACCAAGTTATGTTTGTTATATATTTTAAAAAAACTATCTCTCCATGTGTTCTTCTTGATACAACAAAATATAAAATAAATAAATGACCGAGAATGTGCAGAAAAAAGCCCAGGGATTAGTGTACTCTGTTTTCACCAGGTGGCAACAACGTAACGTATACATCAATACTTTGAAAGATCAAATGATCATGTGTTTATTCCTGAGATTAAATGTAGAGAACGTTCTCGATCACACCTACCAAGGTGGGCGTGGTTAGTTAGTCCAAATACTACCTTACACTCTGTGGATATGTATGATTAGCTATTTATGTTGTGAAAGTTCATCGACCACCATTTTAATTGAGAATGGAGGAGGTGAATGTTTTGGAGCGGATTTTTAGTTACGAGAATATATGAATAGGAATTTCATAAAAAAGATATGTTACCTGATGAATAAGGAAAACAGATCCATCAAGCAAACGTTATAATAAAAATTACAGTTTACTCCCAACCCCACAATTTTCATGATGATTGGGGATTTTCATGATGGACTCTTGAAGATTTCCAACACTTATAATTTTAAAAAAACACAAACAAATCGTTCCACTAGCAGTTTGTTATACATGTCTAAACATTTTGTTTGTTTTGAGACGTTGGAAATCTCCAGCAAATTGACAATCATGAAAAATCCAACACCAACCTTATTAACTTCCAAACTACAACCGTAATTTTTTTTCACTTCTGTTTCCAAACAGGGGTTAACACTTTTGTAAAAAACACCTAGGATTAAATATTGGGAGTTCATCAACCCGGCACCAAGCTTTATATGTTATAAAAAAACACGTCAACCCGGCACTGGACCTTTCACTGGCCGCCATGACAGTATGTCAACCCGGCACCAGCCACCCCTCTTACCCATTCCACCTACACTACCCCCTCCCAACCCCTCCTTTCTCTTTCCCCTCCCCTAATCACCTCCCCTTTTCGTAAGGTGCCGTAGGTTCGCGCTGTCCATGTCCGGGGACCGAGCTTTACTAAACGAAGGTGTGTGATGGTTTTAAAATGAATGGGGGTGAGCTTTGTAAAATGAAGGCAACGCTTTGTTCAATAGGTTAGGTTAGGTTAGGTTAGGTTAGGTTAGGTTAGGTTAAAGGAGTTAGGGCGATGAGATGCCTAGGGTTCGAGGGAGGGAAAGAAGAGAATGAGGGGCGTATGTTTGGTGTTGTGGAGGGGGAACCCAGCTCCCCTACCTTCAAACTGTCTCGGTGCCGGGTTAAGTTGTGACATTAGTAACGCCTGATTAACCTTAGAGTGGTGGTCAGATTTGGTGCCGGGTAGACGTGCCGCCTAAATATTTTATTTGAAAACTAACTTAATTATGTTTAATTTTATTTGGTTTTAACAATTATGTATTTTCCAGCAAGATTTGTTTCTTCTTTTACTAAGCATTTTCCTGTTATTAGTAATTCGTAAAACAGTTGTTACAACCCGTATTTATACATTGATAAAAATATGAAAATACGTTAATATTACTGAGTGGACTAGAAAACTGAAAATTAGGTTGTCATATTGATTACAGAGTTTTGTTTATGCCAAGCCTTCTCCGCTCATCCACACGGTAGACTCACAGACTGCAAATTAATTGATGATAGTTAGTTAGAAGTGGAACAAGATTTTAAATTGTAGCTAATTAATTATTTTCTTGAACACATAATTTAGGAATCTTTCCTCACCTTAACAAAAATATCTTATTAGCTTAGTATATTTAAATTAGCTAATTTAATGGACATTAGAAGTGTGACTTATTGGACTTGCGTCAGTCACGGAAACCGGTTTAGTGACATCGATAGAATTTGCGTCATTTGGTGATGGGTTGGGAAACCAGGCTAAACATGAACAACCGGGAAAATCATACTGGAAGCGGTCAGAACACTTAGAAACTGATGAAGTTAACTTTACACTGAGATGTTATTCCCGTTATTGTTGTTTTGATAACAGAGTGAGTCAGTAGGGGTTCCCCCCCTTCAAGGTAGACGAGGGGCAGGGCATACGTTGACCGTTGGTTTCCGCGTTCTGACAGTGTTGGTGTCGTGTCATGCTTGATGCGCTCGCCTGACACACTACCTGTCTCTGGATTACACCACTTTTGTAACTCTTCCAAGGACAATCCCATATTTCTTCAGGCGTGATAAATAGACCGTCATTTTTATCTTTTGAATTTAAAGGCTACTTTATAATTTCAATTATTTAATTTAATCAATGATTTGAGGTCCAGTCTGCAGTAGTGCAAAACTATTTTAAATCACAGTACATATGTACAACTTGATGTATATATCATACAAAAGTGCAAACCCTTTTAAAGTGCGAATACAAGCATTTATTTCAGATCCAAGCCATATTAATTTGGAATAGATTTATATTTTTTTTGGACTTAAATGCTTAATTGTGGTTTGATTTCCCTTCGCCATATTGCTAATGTTTAATATTCCGGTAAAACATTGTTAGATTTAAACTAGGTTGTCCTCTCAACATTGATACATGCCGTATGTACATGCATGGTCTCATACGGCACCACAACCGTGCGCCAACCAATGGTTTAGGGTTGAATTCCTTCCAGTTTCCATAGTTCCAGCAGCTTCTTCTAATGTTTCTATAGTTCGAGTAACATGCAACACTGGCTATATTCTTCTTGGCCGTTATTGCCTAAAATGTTTTATAACGTGCAGGTGCTTAAACTCCTCAAAGCATAAAGTGCCTTACAACCCTCTTGGCAGTCTTCGTCTCAGATATTTCATATCGTGCCTTGCATAACATTCCTCGAAGCATAAAGTGCCTTACAACCCTCTTGGCAGTCTTCGTCTCAGATATTTCATATCGTGCCTTGCATAACATTCCTCAAAGCATAAAGTGCCTTACAACCCTCTTGGCAGTCTTCGTCTCAGATATTTCATATCGTGCCTTGCATAACATTCCTTAAAGCATAAAGTGCCTTATATCCCTCTTGGCAGTCTTCGTCTCAGATATTTCATATCGTGCCTTGCATAACATTCCTCAAAGCATAAAGTGCCTTACAACCCTCTTGGCAGTCTTCGTCTCAGATATTTCATATCGTGCCTTGCATAACATTCCTCAAAGCATAAAGTGCCTTACAACCCTCTTGGCAGTCTTCGTCTCAGATATTTCATATCGTGCCTTGCATAACATTCCTCAAAGCATAAAGTGCCTTACAACCCTCTTGGCAGTCTTCGTCTCAGATATTTCATATCGTGCCTTGCATAACATTCCTCAAAGCATAAAGTGCCTTACAACCCTCTTGGCAGTCTTCGTCTCAGATATTTCATATCGTGCCTTGCATAACATTCCTCAAAGCATAAAGTGCCTTACAACCCTCTTGGCAGTCTTCGTCTCAGATATTTCATATCGTGCCTTGCATAACATTCCTTAAAGCATAAAGTGCCTTATATCCCTCTTGGCAGTCTTCGTCTCAGATATTTCATATCGTGCCTTGCATAACATTCCTTAAAGCATAAAGTGCCTTATATCCCTCTTGGCAGTCTTCGTCTCAGATATTTCATATCGTGCCTTGCATAACATTCCTTAAAGCATAAAGTGCCTTATATCCCTCTTGGCAGTCTTCGTCTCAGATATTTCATATCGTGCCTTGCATAACATTCCTTAAAGCATAAAGTGCCTTACAACCCTCTTGGCAGTCTTCGTCTCAGATATTTCATATCGTGCCTTGCATAACATTCCTCGAAGCATAAAGTGCCTTACAACCCTCTTGGCAGTCTACGTCTCAGATATTTCATATCGTGCCTTGCATAACATTCCTTAAAGCATAAAGTGCCTTA
The DNA here is from genome assembly GCA_035578905.1 of Stictocephala bisonia. Lineage (NCBI taxonomy): Eukaryota > Metazoa > Arthropoda > Insecta > Hemiptera > Membracidae > Stictocephala > Stictocephala bisonia. The sequence continues at coordinate 18,254,065 of JAQJVL010000001.1, forward strand.
TATCCCTCTTGGCAGTCTTCGTCTCAGATATTTCATATCGTGCCTTGCATAACATTCCTTAAAGCATAAAGTGCCTTAGATCCCTCTTGGCAGTCTTCGTCTCAGATATTTCATATCGTGCCTTGCATAACATTCCTCAAAGCATAAAGTGCCATACAACCCTCTTGGCAGTCTTCGTCTCAGATACTTCATATCGTGCCTTGCATAACATTCCTCAAAGCATAAAGTGCCTTACAACCCTCTTGGCAGTCTTCGTCTCAGATATTTCAAAGCCTTAGATTCCTATTGGAAGTCAATGTATCACATTTACATGCCTAAAATTCTCAAAGCAGATACTGCCTTGAATTAAATTGTTCATATACTGTTCATGATCTGGAAAAAAAAACAGTAATAATAGTTAATTTACTTTATAGCGTGCTGCGTTAGAACTGCTTTGAAAGCATAAAATAAAGAAATGAATGTCATAATATTCCTCATGAGAATCATTACAAGTCCTACACATCTCTGCTATAGCGTTTAGAACATTACTTGTTATACTATAGTCCTTTAAAGGACAGTTAGAACAGCAGAGACTGCAACCAGACGTTAGTCTTCTCTCTGTGGTGATGTATTTTACATGATCATCTAATTCAGTAGAACAAAGAACTGGTACGGAAAACATATAACGTCATCCATAGAGACATCTCATTTTGGTTAGAAACCAGCACAAACCGTATTAGAATATCGATTTTGCCCTAGTAAAAAGGTCAAAACAAATCTGAGATAGAGAGGTTAGGAAAGGTCGTGTTGGCAAATTACCGTGACGCTGAAATCGGAGCGAGGAGTGCGCTGGTGTGGACTAGAGTGGGCCAATTTTGCAAAAAGCACGTTCTCGGAGCACTCGGTGTGGCCTTGAGCACCCTTCTCCTCACTCACGTAGAGCGCGGTCCATGGTATCCACGAAGGCTCCAGCCAGTTTCTTAGTTCTCCAAATATTTTTGGGCAGTGATGGCCAAAAGTAACCGTATCAGTTTATTTGCATCAGTTGATACAATTTAACTGATGTGAATATTAACTGATGCGCGAGACCACCTGATGCAACAGGAAATGGACAATTAATTCATATATCCCACTTGCCTTATCTGCTTCTATATTTTGTATCAGGCAATACAACAGACTATTGATTTCAATTCGGTAAGTTTCAACAGTAACTGAATGCCTGACTTCCTGTTAATTCGCATCAGTTAATTTAAACTGAAACACGCTGGCAAATTGAACTGTTACATCAGTTAAGCAAAAGCAGCAAGTTGGCACATCACTAGTTTTGGGAATAACGCACTACCGACTATCGCATGTGGTATGTGGTGGCCGGATGCAACAACCACTCGTAATGGTGCTTACTGTGTTGTACACTCATACGACCTCCACCGACTTTCTGACCGTCCTTAGTCCACTGACAACAGAAGTGGAATAGGCAATTATATAGACGGTTTGTTCGTATCTGAAAAATATTTAGGGCTTATCGCATTTTATGTACTAAAGTACAAAAACAGGATTTTAACTGGGTAGTTTTACTGGTTACACTATAATTTAAGCAGTTGGCAAGCGGGGAGAACCAACACGTAAATATACGTAACACAACTTGCCGATCACTAAATGCCTCTAATAGAGAAAGAGAGGCAAGGAACTGGCAAGCGGGGGAACCAACACGTAAATATACGTAACACAACTTGCCGATCACTAAATGCCTCTAATAGAGAAAGAGAGGCAAGGAACTGGCAAGCGGCGGAACCAACACGTAAATATACGTAACACAACTTGCCGATCACTACATGCCTCTAATAGAGAAAGAGAGGCAAGGAACTGGCAAGCGGGGGAACCAACACGTAAATATACGTAACACAACTTGCCGATCACTAAATGCCTCTAATAGAGAAAGAGAGGCAAGGAACTGGCAAGCGGGGGAACCAACACGTAAATATACGTAACACAACTTGCCGATCACTAAATGCCTCTAATAGAGAAAGAGAGGCAAGGAACTGGCAAGCGGGGGAACCAACACGTAAATATACGTAACACAACTTGCCGATCACTACATGCCTCTAATAGAGAAAGAGAGGCAAGGAACTGGCAAGCGGGGAGAACCAACACGTAAATATACGTAACACAACTTGCCGATCACTAAATGCCTCTAATAGAGAAAGAGAGGCAAGGAACTGGCAAGCGGGGGAACCAACACGTAAATATACGTAACACAACTTGCCGATCACTAAATGCCTCTAATAGAGAAAGAGAGGCAAGGAACTGGCAAGCGGGGAGAACCAACACGTAAATATACGTAACACAACTTGCCGATCACTAAATGCCTCTAATAGAGAAAGAGAGGCAAGGAACTGGCAAGCGGGGGAACCAACACGTAAATATACGTAACACAACTTGCCGATCACTAAATGCCTCTAATAGAGAAAGAGAGGCAAGGAACTGGCAAGCGGGGGAACCAACACGTAAATATACGTAACACAACTTGCCGATCACTAAATGCCCCTAATAGAGGAAGAGGGCAAGGACATACAGTGGTATTAGAATACACGTACAGTGGTATTAGCCCACCCATCTATACACGTATGGTAGGATTGGCCCACCCGCCCAATCCTTTCACGTACGGTGGTATTAGTCCACCCACCCACCCATACGCGTACAGTGGTATTAGCTCGCCCACCCAACCATATACGTACAGTGGTATTAGCCACCCACCCACCCATTCAGGTACATTGGTATTGACCCACCAGCCACCCATACACGTACAGTGATATTGGCCCACCCGCCCACCCATACACGTACATTGGTATTGACCACCGCCTGCCCATACACGTACATTGGTATTGACCCACCCGCTCACCCATACACGTACATTGGTATTGACCCACCCACCCACCCATACACGTACATTGGTATTGACCCACCCGTTCACCCATACACGTACATTGATATTGATCCACCCGCCCATCCATACACGTACAGTGGGAATGACCCACCCACTCGCCCATACACGTACAGTGGTAATGAGCATTCTTGAGTCGGCTAGCATGGTATCAGCTAGTGAAAGCAAAATACTACCATAAATTTGAACTTGTCACTACAATATGCGCATTCTTGAGTCAACCAGCATCAAATCAATCAGTCACAGCACAATACTACTGTAAATTTGAACTTGTCACGAAAATATGTGACATTCTTGAGCTGGCCAGCATCGTATCAGCTAATGAAAGCAAAATAATACGGTAAATTTGAACTTGTAAGGACAATATGTGCATTCTTGAATCAACCAGCATCGTATCAATTAGTCACAGCACAATACTACTGTAAATTTGAACTTGTCACGAAAATATGTGACATTCTTGAGTCAACCAGCATTGTATCAATTAGTCACAGCACAATACTACTGTAAATTTGAACTTGTCACTACAATATGTGCATTCTTGAGCCAGCCAGCACGTATCAGTTAGTCACAGCACAATACTACTGTAAATTTGAACTTGTCACTACAATATGTGCATTCTTGAGCTGGCCAGCACGTATCAGTTAGTCACAGCACAATACTACTGTAAATTTGAACTTGTCACTACAATATGTGCATTCTTGAGTCAGCCAGCACGTATCAGTTAGTCACAGCACAATACTACTGTAAATTTGAACTTGTCACTACAATATGTGCATTCTTGAGCTGGTCAGCACGTATCACTTAGTCACAGCACAATACTACTGTAAATTTGAACTTGTCACTACAATATGTGCATTCTTGAGCTGGCCAGCACGTATCAGTTAGTCACAGCACAATACTACTGTAAATTTGAACTTGTCACTACAATATGTGCATTCTTGAGCTGGCCAGCACGTATCAATTAGTCACAGCACAATACTACTGTAAATTTGAACTTGTCACTACAATATGTGCATTCTTGAGTCAGCCAGCACGTATCAATTAGTCACAGCACAATACTACTGTAAATTTGAACTTGTCACTACAATATGTGCATTCTTGAGTCAGCCAGCACGTATCAGTTAGTCACAGCACAATACTACTGTAAATTTGAACTTGTCACTACAATATGTGCATTCTTGAGCTGGCCAGCACGTATCAGTTAGTCACAGCACAATACTACTGTAAATTTGAACTTGTCACTACAATATGTGCATTCTTGAGCTGGCCAGCACGTATCAATTAGTCACAGCACAATACTACTGTAAATTTCAACTTGTCACTACAATATGTGCATTCTTGAGCTGGCCAGCACGTATCAGTTAGTCACAGCACAATACTACTGTAAATTTGAACTTGTCACTACAATATGTGCATTCTTGAGCTGGCCAGCACGTATCAATTAGTCACAGCACAATACTACTGTAAATTTCAACTTGTCACTACAATATGTGCATTCTTGAGTCAGCCAGCACGTATCAGTTAGTCACAGCAAAATACTACTGTAAATTTGAACTTGTCACTACAATATGTGCATTCTTGAGCCAGCCAGCATCGTATCAATTAGTCACAGCACAATACTACTGTAAATTTGAACTTGTCACTACAATATGTGCATTCTTGAACCAGCCAGCACGTATCAGTTAGTCACAGCACAATACTACTGTAAATTTGAACTTGTCACTACAATATGTGCATTCTTGAGCCAGCCAGCATCGTATCAATTAGTCACAGCACAATACTACTGTAAATTTGAACTTGTCACTACAATATGTGCATTCTTGAGCCAGCCAGCATCGTATCAATTAATCACAGCACAATACTACTGTAAATTTGAACTTGTCACTACAATATGTGCATTCTTGAGTCAGCCAGCACGTATCAGTTAGTCACAGCACAATACTACTGTAAATTTGAACTTGTCACTACAATATGTGCATTCTTGAGCCAGCCAGCATCGTATCAATTAGTCACAGCACAATACTACTGTAAATTTGAACTTGTCACTACAATATGTGCATTCTTGAGCTGGCCAGCACGTATCAGTTAGTCACAGCACAATACTACTGTAAATTTGAACTTGTCACTACAATATGTGCATTCTTGAGTCAGCCAGCACGTATCAGTTAGTCACAGCACAATACTACTGTAAATTTGAACTTGTCACTACAATATGTGCATTCTTGAGCCAGCCAGCATCGTATCAATTAGTCACAGCACAATACTACTGTAAATTTGAACTTGTCACTACAATATGTGCATTCTTGAACCAGCCAGCACGTATCAGTTAGTCACAGCAAAATTTTCCAACTGTAAAAAAACAAACTTGTAAAGAATGTCAGTCAGAGCTGCGATAATTTCACAACTAAACAAACGACTTAATAGGAATACGACTGGATGACAGTTGTCCAGTTAGAATTACAAAACTGGTTTCTTAGTCGACACTGTTGTATACACATAACAAATTCTGCTCTCTTAACTGCCTCATGTTAGAATAATTCTGCCTCAAATTCTGCCTCTGTTTAGAATAATTTTCATATTTTAATTTCGAGCAGGATTAAATAAAATTGTTAAAGTAATACATTCAGGTAAAATAATTAATGTATAAGTGAAATATTTTAATTATTTCTTAAAATAGCAATAATAGCACATTCGTTTTGAGAGTTAATAATTCAAATTTAAAAATTGTTCTCAGTACCTTATAGCTACAATTACTTACACACAACAGTTCAAAGACATGACATTATACTATTACATATACAGAATCGTTTAAGGCATGAAACAAGAGGAAAGTAATCAACAGGAAACCGAGCAGAATTTTAGTATTTGTTTTTAATTTAATTTTCCTAAAGGCTTATTCATAACAAGTAGAATGTCTTTGACAAAGCTCAAAGTGATAATTCATTGAACTTTAAACATTTCAAGCGTTCTACACTGTAGTCAGTTTAGCGTGACAAACATTTTCGAGGCCTATCCGTCGAAGTCAGTCTATTATATAATTTAAGTTCTTAAGTTGGCATTACCTATTGTTCCATACTAAGGAGGCTTTACTCCGAACAAGATAATCTCTATGAAGTTATATAGGCGTGGAGTTGATGTTAGGTTCTAAAGTTGGCAGTACCTCTAAGGAGACTTTACCCTGAACTCTTGAGGGTCTCTTTGACGATATAGAGGCATGAAGTTGATGTTAGGTTCTAAAGTTGGCAGTACCTCTAAGGAGGCTTTACCCTGAACTCTTGAGGGTCTTTTTGACGTTATAGAGGCATAGTATTGTCAGTGTTTGACAGATAATCCGATTTGAACGATAATAACGCTTTTTCATTACAAGCAGCTACTGTTAGATTGTACGTGTATAGGTGGGTGGGTGGGTCACTACCATTGTACGTGTATAGGTGGGCGGCTGGGTCACTACCACTGTACGTGTATGGGTGGGCGGGTGGGTTAATACCACTGTACGTGTACGGGTGGATGGGTGGGTCAAAATACCACTTTATGTGAACGGGTTGGGTCAATACCACTGTACGTGTATGGGTGGGCGGGTGGGTACACTGCACTGTTTTATACTCATTGTATGGCTGTAGTTTTCAGATAATTTTATCACTGTAAATATATCAACTATTAGCCGCCAGACTAACACGGCCACACTGCTAGCCGAAGCGCCATGTCGCACCTCGAGTGTTAGTTTTGGGTTCTCTTTTGCTGCATGTCGCACCTCGAGTGTCCAATTATGACCCTCAGGTAGTCCGTCGCACCTCGGGTGCCCCCGTTTAAAGGTCCGGAGAGAATCGTTCATAGCCAAATGTATTCTTTATTAAAAGGAAATGACCTGATAAATCCATATTAGTCAGGTTTTCGCAAGTACCATAATACTGAAAGATGACATACGGTTAGCCGTGGATCGTAGTTAATGTACTGTCCTTACACTTCCCTAACCATTCAGATACATGTATTTTGTACATTTATCAATATCACTCATAGTGGTTAAACTTAATACCACTGTACGTGTATGGGTGAACGGTTGGATCAGTACCACTGTACGTGTATGGGCGGGCGGGTGGGTCAATACCACTGTACGTATATGGGCGGGCGGATGGGTCAATACCACTGTACGTGTATGGGTGGACGGTTGGGTCAGTACCACTGTACGTGTATGGGCGGGTAGGTGGGGTTTAGGGGTGCTAAAGATAAATATTTAGTAAAACTTAGGTGTCAGAAACGTAGAGTTGGTAACATTAGGAACATAGGAACACTTTTATAAAGCCACAAAAAGCCCGCTTTTTTTGAAAAAGCCATTATGACAAAATTATACTATGAAAAGAGAACCAATAATAAAGACCAGTTTATTAATTACTGTATTGTATGTATCATTTACTATAGTCCACCTAATACACAAAACCACACAACAACACAATCCAGTAGGTGTGAATATGTACAAAGCAAAATTCAGATAGTTTTAACACACTTCTAGAACAGTGTGTAGCGAAAATAATTATTATTTGTGGGAACATTTCAACACATTTGATGAAAGAAAATCTCTATAAATTTAACATCTGAGTCTTGTTATATTAATGAATCTCTCAATCTCAATCAACAAGGGCACAATTTCCCCATTCTATCACACTTATTCTTGCTACCTTCACTTGAAGCACACTTCCTTCTTTGTGTGACCGATGCAACGCACGTGGCCAAACGGCTTCAGTAGCCTTTCTTAACTCAAACCACAATTCAAGTCTTATGGGCCAGATATCCTTGAGTCTTGTCGTTTGTGCGTTGTGTCCACCTATTGTGCTTTAGTTGTACAAATATTGCTCTCGTGATTCCCAAAAGATGTGCCGATCTCTCAAGGATTGTCTGGGTTTAAATGACCTGGTAACTGGAAACATCAATGACAGATGCTCTTACACTGTTTAAGTGAATTTTTAGTCTCTCTGTAAAAATAATTCAATAAAAATACTGGCATAATATGAGGGAATATTTTGACAAGTGGAATATACTGATGAACCAAACTTCGTATTAAGGTTTCTGACAAGTGCTCGGCACTAATAGATTTTTTTGCTTTTAGAAGGAGAGGCTGAACTCCTTTTTCAATCTTACACTGCTCATTTCCCAAAGACCATTGATTTATAGGTGCATGATTATTCTTATGGGACTTTAGGTAGCCACATCTTCATACAAACGTTTTGTTATTTCTCCATCAACACAATTATTACCTAATGAGAATAATAACACTTTTAATCAAAAGAATTTAAAAAATGGTTTTTGATTGATAGCCCTTAGTTTAGTAGCTTCAGCATATTGAAAAATTACATTTCAAAGTTGTTTAAGTTTGTTTGTATTTTAGTATCTAGTGTCAAAGATGTCTCACCATATGATAATATATATGTATTATAATCCAATGTATATAAACCTCATGTAAGGTAAATAATATTGGGAGTTTAAACTCTATTTATTCAGCTGTTGTGATTACTTAAATTATATTGGCGTTGCTTTTGTGTGAAACACAATGAATAGTTTTGCAGGAGTCATCGTAGAAGTGATCAATGTGACAACGTGCTGTACGCTCATCCAAGGGCGCTAGCTCTTACATCATTACAATTACATTGTCGGCTGACATACAGTCATCGTAGAAGTGATCAATGTGAGAACGTGCTGTATGCTCGTCCAGGGCGTTAGCTCTTACATCATTACAATTACATTGTCGGCTGACATACAGTCATCGTTGAAGAGGTCAATGTGAGAACGTGCAGTACGCTCATCCAAGGGTTCTAGCTCTTACATCATTACAATTACATTGTCGGCTGACATACAGTCATCGTAGAAGTGATCAATGTGAGAACGTGCTGTATGCTCGTCCAGGGGGCTAGCTCTTACATCATTACAATTACATTGTCGGCTGACATACAGTCATCGTAGAAGTGATCAATGTGAGAACGTGCTGTATGCTCGTCCAGGGCGTTAGCTCTTACATCATTACAATTACATTGTCGGCTGACATACAGTCATCGTTGAAGAGGTCAATGTGAGAACGTGCTGTACGCTCATCCAAGGGTTCTAGCTCTTACATCATTACAATTACATTGTCGGCTGACATACAGTCATCGTAGAAGTGATCAGTGTGAGAACGTGCTGTATGCTCGTCCAGGGCGCTAGCTCTTACATCATTACAATTACATTGTCGGCTGACATACAGTCATCGTAGAAGTGATCAATGTGAGAACGTGCTGTATGCTCGTCCAGGGCGCTAGCTCTTACATCATTACAATTACATTGTCGGCTGACATACAGTCATCCTAGAAGTGATCAATGTGAGAACGTGCTGTATGCTCGTCCAGGGCGCTAGCTCTTACATCATTACAATTACATTGTCCGCTGACATACAGTCATCGTAGAAGTGATCAATGTGAGAACGTGCTGTATGCTCGTCCAGGGCGCTAGCTCTTACATCATTACAATTACATTGTCGGCTGACATACAGTCATCGTTGAAGAGGTCAATGTGAGAACGTGCTGTACGCTCATCCAAGGGCACTAGAGGTCAATGTGAGAACGTGCTGTACGCTCATCCAAGGGCACTAGTTCTTACATCATTACAATTAAATTGTCGGCCGACATACAGTCATCGTGGAAGAGGTCAATGTGAGAACGTGCTGTACACTCATCCAAGGGGGTTAGTTCTTACATCATTACAATTAAATTGTGAGCTGACATACAGTCGTAATCATCTTGTAGTGCATCCAAACACGGAAAAATAGAGTAATCCAGTAAAATAGTTCCTCGATCATAAAGTCTATAGGACCCCCCTCCCAATCGTACCCAACATAGTAGGGCCACAAGACATTTGGAACAGTCATGTTGAGCACGTTTGTAAGAAGCTCCGAAGTATTTGTTTTGTTCTTAGCCATTTGGCTATGGTATGCAGTCGTGAGGTCTTGCGTACTGTATATTTCTCACATGCAGAATCAATTTTACGATATGGTATTATATTTTGGGGCCCTTCAAGTGTGACAAACTTTAATAGAGTTTTCATTCTCCAGAAATGGTGTCTGAGAGTAATGAGTAATAGGAGAAGATTTTATTCCTGCAGGTCACTCTTTGGAGAGTTGGGAATCTTGACGCTGGCTGGTGTTATTGGTTATGAAGCGTGTATTTTCGTGAGGCAGCATTCAGATATCTTTATTACAAATGGCACTTTTCATAAATACCCAAAATAAAAATAGGAACATGTTTTCCATCTTGGAACATTTTACTTCTGTGTTTAAGAGAAGCCCATACCATATTTGTATTAGTATTTATAATAAATTCTCACTTACATCAAGGTTGAGGAAAAGCTACCATTATTTAAACAAAAATAAAAACTCATTTTCTTGATAAATGTTATTATAATTTAACTGACTTGCTGCAGTTTGTATCAATTTTAATTTATTTGTAGTTTTTTAGTATTAGTCATGACATGTTTATAACATATCTGTAATTGTTTTAAACGAATAAAGATTAAATGAAATGAAATTTAACGCCGAGTTTGTGTCCAGTTAGTGAACACATTTAACATGTGCTTGAATGGTTGTGGACAATGGCCCGCCATAAAGAGGTATTTCTGTTGACGTACACTATATGAATGACCCCTGTCGAAGTTACCCAATTTCAATAATGGTACTACAAATTTGTAAAAAAAAAACTACGAGAAGTAGATCAATTTTAATATTTAAACTCCGTAAAGTTTCTAAAAGTATTTTTAAGAAATGTATCCGCAAAATGTAACCTAACTATATTAATTAGTTGGCACAAAGTGTAAAACGTTCTGCAAACTTAAAAACCTTTATTGAAAAATTTAAGTACTAAGATGACGATGTGTTGAATGCTTCCTTAGTGTAAATTCAGTATTATTATTATTTATTTTTACAATTTGATATTGAGCAAGCATGTAGATTATCACAGTTTTATGTTTGAAATGAATTAGCAAAATACAGGGCGTTTCAAAAAGGACTTTACAACATTGAAAATTCATGTAAATTTTATTAAACAAGGTACAGAGCTGGTTTTGGTGTTATTTTAAAGGAAAAAACTTCAAGTTTTTTTACCTTAAACTAAAAATGTTCTATTTGGCTTCCGTTGGTTATTCTGCAGACATCCCATCGGTAGTCGATTTCGTCCCAGACTCGCGCTAGCATTTCAGGTCTAACTTGCTCAGCAACAGCGTAAATTCTTACTCTAAGTTCAGGTAGAGTGGCTGGCAAAGGAGGAACGTACACCATATCTTTTATGAAACCCCAGAAGAAAAAATCTAGCGGTGTCAGGTCTGGGGAACGGGGGGGGCCATGCAATTGGCGCATCACGGCCAATCCATTGACCTGGGAAGCGGTCATTTAGAAAATCCCGGACGTCAGCCAGATAGTGTGGTGGTGTGCCATCTTGCATAAAGAAAACATTCCCCACACTATCTGACTGACGTCCGGGATTTTCTAAATGACCGCTTCCCAGGTCAATGGATTGGCCGTGATGCGCCAATTGCATGGCCCCCCCGTTCCCCAGACCTGACACCACTAGATTTTTTCTTCTGGGGTTTCATAAAAGATATGGTGTACGTACCTCCTTTGCCAGCCACTCTACCTGAACTTAGAGCAAGAATGTACGCTGTTGCTGAGCAAGTTAGACATGAAATGCTAGTGCGAGTCTGAGAAGAAATCGACTACCGATGGGATGTCTGCAGGATAACCAACAGAAGCCACATAGAACATCTTTAGTTTAAGGTAAAAAAACTTGAAGTTTTTTCCTTTAAAATAACACCAAAACCAGCTCTGTACCTTGTTTAATAAAATTTATATGAATTTTCAAAGTTGTAAAGTCCTTTTTGAAACACCCTGTATAGACTTTAAGCTGTCATTTTGCCAGTAATCCAAGTGCCACAGAGAATACTTTTCATTAATGTGTATTAGATGGACACATTTACCTTTTTAAACATTTTTTTTTTTGGTAGTTTAATAATTTTGTTGTTAATATATTTTTATATAACCTTATACTTAATTTGTAAATTTGGCCAGTTATTTTCGAAGATGTTATTCTGTGTATAAATATAAATTAGTGAATTTAAATAAATAAGTATTATCACTATACTGAATATCAATAATTTTTAAAAGAAACCCCATAGGAAACTAAATTAAATATGAATGTAGCCTCTTATTTTCAAGGACAAAGAGATCAATGTACATTACGGTGATGGTGATACGTATTTCACATTAACATTTATTTCTTTATACAGGACAAATAAGGTACTAAATATTATTCAGAATGCAGTATGTTACTGTTTCACTAAATCTTGCAAGCACATAAGAATATTAATGGCTAAGGTCTATTATAAAAAAAAAAAAAAAAAAAAACTATGAAAGCAGCCAACAACAAATATTTTCATGAAAGTACTGTGTATAAAATTTTAAATTGAATTTATACTAATATTATTCCAAAAAGTCATAGATTTACCTTTTTGGCGAAAGACAAAGTTCTTCCTAACATTTGCTCAACTTCAAATATGGAAATAATTTATTGATACAAATAATAAACATTCAAATTCACGAAATGATATTTTATTACATATTTAATAAGTCTATTACTTTTTTTAGTAAACTTTAATCTCACGCATGATCACTGTAAAAATAGCACTGTATATTTATTTATTTTTCTTACAACCATTTTTTTTAACAAATCTGAAATTGGTATAACGACCGGCTCTGTACAAACAATGCAGCCGAAGGCTGTTATCATAAAATAAACATCTAACTTTTAAAATCCCAACCAAGACTCAAGAATTGGTAAAATATTTAAAGTTTGAGGCTGAGGCTTCAAATCATGAGGTCATGAAGTTAGATCTGAACTTAGAGGGATCAAAAAGGGGAAGAAAATGCCTGAATCTTGACGATAGAATAACCAGATGTACAAAAGGTTATGATGAAGATCGTGCCGCTGGTAAAATGTTGAACATAATATCTTATATTTTAAGATCTTACTGGATTGAGTAGGTGTATATATTAAAGATTTATTTTCAATGTTGTACATAAAAAACAATAAGACGATTCACGATCAAGGCCAAAACGCTAACTAAGACGATCCACGATCATGGCCAAAACGCTATCTAAGATGATCCACAATCAAGGCCAAAACGCTAACTAAAACGATCCACGATCAATGCCAAAACGTTAACTAAGACGATCCACGATCAAGGCCAAAACGTTAACTAATACGATCCACGATCAAGGCCAAAATGGTTAAGCTACCTTAACTATAAAACCGCAAGTAACTATAAACAAAGCAGCAATTAACTATCCACGTTAAAGTCACGATCAATGTCGATATATTGAGTAAACTTGTTAGGATTTTTCTTAACACAGAAGAAAGAACGGCACAACTACGTGTTAAGTTAATTGGAGCAATTGCATCTGTGTAATTATTGTTATTAATAATTTAACAGTACATTTAATGTAGTGATAGTTTTTCTGATAGTGGAAACCATTTAAAAATGAAAATTGTAAAGGTATATTTGCATAAATATTATACAAATTAAAATGTATTACAGTATTTAAAATCTACCTGCATGCCTTTTTAATACATTTCCATATATCTCTTAGCTGCTTAATGAAGAACAAGCACTTTTAATGTAAAACATAAAACCACTATGTCATGGGAGCATTGCAAGCTTCTCCTTCAGTGTCTAGTTCCCACCTGGTGACATGAACGGTGGGGATGTTTGAAGTAGGCTACTAGCTGACTTTCTGCGTTTGTCACACATGATACACTTTATACCCATCACTCAAACATATTTATTTATTTGATGAACTTGAATCCCCAAGGACATCAATCACACAGTGGAAAGTACTCTTGACATTTCTGGATCGGCTCTTATATCAAACATCCTTATATGTAATACGTGAAGCAGTTTTTTGTCAACGCAACTCGTCCCTTATTTTTTGGCCAAATTTAACGTTTTAGGTGTCAAAATTGTGTTTTCTATTCGTAGTTATGCAATGAGGACTTAATTTTTCAATATTTTAACCCTGAAGGACACGGGAATTCCTCAAAGTACGTTTTTCGGCCACAAGAATAACATGGAGAGAGAATTAAGGTAGTCAAAGAGTATCAGCTGTTCAAATATAAATAATTATATTTATGAAATTATAACAACTGTTGAAATGTATATAATGATGTTTATAGTACTGAGAGGGTTATGTGTCTTTATAAATGCGTGTGAGAAAGAGAGAACATTTGATTCATTCAGTAGAAGTTTTGTTTGAATTGTCAAAATAAAAAAGCGAATGCATGTCTGTTTGTGTGAATGGAATCATCAGCTGTTAAATAAAATTAAAACTTATTGAAATATGCTAAATAATATCATTGGGTGTTTATATGTACAGGCCTTTATTGTTTTAGCCCTAAATATAGTGCAAATCAAGCGCAACGAGTGAGCTTCTGTAAATAAATTTACATGATATGAATTTACTTACTACAGTTTTACCACTACAAAAAAATAATACTTGTAGTAAAAAGTTGGATCTTTTCCGTTAATTTACTTCCACTATTCTTTTTTTTCTTTTTTTTCCGTTAATTCACTACCGATTGATAAATATTCTATTGCTCTAAAAACTGTTCCCCAATAATTTTTATGTCCACTGTGGTATTCCTTATCCGCTAGGAATCAGATATAGCTGGCCTTATCTTATCACTTTCCAATAACTTACACATGGAGAGCGCATTCAGCAGTAAGTCAATCATTGGATTTACCAGTCTGTGATCAACTTTCGTAGTCACCTAACCTAATCTGACCTGACCTAACCTAACCGTAATTACGATAAAAAAGTAGTGGTAGTGAATTAACGGAAAAGAATTATCGGTCGAAGGACGAGGTGTAACGAGTCTAGTGAGTGACAGGGTTGGCACGCAAAGCGTGCAGAGGTGTCTTCTAGTTACTAGTAATTTTTGACAGTGAATAAATAAATTTCGCTAACATCAAACCCCAACATCGTTTTATTCTTTATTCATCTCTAAGACGCCGATCGTAGAGATAAGGGCGAATATGCGGAGTGAATGAGTGTGATGAGTGTAGATGAACGAGTGTAGACATTGTACTATCTGAGTTCGACTTAGCTCAGAAAGGACTATTTATTAATAGACCAATAGCCAGGACAACTATGGGACCTACATATTTACGTTGAATCCGAATCACGTAGTGTTGGTCTGATTTTCAGCTAACTGGCAAGCCTGACACTCAGTTCTCTCCCCTACACAACATCTGAACCTTGATTACCATTCAACACGGACACTCCAGACTTCTCTAGTAGTGTCTACGTTGATGGCAACCATTGAGCTGACGCCGTGTCGATATTAAGAGGACCGAGCATGGAACCTATCGCCTACAATCTCCCAAACACTTTGTCCCCAAGTAGCTGGGTTACAGCACTGCGCCACTAGTGCCGAGGAACTTGAAGTCGATAAACATTATGTGCCATCTTGGAGTGGTTCTTTCTATTGTAGCATCAGTGTTAAGGCCGAGGTGATGTTAAATATAGCTTATGATAACTTCTTACAAAGTGAAGTGGTCCAATTAGTGTCGTGTTTACTGGCTAATAGTGGGGGTACAATGGATGATATATAAGTTACAATATAATCAAATAGGGATTTTCATTAATTCTGGGAGTGTACAATTGCAAGATACGCAGAGACACATCATAATTGGATGTTCCATGTGGAGTAGACATTTTAATAAATATTGTAGCGTATTTCTCTACATATTTTTTCTCGCTTCCTCCAAGATAACGATATCTGAAGGTTTGACGCTTCAAAGTAATAAAGCAGATGTAATTGATCGTATCTAGGTAAAACAAGGATCACGCGTGTTCATTACGTCTATTAATTTATAAGAAATTATGTACAGATAACGATTCGCGGCGTTATGTACAGACGTACTTTCCTTTTTTGTGGCGCATTGTATACGTACAAGTTTCCCAAGCCGATAGATTTATGTGAAGGCTGAATGTTACACAAGTGTTACGGCCAAATCAAGTACGACTGTATCTCGGTGAACAAGTATACGTAAGACGTACGTAAAGTTTATACACGCCTCCAAATTTAATTTCAATTACACTTTATGAGTACCTTAAATATTATTAGGCACCATTCACCACTTCCAATTATTGCGTTTCCTTAGCATCTTCAAACGACTATCCTGGATCGAATATTTTCTAAACCACAACGGTTGGTGCGAACCTCGTGTGTATAAATGCCGTCCATCTTTGGTTCCAACAGTTAGAACTTCTTATCCACACGGGATGCATCAAAGCATGATCACATTTCAAGGTCAATTTTAATGTAAGCCTACAATTGAAAGATGTTCTATTAATAAAATGCATAGAGTTAACAAAAGTTTTCTGAATGTATGGAGTCAACTTGTTACCAATGTAAACAAACAAAACATAATAAGTAGTTTGTATAGTTTTTTGCTTCTATTGAAGCTAGTGATTATTTTTTAACACAAATATTATTTTTATTTAAATATCTACTTGGTGCAAACTGAAAACAAGCCTGTATAGTTTATCATAATCGATTGATTATTAGATAAAATTGCTTATGTATCGAATAATACATTTTTGTTTCTTCTCCATTCGAATATTCCGTAGTGCGTTGAATCCAGTGGCAGGTCTCATGAAGTGGCCAAGTGACTTGGACGGAAGGGTTAGTGTGGCAGTTGCGTGTTATGCAACAGCTCCTTTCTCAATATCAAGGTCACACATGCTGTTCGTCATATGTCGCTCGGGGCTCCACGCCCTAACCGATCCACCTCGGGATTTTTGAAAGGAATTTACAAGGCAATTCAATTAAAGTGTCTGAGATAAACTTGTTCCCGATTTCCAAGTGTTTTTGTAGGTCTGAGAGACATCCAAAACATGTAAACATTTTTTGAGCTATTATTTTATGAGTTAACAAAACATAAAAATACTCGAGAGTAAGTTAACGAGTTTTTAGACTGCACATTTGGATGCAATACCTAGTGGCAATCGATGGGACTGTGCCATAGGGGGGGGGGGAGGTACTGGACTATAGTGTGATTATATATATATATATATATATATATATATATATATACATAGTGGTATTTAGTGTGAATGTGCCAAATAGGGAGAATATAGACCATGACCAGGATCGTGAAGGTGCAGCAGGCTGCAATAGGCCACTAGGGTCTCTTCAGCCTAGGATAGGTGGAGATTGAGAAGATAATGGCAAGAAGTAAACAGACAGCTTGGAACCCGGCAAAGAAAGCACCAAGGAGACAACATACCTGTGTTTGTATATATACATACTTAGGGGTAGCTGGTTGGATTGCATCAGATTGGGACGGGACAGTATTGAAAGTGAGTTTCAAAGTCCGTACTAGAATATAGTGTGTTTGTATATATACATACCTAGGGGTAGCTGGTTGGATTGCATCATATTGGGACGGGACAGTATTGAAAGTGAGTTTCAAAGTGCGTACTGGAATATAGTGTGTTTAGTGGTAGTCGTTGGGAGGGGGAGGGGGCAGTGTTGTAAGCGTCCTGGAAGAGGCAGTGCCCACTCAGTCTGTGTTGGACCGCCACTCAATCCGTCTCTCCGTTGGTAGGCTTGGAGAGCAGGTACGTGTTTACTCGTGAATTGATTGTTTTAATTATGTGTACATATATAAATATTATCTACTTTATTAATTGTTTTGTTTAGTTATATTATTTGAATATAGTATTATTTTCAGTATCATTTATATAAATTAATTATAATTTATTTATAATAAACAGTTTTTATCCAAAATACTTAATTAGTTTTATTGTTGACTATATAATTTTAGGTATTATTTTCAGTGTTATTTTTATTTATTATTTATTTATATATACATAATGTATTAATTATATAAATTAAATGTAACTTATAGTAAAGATTTTCAATCCAGAATATTTAATGTTTATAAATACTTCTCAATGCGCCATGTTTTTTAATGCTTTATGATAACGTTTACATTTTTACTTATCGCTGATTAATTTAGGATTATTTGTTTAATTATTATCCTCAAACGTATCATTTATAATGTTTTGATTTGTTGACTAGTCTTCGCGTGTTATATAAATTAACTGAGCAAAGAAATTACATGTATTATATTACGTCAACAATATCAAATGTTCAATATATATTGTTGTACAAGTATTAAATACAATATATAAATACAATAGATTAAATTTGACTCCGTATTCTTAAAGAACGTACGTTTGTGACGTGCTGTACAGATTTTTGTCCTCTGGTCTGGTCTGGTTAATAATATGTTTGTCCTCGAATAGACCAAAAAAGTATCTGCTTTGCATACATAAACAACGTGGATGTGTAGAATGAAGATAGGCTAGCTGACTTCATTTCCTTCATAGGAGTGGAGAGGGGCTCGTATCCGAGTCATCAGTGGGGTCGTTCCACGCGGCGTGCGTGTATTGACCAGATAACAAATCCAAGGTACACAATAACAATTATTAGCCCTGACTTATTTCCAAGAATTGATTGAAAACCTATATATATATATATATATATATATGTATATATATATATATATATATATATATATATACACACAGTACGTGAAGCCGTTTTTTTTTTTTTTTTTTTTTTTTTTTTTTTTTTTTTTTTTGTCAACGCAACTCTTCCTTTATTTATTGATCAATTTGAATGTTTTAGGTGTCAAAATAGTTGCTTCTACTCGTTTTTGTACAATAAGGTCTTAATTGTTCAATATTTTAACCCTGAAGGGCACCAGAAGGCCTCAAAGTACGTTTTTAGACCATAACAATAAAATTGAGAGAGATTAAAATTAGTCAAAAAGTAACGGCTGTTTATTATGTATATTTATTAAATTGTAACAGCTGTTTGAATGTAAATAATGGTGTTTATAATAATGAGAAGGTTATAGATCTATATAAATGTTAGCGAGAAAGACAGAAAGTTTTATTGATTCAGTCGAGGTTTTGTTTAGGGTTGTCAAAAGAAAAGAAAATTCATGCTTGTGTGTCTGTAATCTTCAGCTGTAAAATAAGCGAAAACATTTTAAAAGGGCTAAGTAATCATCATTGGGTGTTTATATTTGGACTATAAATAAAGGGCAAATTAAGTGCAGTGTGTGAGCTACTGTAAATAAATTTACATGATATGATTTTAAATAATACAATTTAACCACTAACATTTGTTATAAAAGGTTGCATACTGAGTGCAAAGGCCGAGGTGTCATGAGCGAAGCGATTGACGGGTTTGGTACGCGAACCGTGCAGGGGTGTCCCCTAGTTGTGTATATTTAACTTTCATATTTTATCGCAGCAGATGTGTCTAGTTAAATATTGTCTTAATTAATATAGATATCGTTGACTCAATAGCAGTGTAAACATTGTGAGTCGGTAATGTACCCTGGTTGTGTATTTCGTAAGATAACGTTATGTCTTACGAGTGTTTGTAAAGTTTATATAATTTATATTCAATTTAGTATAAAGTAAACATTTCTCTATTTGAAAAAAAGTACAAAAAGGTTAGGTTGGGCTTCATAGTTACTATTTAAAATTTAAAGTTCACCCAACCGAGTTGGTTAAAACATGTTTATGAGAAAAAGAAGAATATTAATATTATGTAATAATCATTTGTTAGTTAAAATTTGATACTGATGAAAAATGCATACAAACCTTTTTGGGACCTTTTTCGTTAATTCAGCACCATTACTTTGGTTAGGTTATGTTAGCTTTGATTATGGTATATCAGGTTTGGTTAGGTTATCTTAGGTTCAGTTAAGTTGTTTTAGGTTTAGTTATGTTAGGTTTGGTTTGGTTATGTTAGGTTAACCTAAGTTATGTTTGTGAATTAACGGAAAAGATTCCATTTTTGTTTTGTTATTCCTGTTTACTTATGAATACTAAATTAATTTAAACTAACATTTTACGCAGATCTGGAGATTTTACACAGCACTCAAAATACGTTCCCTGTTTATTACCATTGTCAAAGACCTATAGTTAATTGATTACAACCAACGACCGATAATCTACCTCTGCTTGTAACGATACCTCCAACCATGATAGCCAGTTTGGTGTCTTACATCACTCGTTACACAAGGTCACGATACCTAAGACATTGACCTTAGGTTTCCGCTTCAATTGTTAATATCAGAGGTACCTTGGTCATTTAAGACATTGACCTGCGAGACACGACGTTGTTGTTGCTGAAAACTTAGCCACTTCAACTATTAATATCAGAGGTGCCTTGGTCACTTAAATCATTAGTTAAAATTGCGCTATTTCCATTTATTTTGAGGGCAAGAATTTATTTTATTTTTACCAGTTTTGTAGTTTACCATTTTGCTTGCTGTTTTCAATCCAGACCCAAACTATAGAGGTTGAACATTTTGTACACATGCAATTTCCCAAGTATGTATATACAATTTATATTATGTGTGAGCCTTAGCGTGTGCACATGTTTAGTGGAGAGGACCGTTCTTATCCATCGGTTGAATTCATTAAAAATGAAAGTATAAATAATTGTATGTCTTAAAATACTGCTGATGACCAACATCTTACATAGAAATACGTTTGTCAAGAGAGGTAGGTTTGTATGCATTACAATACCGATTACCACATTGTAGGTTTTATACCGTACAAGTTATCAAATTGTAGGTGTTTACCTCACCGATTAACAAATTGTGGTTTTTATACCATACTAGTTCATAAATTGTAGGTTTTATACCAAACTGGTCACCAAATTGTCGTTTTTTACCATACCGTTTAACAAATTGTTGCTTTTATACCGTACCGATTACCAAATTGTTGCTTTTATACCGTACCGATTACCAAATTGTTGCTTTTATAGTACCGATACCAAATTGTAAGTTTTAAACCGTGCCGATCACTAAATTGTAGGTTTTATACCCGACCAAATATTAAATTGTTAATAGCTAGAATAAATTAACTTATCTTCAATGCAAACCAAATTTATTAAGTGTTATCGGTATTGATATATTCAACCTATATTCAAATTAAAGATCACATTACTTCGTCCACCTACAATTTTCCAATATTATTCGTTTAAACATACTTTCCAGCTTGTTTGTAGCATTTCAGATGGAAAGTACGAACCACTTTCAGCGTAATCATCGTCAATTTTATAACTGTTATTAATTTAAAAATTTTACTATAGAATATGATTACTACAAAATGTAAACAATATCTAGACTAACCGGGGAAGAAAAAAGTAGGCAATGAAGGATTTAAATGGTTTTAAAAATGGTGTAGGACATCTTTCACTATGTTCCACACAGTGCGATGTGAGGAGAATGCATCAGGGGACCTAAAATATATTAAGTAAGGTTTAATTTTGGAAATGTTGAAACCTGAATCAGATTCCGAAGCTTACGGACGATTTCTTACTCGTTTTAAGGTGGAAATTCCCACAATCCCTTCGCAACTTTAACAAATAGTTTTTAACAAAAATTATAGTAATTAATTGAACCGATTATATGTTTTATTTCTGTACGTTGTAGAATTCAACGTTCAGAAGAGCTAAAAATTTTTATAAATATTTTTTGTATAAATATTTTTTGTATATAAATTGTTACCTACATTTTGAACTCAAAGTCTTTGCTGTCACAAGTGTTCTTTATTATCTGCGAGCTAGTGCTCTGATGGAGTTCTATATCGTAGAGCACAGAGATGTCGGTTAACGGTCAATCTTGTAGAATAGAGGTGTAAAACTTATAAACTAACTCTCAGTTACATACATAAACATTCAGTTACATACGTTAACACTCAGTTACATACATAAACACTCATTTACATACATAAACACTCGGTTAATTACATAAACATTCAGTTACATGCATAACACTCAGTTACATACATAAACACTCATTTACATACATAAACACTCATTTACATACATAAACACTCGGTTGATTACATAAACATTCAGTTACATGCATAACACTCGGTTACATACATAAACACTCATTTACATACATAAACACTCGGTTAATTACTACAATAAACATTCAGTTACATGCATAACACTCGGTTACATACATAAACACTCATTTACATACATAAACACTCGGTTAATTACATAAACATTCAGTTAAATATATAAACATTCGGTTACATGCATAACACTCATTTACATACATAAACACTCATTTACATACATAAACACTCATTTACATACATAAACACTCATTTACATACATAAACACTCAGTTAAGTACATAAACATTCGGTTACATGCATAACACTCGGTTACATACATAAACACTCATTTACATACATAAACACTCGGTTAAATACATAAACATTCGGTTACATGCATAACACTCATTTACATACATAAGCACTCATTTACATACATAAACACTCGGTTAAATATATAAACATTCAGTTACATGCATAACACTCGGTTACATACATAAACACTCATTTACATACATAAACACTCGGTTAAATATATAAACATTCGGTTACATGCATAACACTCGGTTATATAAATAAATAATCGGTTACATAAACAAACACCCAGTTCAAGTAAATACTCAGTTACATATATAAACACTCAGTTGCCTGGGATAGCAAGTAACTTATGTGGACCTCCATGGAACGAAGCTTAAGTGAGGTAGGTCTGGAACACTTTCGCCCGCTGCCACTTCTATATGTATGTGATATTTAACAATAACACTAACAATCGCTTTTTTATCCACTTGATTAGACATTGT
This sequence comes from Stictocephala bisonia, assembly GCA_035578905.1. Classification (NCBI taxonomy): domain Eukaryota; kingdom Metazoa; phylum Arthropoda; class Insecta; order Hemiptera; family Membracidae; genus Stictocephala; species Stictocephala bisonia. Next base: position 18,276,800 of record JAQJVL010000001.1, read on the forward strand.
TTTTTATATTTCATCCTAGAAATATTTTTACTTTTTACATAAAAAAATAAAATATTTATTTTATTGCAAAAATTTTTCATTTAAATATAGATACCAGTACTTGTACTTATATTTTGCTTTAACTTTTTGGTCTGTTTTGATTTATTTAATGTAAAGTTTTCAGTTGATACAGTAGTAATAAAAATGTAAAATGAATTCTAACATCACTGAAGTTTTTTTTTTTTTTTTTTTTTTTTTTTTTTTTTTTTTTTTTTTTTTTTTTTTTTTTTTTTTTTTTTTTGAAAAGACTGCATACGAATATTTTGGTTTTATTTGTTCGTTTTATTAATTGTCAATCAACGAAAAAAATTTAAAATGTTGTCATTTTATCCTAGGAGAACGATTGGAACACATTTTATAAAGTTAAGATAGTAAATCATTAGTTTCATCTCGTCGACATTATTCAAGTTGCTCCTTAGACCAGTGAGTGTAAGTCGAGTTAAAAAGTCAGTCTCTTTGCCTTTAGGAACAAGGCTATAGAATGACTGGGGACACTACCACATAGGGGTATGCATGCCTGAGTCAATGAGTGATCATTTAAATTTGCTTTTATCTTCACTGAAGTTGTTGTTTGAGATGACTTTAGGCCTGTACATTTTAAGAGGAAAATCCACGTCTGTTCTGTGGTAATCGTAAAAAATTAGGTGTGTGATGGATTATTGAATTAAAAGTGTCCTTTCACCTATAACTACAGCAGTCGCCGTTCAATTACCGTGGAACAAACAGATTTTCTTTTAAAATTGTTATATATTAAAATACAGTAAATCGTAATTTTAATAAATAATACTTAACATTTAATGTTCATACATTAATTGGTATATTTGGGAAACACACCTAACTGGAATAGGATGTATTGTTCCCTAGTCTGCTTCAAGCTGGGCTCACCGAGGCTCACTATGGCTGGGAGTAGAAAGGAATCAAACAGTAAAGAAATGTACATTACATACATTTTATAGAATGTGAAATATTCTATATGTTAAATAAACAAAGTTGTTAACATTATTTTACCCAAATACTTAAATCGTCCGACATTCGTAAAGGTTACAACAATTCTAATTTAAATGAGTGAAAGCTATCTTTAATACGAGAAAACAATGCTTAAAAAGCTGTTTTCTTCTTTCTCTTACATTACATCGCCTAATAAATTAAAGTAATGCGGAGATAATGAGTTTATTGGAACATTCTAAAATTAAAAGTCCTCAATAAATGGAAGCTACTAAATTAATTAATGAACATGTTACCAAACACCTTTGTAAGTGGCATTCTATAAAAAGCTAATTATGAAGGGGGATTAATTTATTTTCTCTCTTCAATTATTCATGAGTAGTGTCACGCCTCACGCCGTCGTGGTGATATTTTATCTGACGCCGCTAACAACACTCGGGACGTGCAGTAAGTTGTTGTGTGGGAGTATGCGTCCATGCACGACCACGGTGAGGTAGGTAGAGGTTCGGTGATACGCCCTTTAGAGTGTATGTATACAGCCACTAAACACTCACATACTAAATAGAGTAATAAATATGTATTACAACAAAAAAGTTGGAATGTGATAATTTACGTAGTGCAACACGGAAAATTGGAAGGGTTCCCGGTTATGTGAGTTAGAATTGCCCTCACTAACTAAAACTCTAACTGATTCTCTCACTATCTCACTAACTCTATGTTTGACTGACTGACTAACTCCCTTAGTATCTCACATACTCTATCTCACTCACTACATCTTTTACTCTCTGTTTGACTGACTGACTCCTTCACTATCTTACTTTATCTCTTTTGAATGACTAACTTCTTACTATCTCACTTAACAGACTGACTCTTACTATCTCACACGTTCTGTTTGACTGACTGACTCCCTCATTATCTCACTTATTGTCTGTCTGATTGATTGACTCCCTCGCTATCTCATTTACTCTCTGATTTACTCTCTGTTGATCTCTTTCACTTATTAATTCTCTTGTTCACTGATTATTATCACCCGTTTTCTCCTACTCAATTACCAACTGTCGTGTTATAATAGTCAACAAATAGGTGCTTCCATTATAAAATAAATATTAAATAATCAAAGCTATCAAATTAACATTGAATGATCTGAGTTTTAAAATAAAACTATCATTTTTTTATAAGGATTACACCTTTTCAGCTTGTACTGATAAGAAAGTGACACATGAAAAATGAAATAAGGTGAAACAAAGGCCATTGAGTGCACCTTGCCAAAACTAGTCTTAGTTTATGTGGATTGTAGTGACTTACGTATCTGATACAGTCTCTGTGTGAGAGATTTTATTTTACAATAGTTTATCATAAATGGTTTAAGCAATATAGGAGCATTACCTTGAATATTTACCTGTCTTTGTCGTGTCTATAAATTATTAAGAAAACATCTAATAACATAAAAAAACATTAAAATTCGCATTTAAATAAATATTGTAAAAAAAAAAACCTTTTCCATTAATTCACTACCACTACTTTTCCGTTAATTCACTACCACTACTTTTTATCGCAATTACGGTAAGGTTAGGTGGCTACTAAAGTTGATCACAAACTGTTAAATCCAATGATTGACTTACCACCGAATGTGCTCTACATGTGTTAGTTCTTGGAAAGCGATAAGTGAAGACCAGTGATATCGGATTCCTAGTGGATAAGGAATACCACAGTTGACGTAAAAATGATTGAGGAACAGGTTTTAGTGCAATAGAATATTTAACAAGTTGTAGTGAATTGAAGGCAACAAAAAAGTAATAGTAGTGAATTAGCGGAAAAAATCCAAAAACAGAAAATAACATAAACATAAACTGTTATAAAATTTAAATTACTTCAAATATACTACGTTTAAACTTACCAACTTATTGTGTCATCTGTATTTGAAAGAAAACCATTGTTAGGCATTATGCGAATATATTTGTGTTTACGTCAGTAGCATTTCCTAAGTTAAAAAGTTAATTGTTAGTGAGAATTTGTTTATTTTATTAATTTTTTTATAAGACATTTCTGGCTCCACCAGATAATATACTTACAAAGACTAAAACTAGACAACATACGGCGAGTGTGCATAATAAGTAAACAAATAACAGTTAGCTTAGACTATTAAAAGAAACTACGTGTAATGAATAATAAGGCTTTAACGACGTCATAAACGTGTTCCATTAGGTTCATAAAAGTTTTAATGGTTATTTATTTTACACTCATCAAAAAATGTCTCATAAAACAGAGTCCAGTAAGGAACACGCTTTGATACATGCGGAATCAGTGGCCGTGGCCCCGGCCAGGGCCCAAGGCCGGCTTCCATATCAACCTTTGTTCACTGCTATCTTCTTACATGTTATACATGTTAGCAATGACCCTACCAAGTGTTTAGCATTGACAATTTCCTACGTGTTTAAATTTTATCCCCAAAAATATTGATTACTCGGTATCAACATCGAACTTACCAATATAGGTGGTTCCATTAAGTAACCATTCCATTAAATAAGATCATTAATGAAAATGTTCTTAAAGCATAACTAAAATCTTGAAAATAATGTAACAAGTGAAGGGGCTATTTTAGTACACTTCAAATACTTTGAAATTAGAACTTTATGAGATGCCAAGCCTTCTAGAATAAAGTTGGCATCTCATAATTTAAAGTTGGCCTCATAGAATAAAGTTCGAAATTAGAACTTCGTCAAGTTAGGGCTATGTTCAGTTGGGAGCTCCATCCAGTTGTGGGTTTCGTCCTGTTGTGGGCTATGTCCAGTTGTGGGTTTCGTCCAGTTGTGGGCTTCGTCCAGTTGTGGGGTTCGTCCAGTTGTGGGATTCGTCCAGTTGTGGGCTTGGTCCAGTTGTGGGTTTCGTCCTGTTGTGGGCTTCGTCCAATTGTGGGGTTCGTATAGTTAATGGTTTCTTATAATTACGGTCTTCGTCCAGTTCGAGGCTTAGTTCAGTTTCATTTTGTAGGCCAAATACACTGTGGAGTATTGTGATTTAAAAAATATATTATTTATTTACTTGTAAGCCGGGGGCCATAGGACCTTCAAATTACCCAAATTTATTCTTTTACGCAATGTTGGGTAAATGAACATTAAATTAGATGCCTCGTGAGAAAATTGAATAATTTTCTAAAATATTTGGCCATTTCGATGTTCGGGACAGTCGAGTCCATACTACCATGTACCATTCATTTTTATTCTCTTTGGTCTGAGGATTATTTTCTTGAATTACTAAAATAATCGCTGTAAAACAGCACGTCTTGTCGTAGTTACAGCCCATTGCATGACATTACACTTGTTTGTAATTTCTACCTACACGTAATATGCAAATATTCCAAATCATCCAAACACCTGAAGGTGTATTATGAATCAAAAGAGGAGTACTTTTCATTTAATGTCTCACCTAGTTATTTTTTGAAACACCTGAAAGTATATTCGGACTTAAGAGAAGAATTTCTTTGATTCTTCCCTTGAAGTGTGCAAAGTTAGCACTAAATAGTTTAAAATTTCCAAAAAAGTTTAGTTTATCCAGGTTTATTATTTTTTCAATTTGAAAAATGAAAATCAAATATGTGGAGTATGTTTGTCAGCCCACACAAATGACAACTTACCTTTTTATTACTACAGGAATCCTTAATTTTCAGTATATTTCTTATAAAAAATACATAAAAAGTAAATCTGTATGGCCTTAAATGTGGAGAGATTCTCAATGGAGGGCAATTTTAGTATTCAAATTTTTTACTTAGCTAGCGGTCGGTACTTCCCTCGTTGAATAACGTCCACGCAAATGTCTGTAGGCCATTTGAACTGGCGAGAAAAGTTTTTCATTTATTTATTTTATTTTTATTCATTAATCTTTGAGTAGCCATAATGAACCACAGCTTTGACTGCTCAGGTATAAACTAGATGATCACACTGGGAAGGAACTTGGTGTTTTTGTTGTATTAGATCAATTTTAAATCGTGTATCACTGACGTTAAAATTATAATACTCTAAGCAGTCAATATTCTACATTAAAATACCTACAAAATTGTACAAAACACGATTTTATTGGAATATATACGTACAAAATCGGCTTAAATTTATTTAACATTGGTCTTATGACGAATATATCCGAGCTGGCCAACCACTCCAGCATACTCTCTTAAAACATTTAGTGTTAGTGAGTAGGGGAATACACATTACAGTATATTAGGGGACGCCCTTGCACGCTTTCCATGTCACACGTTACTCGCGGCGATATGCTTGATTCGGCTATCGGCATCCGTCCATCATTTATGATTTTACATTATAAATTTAATGAAAAATAAACAAAATACCGTTAATTTGATTTCCTACTCAATTAATTTTGAAATATTAAGTTTCTTTCCAAAAATAATCTGACATTTATTATTTTGAGTAAGTGGAGCCGATTTATTTTGACTTCCACTAAATCAAGTGAAAACATTGGGATTGAGGAGAATCTTATCTTATATTTCACTATCAAGTGTGAAATAGGTTTTTTAAAACAATAGTGATACCTATTCAATGCCAATTTTTTAAAAGCATACTCTTGCAATTTTGAAGATAAAAAAACAGGACATTTCTCAAAATGTAGACAATGTTTGATTTTTTATTGTGTTTGGGCCTCACTAACGACATGACAAGTTCCTAGCTGTTCGGACAATGTCTGGACACTATAGTGTATGTCAGTCACGAGTCAATACATTCCTTATTGTTCCAAATGAATTCTGGTTACCTAAAAATAATAATGATTTGAATGCATTTATTTATCTTTCCCTGGTACATTCTTAGACTAGTTTTTATAGAAATGTCAACAAAAGAATATGCAATCAATCTAAATTGATATTCCACAAGCTGTTCTGATCATGGAGAGTACATCATTTCCAATTGGAACACTCATGATCAAGTTAAGCTATTTTACAAGTTCAATTAATATTTTTTAGCTGATTTTGGGTAGTTTATGCCTTGCTAAAAAACCAATTTAATTTATTTTTCTACTTAATGATTAAAATCTTTGGGTTATCACTTTCCACTGTGTACGCGCGGTTTTCCAGCCGTACGTATGGACAAAAGTTGATCAGCATTCCATGTAGTGTGCAAGGCAAGCATTCAAAACATTCCTTATAAATAAATATTGCGCTAACAATTTCATTAAAAAAACTTTTTTTGACAGATGTTTACGTTAAGATAAAATTATTTTTTTCAAAGATTAGAAAAACAATTGTTCACTAATATTTTGATTGAAGAGTAGACCTAACCATCATACTACCGTAGCTGAATAATTAATAGTAACGATAGCCATTGTAGAGAAAATGGATAGTATACGTGCGTGCACACCTAGTGCTGAAACAACATTTTTACAAATTTATCAAGTGGACGTCTTCTAGCAATGTAAGATGGTAATGGATCCCATACAAATACAGCGTTTTATTTCACAAAAGAATGTTTTACGATTTTTTTAAATAACTAATTCTTAAAAGCATAATTAATCATACTTTGAAGAAATATCTCTCAAAAATATTGTTTGTTGAATATACAATGTATTAAATTGTAGACTAAAATGCATTAATCCAAAGTGCAAAGTTCGTAATTGAGTTGAATCACATTCATTACCATAGAGCAGATTATATAGTTTACATATGTATATATATTTGTATTTTTTTTCATTCAGATCACCTGTTAAAACATTGAGGTAATTTGATAAAATTTAAAATAATTTTCTTTAAAAATTTGACAGTTAATATAACTTAAATGCAAATTCCACGAAAGAAAAGTGTTTATTTTAAAACTATTTGTTTGGTAAATCATAGATCAAAAGAATAAAATGTTTTACAGACAAGCACTGACCTCTGGTCACCCCTACCTTGAAATTCACTGGCGATCTCAAGTGGTACATACTCTCACCCCTTACAGACAAGCACTGACCTCTGGTCACCCCTACCTTGACATGCACTGGCGATCTCAAGTGGTACATACTATCACGCGTTACAGACAAGGACTGACCTCTCTTCTACCCTAGCTTGACATTCACTGGCGATCTCAAGTGGTACATACTCTCACCCCTTACAGACAAGCACTGACCTCTGTTCTACCCTAGCTTGACATTCACTGGCGATCTCAAGTGGTAATACTCTCACCTGTTGCAGACAAGCATTGACCTCCGGTCAACCCCTATCTGGACAGTCACTGGCGATCTCAAATTGTGCATTCTCTCACCTGATACAGACAAGCACTGACCTCTGTTCTACCCTACCTTGACATTCACTGGCGATCTCAAGTGGTACATATTCTCACGCGTTACAGACAAGCACTGACATCTGGTCACCCCTACCTTGACATGCACTGGCGATCTCAAGTGGTACATACTCTCACGCGTTAAAGACAAGCACTGACCTCTGGTAACCCCTACCTTGACATTCACTGGCGATCTCAAGTGGTACATACTCTCACCCGTTACAGACAAGCACTGACCTTTGTTCTACCCTACCTTGACATTCACTGACGATCTCAAGTTGTACATCTCCTACCTGTTACAGACAGGCACTGACCTACGGTCAACCCTCTCTTGACATTCACTGGTGATCTCAAGTGGTACATACTCTCACCCGTTTCATACAAGCACTGACCTTTTGGTCTACCCTACCTTGACATTCACTGGTGATCTCAAGTGGTACATACTCTCACCCCTTACAGACAAGAACTAACCTCTGGTCACCCCTACCTTGACATTCACTGGCGATCTCAAGTGGTAATACTCTCACCCCTTACAGACAAGCACTGACCTCTGGTCACCCCTACCTTAACATTCACTGGCGATCTCAAGTGGTACATACTCTCACCCCTTACAGACAAGCACTGACCTCTGGTCACCCCTACCTTGACATTCACTGGCGATCTCAAGTGGTACATACTCTCACCCCTTACAGACAAGCACTGACCTCTGGTGACCCCTACCTTGACATGCACTGGCGATCTCAAGTGGTACATACTATCACGCGTTACAGACAAGCACTGACCTCTGTTCTACCCTAGCTTGACATTCACTGGCGATCTCAAGTGGTACATACTCTCACCCCTTACAAACAAGCACTGACCTCTGTTCTACCCTAGCTTGACATTCACTGGCGATCTCAAGTGGTACATATTCTCACGCGTTACAGACAAGCACTGACCTCTGGTCACCCCTACCTTGACATGCACTGGCGATCTCAAGTGGTACATACTCTCACGCGTTACAGACAAGCACTGACCTCTGGTAACCCCTACCTTGACATGCACTGGCGATCTCAAGTGGTACATACTCTCACGCGTTACAGACAAGCACTGACCTCTGGGCATCCCTACCTTAACATTCACTGGCGATCTCAAGTGGTACATACTCTCACCCGTTACAGACAAGCACTGACCTTTGTTCTACCCTACCTTGACATTCACTGACGATCTCAAGTTGTACATCTCCTACCTGTTACAGACAGGCACTGACCTACGGTCAACCCTCTCTTGACATTCACTGGTGATCTCAAGTGGTACATACTCTCACCCGTTTCATACAAGCACTGACCTTTTGGTCTACCCTACCTTGACATTCACTGGTGATCTCAAGTGGTACATACTCTCACCCCTTACAGACAAGAACTAACCTCTGGTCACCCCTACCTTGACATTCACTGGCGATCTCAAGTGGTAATACTCTCACCCCTTACAGACAAGCACTGACCTCTGGTCACCTCTACCTTGACATTCACTGGTGATCTCAAGTGGTACATACTCTCACCCCTTACAGACAAGCACTGACCTCTGGTCACCTCTACCTTGACATTCACTGGTGATCTCAAGTGATACATACTCTCACCCCTTACAGACAAGAAATAACCTCTGGTCACCCCTACCTTGACATTCACTGGCGATCTCAAGTGGTAATACTCTCACCAGTTGCAGACAAGCATTGACCTCCGGTCAACCTTACCTTGACATTCACTGGCGATCTCAAGTGGTATATACTCTCACCTGTTGCAGACAAGCATTGACCTCCGTTCACCCCTACCTGGACAGTCACTGGCGATCTCAAATTGTTGCATTCTCTCACCTGATACAGACAAGCACTGGCCTCTGGGCATCCCTACCTTAACATTCTCTGGCGATCTCAAGTGGTACATACTCTCTCCCGTTACAGACAAGCACTGACCTTTGTTCTACCCTACCTTGACATTCACTGACGATCTCAAGTTGTACATCTCCTACCTGTTACAGACAGGCACTGACCTACGGTCAACCCTCTCTTGACATTCACTGGTGATCTCAAGTGGGAGAGATCTAGAGGGGAACCTACAACCTAGTCAACAAATTCCAAGGAGCCTATATTGCGAGGGACTGACCACCGAGGAGAGTTCTAGAAGGGGACCTACAACCTAGTCATCAAATTCCAAGGAGCCTATATAGCAAGGGACTGACCACCGAGGAGAGTTCTAGAAGAGGACCTTCAACCTAGCCATCAAATGCATAATCATAACTTAAGAAATATATGTAAAAAACTCATAAAATAAAAGACCATAACTTAAATTGGCTACTAATAGTATTCACATAACAGTCAAATAAGACACTTAGATAGATTTTTTTACAATTAATTCATTTTGGATGGTTTTAATACAAGTTGTTAATACAAAACACACGCCATTTTCAATGTTTTTGTAAGCCACAATATTTTGCATTTGAAATAAATGGTGGTTGGCATTGGTGGTGATCAACGGGTAGGAGATGTACAACTTGAGATCGCCGGTGAATGTCAATCCTCAGTGGTCAGTCCCTCGCTATATAGGCTCCTTGGAATTTGTTGACTAGGTGTTAGGCCCCTTTCTAGACCTCTCCTTGGTGGCCAGTCCCTCGCTTTATAGGCTCCTTGGAATTTTTTGACTAGGTTGTAGGTCCCCCGCTAGATCTCTCGTAGGTGGTCAGTCCCTCGCTATATAGGCTCCTTGGAATTTTATGACTAGGTTGTAGGTCCCCTTCTAGATAACGTTGTGCGCTCTGTCAACTCTTCTCGCTGGTCAGTCCCCAACTATATCGGTTCCTTGGCATTTAATGGCTTGGTTGCAGGTCCCCTTCTAGACCACGTTGAGCATCCCTGTCGAACTCTCCTTGGTGGTCAGTCTCTCACTGTATAGGCTCTTAGGCATTTGATGGCTTGGTTACAGGTTCCCTCCTAGACCCCGTTGAGTGTCGGTGTCGAACTTCCTTCGGTGGTCAGACCCGCGCTAATTAGCGTCTCAGCTCAATCAGCCGTGGGGCCTAAGGACAATTGTCTGCCATTCCAAGAATCTTTTAAACATGCAAGGGCAACATAATGAATTTATTATGTTAGTATATAATATAACTAAACCATTTAGTTCAGTATTTTTCAAAATTATAGTTTAAATTTATTTTAGTTGAGAATTTTTTTTAAATATTAGTTTTTTGGAATATTATCTATACATTAACGTAAATTCAGTCTTACTTTAATTAAACATTTTCCAAAAGAAATCAATAAAAAATATTAATATATATGTGCTTTTGCAAATCTAGCACACGTATACATATTATAGTATTTTTTACTTTTAATTTCATACCTCCGACGTTGAGGTCCTTCTTGATGTCAGTTATAAATTGACTACGTCCTTCACTGAAGATGATGCATGTAGAAATAAGTAATTTAGCATCTGAAGTCACAAATAGGTTGATTTTTTGCATTTGTCTTTAATTTTTAAATATATTTAGAAATACCAAAGCAAGAGAAAAGAAATTGAAAGTAAAAAATTCTACAGTACTGCAGTAGAATGTATTATGAACATTAATTTCCAGGAAAGTGCTATGTGCAGAGGCTGCCTAATCTTACATACAAAGTAGAACAGGGTTGATCTATAGCCTACTGACTTAAGCTTTTCCTATGTTATTAATGATAGGAAACTTTAAAAAATGAATCATTTTAAATAGAATACATTACGTGAAGAACATTTTACATGATCTGTTTCAACATAGTTATACAAAATTGAAGACTGGATAGTCGGGCCTCTTTTTTAGTTTCCTAGACAATTGGAATTTTGGAAACAAATGACAAAAGCTCAAAGTATTGGGTGGTTATTGGACAAATTTCATTAAGTGCGCTGTTCACATGTTGGGGCACGTGAGTATGTGGATTCATTTTTAGTCGTACATGTGACAACAGTCAGTTCACACGAACTAGACGATTAGGAACAAGTCGGTAACAACTTCATCCGATGTTATAGACTGTCGACTGAATAGATAGTCGATACACTAAAAGTTGCAAGCGTACGTCCGGCCCATGGATCTCTATGAAAGGACTATATTTATACTGATACTAACGTCTAGGCCTTAACTAAACCACCCTGACTTGATATGAATGGTTCCAAGAAGATGGTGATGTGCATTTTACCTGACAATACGACAAACAAAACACCAATTAAGCGTGTTAAATGGAACAGAGGAATTTAAGGATGTAATTTTGCTTGATGAGTCCCTACTTCACACCTGTCTTCTTTTACTTGTATTTCACTCAATTGAGCCTTTCTTGGGCAAATGTGTTCACCGCACTGTAATTTGTAGTTGATTACATCTTCAATTATTTGATTGGTGTTGTCAAGTCATAGCCTGCCCTTGGCACTACTTCTTTCGTGCCGCTCTCTTCTTCTCCAAAACAAATGGGATTTAACCGTCGGGACTTAGCTTAGAAAATTACTATCATCTTCTTTTAAGCAATGCTTCAAATAATCATCATTAAATTCCCCATTAACAACAATTACATTAACTTGAAATTAACTTAATTAAGTTGTTTTCCTATATATTATGAGGAAACAAAAATAGTATCATGAGTAAATCTTTATCTTAAACTATGACAGTTCACTACTCTTAGATTGAATAGATTGTGCAAAACCAATAGAAAACCCTCGTGTGATTTCCTGGAGAAGTTTGGAAAGGTACAGTATCCAACAGGATTAATTATGTGATATTCTAAACGGCTACTAGAACATAATGTTTTTACTATACAAATCACAAATACGTAATTCTTTAATTCGTCTAGGGTCGTTATTTCCATAAATCTCGGAATTAGATGCTTTCTCAACAAGCTCAATTAACTAAATTCAAATAATTAAAAAAGGAGTGAACAGTATTATTAAGTTTGGATATAGATAAAAAGTTCTCATCGTATTATTTGTTCCACTAAGAGAGTGGAAATTTACATGCATAAATAAATTGCAGAAAAGAGTTTTTCTAAAAGTAACAATGAAAACATTAAACACTCTCACAATAAACAGCAAAGATAAACAGCATTATGTAATCTATTACAATTTTAATGTTGTCTAGTCTCCATTCACCGTTTTGCTGCTTAATCATAACAGTTATTGTTTGAAGTGATTAGCGTCTTACACGTGGTTACATAAATTATAAACAGTTATTTTATAGTTCCTGTTTATGGGAGTACTGTTATACACGTGAGTACATCAATAACAGTTATGTTTATGTTATCATCATATGGGATTACTGTTAAACACGTGAGTACATCAATAACAGTTATGTTTATGTTATCATCATATGGGATTACTGTTAAACACGTGAGTACATCAATAACAGTTATGTTTATGTTATCATCATATGGGATTACTGTTATAAACGTGATTACATTATTAAACACAATTATTTTACAGTTCCTGACTTATGTAATTATTGTCATTACGTAGGTACATCAATTATAAACTGATAAACTGTCATTTTACAGTTATCGTCTTATGTCGTTAATGACTTACATAGGTACATCAATTATAAACTGTCATTTTGCAGTTATTGTCTTATGTTGTTACCGTATTACATAGGTACATCAATTACAAGCAGTTATTCTACAGTTATTGCCTTATGTCGTTTATGTCTTACATAGGCACATCAATTACAAGCAGTTATTCTACAGTTATTGTCTTATGTCGTTTATGTCTTACATAGGTACATCAATTACAAGCAGTTATTGTCTTATGTCGTTTATGACTTACATAGGCACATCAATTACAAGCAGTTATTCTACAGTTATTGCCTTATGTCGTTTATGTCTTACATAGGCACATCAATTACAAGCAGTTATTGTACAGTTATTGCCTTATGTCGTTTATATCTTACATAGGTACATCAATTATAAACTGTCATTTTGCAGTTATTGTCTTATGTTGTTACCGTATTACATAGGTACATCAATTACAAGCAGTTATTCTACAGTCAGTGCCTTATGTCGTTACTGTCTTACATAGGTACATCAATTACAAGGAGTTATTGTACAGTTATTGTCTTATGTCGTTACTGTCTTACATAGGTACATCAATTACAAGCAGCTATTCTACAGTCATTGTCTTATGTCGTTACTGTCTTAAATAGGTACATCAATTACAAGCAGTTATTCTACAGTCATTGTCTTATGTCATTACTGTCTTACATAGGTACATCAATTACAAGGAGTTATTGTACAGTTATTGTCTTATGTCGTTACTGTCTTACATAGGTACATCAATTACAAGCAGCTATTCTACAGTTATTGTCTTATGTTGTTACCGTCTTACATAGGTACATGAATTACAAGGAGTTATTGTACAGTTATTGTCTAATGTCGTTACTGTCTTACATAGGTACATCAATTACAAGCAGTTATTCTACAGTCAGTGTCTTATGTCGTTACTGTCTTACATAGGTACATCAATTACAAGCAGCTATTCTACAGTCATTGTCTTATGTCTTTACTGTCTTACATAGGTACATCAATTACAAGCAGTTATTCTACAGTTATTGTCTTATGTTGTTACCGTCTTACATAGGTACATCAATTACAAGGAGTTATTGTACAGTTATTGTCTTATGTTGTTACCGTCTTACATAGGTACATCAATGACAAGGAGTTATTGTACAGTTATTGTCTTATGTTGTTACCGTCTTACATAGGTACATCAATTACAAGCAGTTATTGTACAGTTATTGTCTTATGTCATTACTGTCTTACATAGGTACATCAATTACAAGCAGTTATTCTACAGTCATTGTCTTATGTCATTACTGTCTTACATAGGTACATCAATTACAAGCAGTTATTCTACAGTCAGTGTCTTATGTCGTTACTGTCTTACATAGGTATATCAATTACAAGCAGCTATTCTACAGTCATTGTCTTATGTCGTTACTGTCTTACATAGGTACATCAATGACAAGGAGTTATTGTACAGTTATTGTCTTATGTTGTTACCGTCTTACATAGGTACATCAATTACAAGCAGCTATTCTACAGTCATTGTCTTATGTCGTTACTGTCTTACATAGGTACATCAATTACAAGCAGCTATTCTACAGTTATTGTCTTATGTTGTTACCGTCTTACATAGGTACATCAATTACAAGCAGTTATTGTACAGTTATTATCTTATGTTGTTACCGTCTTACATAGGTACATCAATTACAAGCAGTTATTGTACAGTTATTGTCTTATGTTGTTACCGTCTTACATAGGTACATCAATTACAAGGAGTTATTGTACAGTTATTGTCTTATGTTGTTACTGTCTTACATAGGTACATCAATTACATGCAGCTATTCTACAGTTATTGTCTTATGTTGTTACCGTCTTACATAGGTACATCAATGACACGGAGTTATTGTACAGTTATTGTCTTATGTTGTTACCGTCTTACATAGGTACATCAATTACAAGCAGTTATTGTACAGTTATTGTCTTATGTTGTTACTGTCTTACATAGGTACATCAATGACAAGGAGTTATTGTACAGTTATTGTCTTATGTTGTTACCGTCTTACATAGGTACATCAATTACAAGCAGCTATTCTACAGTCATTGTCTTATGTCGTTACTGTCTTACATAGATACATCAATTACAAGCAGCTATTCTACAGTTATTGTCTTATGTTGTTACCGTCTTACATAGGTACATCAATTACAAGCAGTTATTGTACAGTTATTGTCTTATGTTGTTACCGTCTTACATAGGTACATCAATTACAAGCAGTTATTGTACAGTTATTGTCTTATGTTGTTACCGTCTTACATAGGTACATCAATGACAAGGAGTTATTGTACAGTTATTGTCTTATGTTTTTACCGTCTTACATAGGTACATCAATTACATGCAGCTATTCTACAGTTATTGTCTTATGGTGTTACCGTCTTACATAGGTACATCAATTACAAGGAGTTATTGTACAGTTATTGTCTTATGTTGTTACTGTCTTACATAGGTACATCAATTACAAGGAGTTATTGTACAGTTATTGTCTTATGTTGTTACCGTCTTACATAGGTACATCAATTACAAGGAGTTATTGTACAGTTATTGTCTTATGTTGTTACTGTCTTACATAGGTACATCAATTACAAGGAGTTATTGTACAGTTATTGTCTTATGTTGTTACTGTCTTACATAGGTACATCAATTACAAGGAGTTATTGTACAGTTATTGTCTTATGTCGTTACTGTCTTACATAGGTACATCAATTACAAGCAGCTATTCTACAGTCATTTTCTTATGTCGTTACTGTCTTACATAGGTACATCAATTACAAGCAGCTATTCTACAGTCATTGTCTTATGTCGTTACTGTCTTACATAGGTACATTAGTTACAAGCAGCTATTCTACAGTCATTTTCTTATGTCGTTACTGTCTTACATAGGTACATCAATTACAAGCAGCTATTCTACAGTCATTTTCTTATGTCGTTACTGTCTTACATAGGTACATCAATTACAAGCAGCTATTCTACAGTCATTTTCTTATGTCGTTACTGTCTTACATAGGTACATCAATTACAAGCAGCTATTCTACAGTTATTGTCTTATGTTGTTACCGTCTTACATAGGTACATCAATGACACGGAGTTATTGTACAGTTATTGTCTTATGTTGTTACCGTCTTACATAGGTACATCAATGACAAGGAGTTATTGTACAGTTATTGTCTTATGTTGTTACTGTCTTACATAGGTACATCAATTACAAGCAGCTATTCTACAGTTATTGTCTTATGTTGTTACCGTCTTACATAGGTACATCAATGACACGGAGTTATTGTACAGTTATTGTCTTATGTTGTTACCGTCTTACATAGGTACATCAATTACAAGCAGTTATTGTACAGTTATTGTCTTATGTTGTTACTGTCTTACATAGGTACATCAATGACAAGGAGTTATTGTACAGTTATTGTCTTATGTTGTTACCGTCTTACATAGGTACATCAATTACAAGCAGCTATTCTACAGTCATTGTCTTATGTCGTTACTGTCTTACATAGATACATCAATTACAAGCAGCTATTCTACAGTTATTGTCTTATGTTGTTACCGTCTTACATAGGTACATCAATTACAAGCAGTTATTGTACAGTTATTGTCTTATGTTGTTACCGTCTTACATAGGTACATCAATTACAAGCAGTTATTGTACAGTTATTGTCTTATGTTGTTACCGTCTTACATAGGTACATCAATGACAAGGAGTTATTGTACAGTTATTGTCTTATGTTTTTACCGTCTTACATAGGTACATCAATTACATGCAGCTATTCTACAGTTATTGTCTTATGGTGTTACCGTCTTACATAGGTACATCAATTACAAGGAGTTATTGTACAGTTATTGTCTTATGTTGTTACTGTCTTACATAGGTACATCAATTACAAGGAGTTATTGTACAGTTATTGTCTTATGTTGTTACCGTCTTACATAGGTACATCAATTACAAGGAGTTATTGTACAGTTATTGTCTTATGTTGTTACTGTCTTACATAGGTACATCAATTAGAAGGAGTTATTGTACAGTTATTGTCTTATGTTGTTACTGTCTTACATAGGTACATCAATTACAAGGAGTTATTGTACAGTTATTGTCTTATGTCGTTACTGTCTTACATAGGTACATCAATTACAAGCAGCTATTCTACAGTCATTTTCTTATGTCGTTACTGTCTTACATAGGTACATCAATTACAAGCAGCTATTCTACAGTCATTTTCTTATGTCGTTACTGTCTTACATAGGTACATCAATTACAAGCAGCTATTCTACAGTCATTTTCTTATGTCGTTACTGTCTTACATAGGTACATCAATTACAAGCAGCTATTCTACAGTCATTTTCTTATGTCGTTACTGTCTTACATAGGTACATCAATTACAAGCAGCTATTCTACAGTCATTTTCTTATGTCGTTACTGTCTTACATAGGTACATCAATTACAAGCAGCTATTCTACAGTCATTGTCTTATGTTGTTACTGTCTTACATAGGTACATCAATTACAAGGAGTTATTGTCTTATGTCGTTACTGTCTTACATAGGTACATCAATTACAAAGAGTTATTCTACAGTTATTTCCTTAAGTGGTTACGTCTTACATAGGTACATCAATTACAAGGAGTTATTGTCTTATGTCGTTACTGTCTTACATAGGTACATCAATTACAAAGAGTTATTCTACAGTTATTTCCTTATGTTGTTACCGTCTTACATAGGTACATCAATTACAAGCAGCTATTCTACAGTCATTTTCTTATGTCGTTACTGTCTTACATAGGTACATCAATTACAAGCAGCTATTCTACAGTCATTTTCTTATGTCGTTACTGTCTTACATAGGTACATCAATTACAAGCAGCTATTCTACAGTCATTTTCTTATGTCGTTACTGTCTTACATAGGTACATCAATTACAAGCAGCTATTCTACAGTCATTGTCTTATGTTGTTACTGTCTTACATAGGTACATCAATTACAAGGAGTTATTGTCTTATGTCGTTACTGTCTTACATAGGTACATCAATTACAAAGAGTTATTCTACAGTTATTTCCTTAAGTGGTTACGTCTTACATAGGTACATCAATTACAAAGAGTTATTCTACAGTTATTTCCTTAAGTGGTTACGTCTTACATAGGTACATCAATTACAAAGAGTTATTCTACAGTTATTTCCTTAAGTGGTTACGTCTTACATAGGTACATCAATTACAAAGAGTTATTCTACAGTTATTTCCTTAAGTGGTTACGTCTTACATAGGTACATTAGTTACAAGCAATTATTCCACAGTTAATGTCTTATGTTGTTACTGTCTTACATAGGTACATAAATTACAAGCAGTTGTTAAACTCCTATTGCGTGTTTTGCGTGAATAACATCTTGCAGGTGGATATCTACGTCTTCCATGAGGTCGGCAAGGATGGTTTATGCGAGGAATCATCTTCCAAAATTTATTAAGGTTATTAGGTACTGAAATGGGGAGGGCGTGACACTACAAGGAGGGTGCAGGATAAGTCAGAGGGCAATATGATATTTTAGTTCTTTGAAGGAAAAATGCAAATATGCGTTTCAATGACGCGTAATGTAAAAATAAGTATGACTTAAACAGCGTATATTTGACCAAGTTGTTTATCGTACGCAGCAGTAACCAGTTGTAACGTATCGTAGTTTACGCAAGAAGCAGACCATCGGCTGTGAGAATGGCATTGTTCGTCAAACATTTCCCGTTACCGGCTCGGGTGTGGCACCTGGTCAGCTTTAATCTCAATGTCAAGTTTTTGCAACAGTTCCTTTCAAGTATTTCATTTCATTCTCACTTATTCTATTTGTTTTGTTAACGTTTTTAATCCTATTCTTAAGATATAATCGATTGCTTCCTTCCTTTAAAACCAGCACTGGCTCATTATCTCTGGTAATGTAATTGTCAGTGGTTATTACTACATCAAGTCCGTTGATTGGACACCTTGTAGGAG
The DNA here is from genome assembly GCA_035578905.1 of Stictocephala bisonia. Classification (NCBI taxonomy): domain Eukaryota; kingdom Metazoa; phylum Arthropoda; class Insecta; order Hemiptera; family Membracidae; genus Stictocephala; species Stictocephala bisonia. The sequence continues at coordinate 18,295,605 of JAQJVL010000001.1, forward strand.
TTGGAATATCAACTCCGAGGTCTACAACTGTAGTTACAGGTTTTCTCATATTTTGTGAACAACTCAAAATATTAGTAAGTGTTTGACCATATATTTGTGTAATATTATTGTGAATATTCTGTACTCATGTCATCTAGAACACTAAATTTGTTATGTTTAAACGCTTACTAAAGACCTTTGTTTTATACTAAAAAGATAGGGCTCTAAAATTTTACTGAAAAAAATATCTCCTTGAAAAGCGATACTATACTATTTCAAAAGCGAATCCGTTCCCTTCCTACTAATAAATTTCCTACAACCCCCCCTAAACGGCTGAAGGTACTGCTGCCTTCGATTTAGATTCAAGAATATGGATCCCATGCCCTGTGAAGACGGTCTAGGGGATGACGACAAAGGTAAACGTTGATAATTGAATATTCTAATGTTAAAAAACTGATCCGTTCAAAGTCGATTTTGGAAGTCAATATTAATTAGATGTTATACTTTCACGAACTTGGGTTTAAAATTCTTTAAACTATAGAATATATTAAATAATATTTAAATGGATTTTCAAAAGCAAAGATCATGACTGTGATAAAACAGACCATCAAGTAGCTAAATATAAATCTTTCATCCTTTCTCCAAGCCACACAAAATCGTAGTCTGTTCATTTTTCAAACACAAAATCTTCCAGAGAAACTCCCAACAACTGGGTTATAGCTTGCAAGGCAAGGCTAGCACGCAGCCGCATGGTTTACTGTTCTTCCTCTACTATAGGCTAAGTCAAGCTAAGTTGAGGCAGCCGAGGCTCAAAATATCAGACCACTGCTCGTCCCCCTGTCGTAAACAAATTAGTCGAGCTTGCATGTACTGAGCCTTGCCGGCGTGGTGGCTCAGTGGCTAAGGTTCGAATCCCCACTGAATCAACGGTCGGTACTTCACTCGTTGAATAAAGTTGACGCACAGGCCTGTAGGCCCATGTCAACTGGCGAGTGAAGTTTATTAAAAAAAAAAAAAAAAAAAAAAAAAAAAACACGTGGACTACTTTTAATCAAATCTGTACGGTACTTAAAATGTCAGCTGTTAGTATTAAAACATTATATGTTATTTTCAAACTATCAACACACCGATGGGTATTCTGTCAGCACGGAAATTGTGTGTACCCGAGTTTGAAGGTTGTTTCCTAAGGAACCAAGAGGCCTACGAAAAAAGTAATCACACCATTGTTTTCCTCGTTTAGTTTTACTTTATCACATATGAATTAAATAATTTCGATGTTATTATTATAAGTTGTTATAATTTGTAACATAGTTGGAACGAAAAAGTGGAGGACTTTTAAATATTTTTCACTGTACGTCTAATTTACACCGTTATTACTCAAACACCCGTTAATGTACCGTATTTACATTTTAATACGTGATTTACAGGAGTGTTGTCTATAAGTTTTAAATTTTAGAATTTTAACTTTTCAAGAAGAAATGTTCTTATCGATTCCCTGAAACGTTTTCTTAGTTTCTAGAGGTCGTAAAGTTAATTACTCGGTCTTGTTGTAATCCTTATGACATGTATAGTTACGATACATCACTTTCACATGTGTAAGTAAATGCAGTGATTTTATATTGATTCAAATCAATTCGAATTCAACTCAAAAACGATTTAAAATCACTGCATTTACTTACACATATGAAAGTGACGTATCGTAACTATTCAAGTCAAAATGATTACAACAAGGCCAAGTAAATAATTTTACTACTTCTAAAAGAAAGAAAAAAGTTTCAGGGAATCGATAAGAACTTTTTTATTAAAATTTAAAATTCTAAGACTTATAAAACTTATAGAAATTTCTGTCAATGACGTATTAAAATATAACTTCATTAACGGGATTTTTAGTAATAACGGTATAAATTTTATGTACAGTTAAAACTAGTTAAAATTCCTGTACTTTTTTTTTCCAACTAGGATAAATACTATTAAAACTTCAGAATAGATAGTACTAATAATATCCAGTTTAAACCAATGCATGTGTGAGGGGACTATGAACTTTACATTATATTTATGTTAAGGCTTACATTGTCATACACCACAGTTATAAGAACGTCGGTCTACCCTTCCTCCTTGTTTATAACCGCATAAAAAAAATCTTTTTTGTTAGAAGATGCCAATTTCCTTTTTAGCTATACTCTGCCCATTCCATAGATTATTGATCTGTGCGGAGTAAGGAGGTGAACCAGGAGTGCTATCTCTAACTCAGGATCAAAGCCCTGACGCAATAGACTGCTCGTCCACCTGCTCTCTCAAATTCTAATTTTAATTACTTAATTAATCTGAACTATATAGATGAACGTTGTGAACTAGGACGACATACAGTGACTATTGATGAAGATTTTGTAAAAATGGCCACGTCATCCATTACAAATTGCGTGGATTGACTTATAATTAGTAGGGTAGTACTGTACCATCGAAGGATATAGGAGGATGCAAAGGTATCCACTATAGGCTGAGTCAAGCTAAGAAGTGGCAGCCGAGGGTCTAATTTGTTTACTTTCGTCCCTCTCCCTGTCGTACACAAATTAGACAAGGCTGCATGCACATCCTAGGTCAAATTTGAACCATCAGAACTTAACAAAATAATTTAAAACTATTGTTAACAATGAATTTTAATCACTTTTTTAACTCATGTTGGTTTTTGACGCAAATCAATTGGAGAATTAATTTTAAAATTTTGTGTAAACGAACATGAAACAAATAATGATGGACTCACAAGTGAAGTACATCATAACAATTATTCATAAAATAATTGTTATGATAAGTAAGATTTATTATTGACTTATCATAACAACACTCTTTATTGATAAGTAAGAATTAATTGTTTAATTAAATTCTTCTTACAAAGTAAAATGCAATATAGGTTTAAGCACTGTACAATATTTATTTTTAAAATAATTATTTATATTTATAACCAGCACAAAAGCATAGAGGAAATTTTATTGTTATCATTTTTATTGGTCTATAAACCTATATTACATTTTATATCATGAGAAGATTGAAATAAAAAATGAATTCTTACCAATGAATGAAAAGTATTTTTGTTAATATGAGTGACTGTTACGATATTTCACTTGAAAGACCTAACATTTTGTTTTATGTTCGTTTACAGAAACCCTTAAAATTGTCCGATTAATTTGGGATAAAAACTGACGTGTATTTAAAAATCGATTAGAATCCATTGATAACAATAATTTTTAATTACAACGTAAAAAACTAAAAGTTAAATTTTTAATAACATGTGCATGCAAGCTCGACTAATTTGTTTACGACAGGGGGACGGGCAGTGGTATGATATTTAGAGCTTCGGCTGCCTCAACTTAGCTTGACTTAGCCTATAGTGGAGGATGAACAGTAAACCGTGCTGCTGGGTGGCTTCGACACATGAATCCTATAATTTAAAGAATTTTAAACCCAAGTCCGTGAAAGTATAACATCTAATTAATATTGACTTCCAAAATCGACTTTGAATGGATAAGTTTTTTAACATTAGAATATTATTCAATTATCAACTCGTAGAATCAACCTTTACCTTTGTCGTCATCCCCTAGACCGTCTTCACAGGGCATGGGGTCCATATTCTTGAATCTAAATCGAAGGCAGCAGTACCTTCAGCCGTTTAGGGGGGGTTGTAGGAAATTTATTAGTAGGAAAAGAACGGATTCTCTTTTGAAATAGTGTAGTATCGCTTTTCAAAGAGATATTTTTTCAGTTACATTTTAAATTTTAGAGGCCTATCTTCCATTAATGTTAAGTTTTCTGGAAGTTTCGAAAATAATTTTTACCCAATGTATTCCACAGTATGTTCACAAATGTTTAATCTATGTTGGACAGGAGGATTGAGATGCTTGTTCCTAGTGTTGTAATTATGAGTGTAGGCTGGGAATAACTATATATATATAATTAAACTAAAATAAAATATTTTGGACAATCTGATGTTATTTAAAAGTTCTATGTTTCTAAGGACAAGGTTGTTTTTGGACAATACCATGGCTAATCTACTAATACGCTCGTCCCATCGTAGACTACTGTCCAATCGCGCGCCAAGGTATCCAATCAGCAGTTTATGACTGTTCAATTTCTTCATCGATGAAGACTGATGGTAGTAAGACTTCAGACCGGTCAATCATCTTTCGCTTTTTCTCCGTAGAAATTATTAAAACGCTGGTTTTCATAGAATTTGTGTTAAGAAATATTTCTGAAAAATATTGAGACATGGTATTAAGATGAAAGAAAGTTTCTTGTTGGAGGTTTTGAAGATATCTGTTTTTAGCGAAAAGTGCTGTATCATCAGCAAAAATTGTTAATGCATCACTTGGAATGTAGTGGGACATGTCGTTGATGTAAATGATACATAGAATGGCACCCAATACTGATCCCTGTGGACTTCTACGTGATTAATAGATACTATGTCAGAAGAGAAAGTGTTTTTAGTTTTGTTACTGTGAATGAAGTTTATTACAGTTTTTTTATTTCTATGGGAAAGATAGGATAGAATACAGGATGCCGATCTGTCTGATAAGGCCTCATCATTCACCGTCGATTGGGCATGTTCACGGTCCCCAAGGCCGGTTTCCGTCCTCAGTCAACACTTCTATCTTGCTCAATAAAGCAGCCGGTAGCCAGGAAAGTCTCTTATTAATCAGCATATCCAGGAAGGGCGTGGTTTACTTGTTACAATATACATTGGTCGTTCAGAAAACCACAGTTCCAACACTTTGTACAGTCCAGAGTAGAAACCACGCAAGCAATGTCCTGTGTATCATCAGTTTGTACTGACTAATGTCTTTGTTATCATCAAGTGGTAAAGAAGATGAACGGTTCATAACAATTTCGTTTCCATAAACCTTTTAGTTGGTAATACTGTATGTAATTTGGTAAATACTATTTTTTGTATGTATTTGGTCCATACTGAGGTATAGCTGTTTTAGTGTGCCTATTGTTGTACTGAGCATTATTGTATATGTCCATTTTTCATATTGTAGTTTGAATTTTATTTATTGGTGTTAGATTGTTCATGATTATTATTTTTTTGGAATGTTCTAGTTTAAATTAAAAACTGCACTAAGTTTTGACAAATGTAAAACTCCAGTCATTCTCAGGTTGTACGTACTAAACATAACTCGCGTTTATATTTTTTTTTGAAGCTCATTTTTATCGTCAGAGGCATCCTCTATTTTTTTTACTATTAACATTAATTTGAGCATAAATTTATGCTTAAAATAGTTTATTTAGTTATTCCATAGTACTAACTATTATAAGTGGAATAACGATTTAGGACAACTCCTTCCATTAAAGCTATAGAAATCACACAAATATAGCTTTATTTTAATCAAATTTAACAGTAGTCGTTAGCTACCAGCAGTGGATACCCTGTTGTTTACCAGTACTGTATATAGAATATTGTTTCTGGCAACATTTTCTGAACTACTAGAAGGACACTAAAATACGATGACAGTAACTTCAGTTTGTATAGTTCTTTTATAAACGAGCAAGTTGTTTTATATTTCATAAAATAATAAACAATTGGAAAGATGTTCTGTTACCTGGAAGATTAAATTAAATAAAAAAATTTAAAAGTTAAAATCGTAGATTTTGGGTTATTCTAATTGAAATAACATTACTTAAAGCCATAAGTAGTTTTTTGTGCATCTTTTGCAGCGTATAAGAGGAATTGTTCAAATCAAAGTGTAAAGTAGACAATGGTTTACAGCCTGGCGTAGTTAAATACAGTTGAATTGTTTTGGTTGATCGTTTATTGTGAACTGTGGGTTGATTTAAATGAAATAAACAAAATAGGGATTTAAAAAATAATTCGCCTCAAGAACGCACTATCCATTGGATAGACACAAGGCGGCTGGACTGCAGTCAGCCACATGAACGCACTATCCGTTGGATGGTATGTCGTGACTCATTACATGACAGAGGGCAGAAGGCAGGTACACTGTAGTCTTACACATGAAAGCACTATCCATTGGATAGACACAAGGCTGCTGGACTGCAGTCAGCCACATGAACGCACTATCCATTGGATATACACAAGGCTGCTGGACTGCAGTCAGCCACATGAACGCACTATCCATTGGATAGACACAAGGCTGCTGGACTGCAGTCAGCCACATGAACGCACTATCCGTTGGATGGTTTGTCGTGACTCATTACATGACAGAGGGCAGAAGGCAGGTACACTGTAGTCTTACACATGAAAGCACTATCCATTGGATAGACACAAGGCTGCTGGACTGCAGTCAGCCACATGAACGCACTATCCGTTGGATGGTATGTCGTGACCATCATAATAAGCAAGGAACCCCGAAATCTTGCTATTATAATGGTTTCGGATAGCAGAGGGCAGAAGGATGCTGGACCGCAACGTTGGATGGTATGTCGTGACCATCATAATAAGCAAGGAACCCCGAAATCTTGCTATTATAATGGTTTCGGATAGCAGAGGGCAGAAGGATGCTGGACCGCAATCCATATGAAAGCACTATCCTTTAGTTGGTGTGTCGTGAGTATCTGGATGGCAGAGGGCAGAAGGATGCTGGACCGCAATCAGCCATATGAAAGCACTATCCTTTAGTTGGTGTGTCGTGAGTATCTGGATGGCAGAGGGCAGAAGGATGCTGGACCGCATTCAGCCATATGAAAGCACTATCCTTTAGTTGGTGTGTCGTGAGTATCTGGATGGCAGAGGGCAGAAGGATGCTTGACCGTAATCTGCCACATAAAAGCACTATCCATTGGATGGTGTGTCGTGAATATCTGGAGGGCAGAGGGCAGAAGGATGCTGGACCGCAATCTGCCACATGAAAGAGCTATCCATTAATTGGTGTGTCGTGAGTATCTGGATGGCAGAGGGCAGAAGGATGCTGGACCACAATCTGTCATATGACAACACAATTCATTTGTGTTTATGTCGATGAACACGTTAATCCATATTAGCTTAACGTGGGTTACACCCTGTTGCCTGTGAATTTGGCGTGGCTCAACGCCATGGTAAAACATTTCTTTACCTATGAACTAAAACTGGAGGATTGTAGAATTGTTTATCGATGAGCATTGACAGAGGGATAAGTTGTTGTCGTGACACCTTGACATCGTCCCGTTGGGAACTTGGGCGGAGTCATGGCGCAGCCACCAGCGGACAGCTTCAATAACCTTTAGTCACTAGACAGTTACTTCCTTCAGCCAACTGCTGTCAAACCGAGGCTGTTGGGATACAATTGTTTAGTTTCACCTTGAGATCAGTCAGCCTAGACTTACCTGCACGACTCCGTAGTTCATGGCCAAATGATTGCCTGCTGTTACACTTATTAAACTTGCCAAATTTTTAATTTCATGCGTGTTTCAGACTGTCAAGGTCCTGTCATTCTACCTTTCTATAATATGATTTTTGCAGCGATAAAACCCATTAACAATAGATAGACATATTAATTAGTATGAAAAATGCTGAGTATTTATTGATTCTGCAGTTAGGGCTAAACTTTTCTTTCAGCAGTTTAGCCGATTAATATACATCTCAAAATGTATATTAATTTGAGATACATTGAATTTAAATGTTCTTTAGAGTGTATAATAAAAGAAATAGGGATGGCAACGATATTTAGATAAATCGGAATTATCGATAAATATGTTTAGATAAATCGATATACTAATATCAATATTTTCTTTCGATAATATCGGATATATCGATATATTGGTTCCATATATCATATCAATAAATAATGACGTTATTCTCTCTCCTCAAAATCTTCACGATTCGAATAAAAACATTTGAATATCCTTTATGCATACAAAACATGCATTGAAATAATAAAGAAGCTTTAGTTTTTTACGATAGGTTAAGTGGAAAATTGATATAAAAACTTTTATTTTTTAAATGGTTTAACTGACAAGTAATCGAAGTGTTTAGTGAATTAATTTGTTTAGTTTTTAGTGTTTATAAAAAGCCTAATGTTTTAACGTGAAAAACAAAAATAACAATGTTATTACATTATTCTTTTACAATTAAAGCATTAATTATTCTTAATTTGATTTTTTTTCAGTCAACTCAACATACTGACTACAACTTGTTTCGTGTAGATAAATGAATTTAATTGTTACACTCGGTAGGCTATTCTAAATAGTGACAGCAAAACATGAATGTATTTTTGGTTATGACATATGAGTTAGAGCATAATTTTAAAGATATAAATTATTTACAATCTGATATATCGGTATATCGATATTTTTCTACCAATATTATCGTTAGATAGATACTTGGTTTGTGATATATCGATAATTCGATGTATAAATTTGTTGAAAATCTTTGCCATCTCTAGCCCGGACTACAGTCAAGTGAACTGCTGAAATATTTGTATTGCCTGTGACCGAGAAATCATACTGGTAATTAAATATAATATTTCTTGGATGTAAAGGTCAACGTTTAACCTTTGTATAGCTTCCAATTAAGTGCAATAACTGTATTAAATAGACTGGGTAACGCCCACGCATCACTCGCTGCACTCGGGCACTTGTGGGGTAAACCCTGTACTGGTCACATTCCACGAGCAACTCCTTCGATGACCACCAAGGTCTACTACCTGTATATAAGCCTCTCTTATGCACTATATGCAATATTAATTTCCTATATACAAGTCATATTAGAATGAATTAATTTAAATAATTTTTATAATTTAAATATTAAACGAAATTCCTTTAGCTGCTCACCTAACCCAAACGTTTTCTATGTCAATAATTACCTAAACTACTTATATATTATAAGAACTTGTTGTTATTAGCTTAATTTGTAATGAAAAGACTTGCCTGTATCCTAACCTAACCCACACAATATCTTTATGTGGAGACAGCGCCTAGGACATATTGTATAATGAGTGTTTAATACATCCTGCAACATCTTTCGTATCTCCTTTATGGATATTCAGTAATAGAAAAAAGTTTGGGCAGCTAAAGGAATTTGACCAACGAAATTATAAAAATTCAAATTTCACAAACACTCAAATTACTACGTCTCATATATTTTTATTTCTTGGACTTCACATAGTAACATTTTGACATGGTTTTAAAATGTTTTTAAAAGAATTTAATAAGATATTGCTCATTACACAGGACCTCTCGCGTCATGATGGTCACTTCGAATCTCGAAACCCACCCTAAGTACTGCTTTCCAATTGACAAGATCAAATTTCTCACCCAATACTAGCTGGGCCATAGCGTGGAACAGTTTTGATAGACGAATTATCCGTGAATACCTTTAAGTGGGATGAACCTCCCTCGTAGAGAATTGACATGTTGAATCGCTTCTTCCGAATTGGCATGGGCTGATGTTTACTGGAATATAAATGGGGATTGAAAGTAGATCAGTCATGTGATTGCAGGGAGTCTATCTAAACAACGGATCACATAGTTACAGAGTGCCCTCTGCGATCTTCTCGGACCTCTGCTCACTGATTCTTATTAGCCAGTATAAACAGAATCAGTGAGCCAGGTCTTAAATGGCTTGATGGATTGGACTTAGCTTTGTGACAGGAAGTCACTTTATATTTTTATTAATAAATAACATCTTTTATGTCTTGTTCCAAATATATATGATGACTTTTTAATTTTTTTAACTAATAAATGGTAGCTGACAACAAACCACACGCTTTATGTATCCATTTTTGTATCATAATCTTGGTAAAGCAACACTTACCATCTATAGTGTACGTTTTTTTGGTTCAAAGATTGAATTTAGAAAACTGTAATGAAGTAATATTTTAATTTTTAGGAAATATAAATAATATTTTAACACTTTTTAGACTACAGCCTATGAAACATACATAACCTATATGAAGTAAGAATATCAAAATGAATCAATTTTAGAAGCTTAATTTAGCTACATTCTTCACTATCCATGTTATAAAACACATTCAACTGCAAACAACCTTTAACCCCTAGTGACTAAACCTTTTTTTTATTTATTTACTCCTGGAGGTAAAAACATTCATTGTTGCTAAATAATTTTGTATCTTACTATTTTTTTTTATTTTGTCCACAATATAAAATCAAAACTTCTAAATTACAATTTATGGAGTTTTGCGATGGCACCACTAACTAGCCTGATAAGATATTCAAATAAGGTATTATTAAATATATAAATGTTTATGTTTAAACCATTCGTCGAGTGCCTGAATATCTATATATATAAAAGGCAAAGCCCTCACTGACTGACTGACACTCACTCATCACTAATTCTCCAACTTCCCATGTAGGAAGAAAGCTGAAATTTTGTATACTGTGTCTTTAGGTCTTAAATAGGATAACTAAAGTTTTTTTCATCTTGATAAAGTACTCCTAAGGGGTAGAACCACCCCTTAAAGATTGTTCCATAAGGATAACATTTGGTTGATTTTAGTAAATAACAGCAGTTTTGTGAATAAATAAACATGTTTATTTTGTATGTTTGACATTGTACTATTGATCCCACATAACAAAGCTGCTCTGGGATAGATGCATTTTTAATTTTATACTATGAGTTTAATCTTCAGCTTTTAAACAAAAACAAATAAAATGAACACGTTTGAAACAGGCTAAGTAATTCCATTGGGTATTTATAATAAAATATGTATCAAAGCAAGTAGTGTGAGTAAGATACTGTAAATAAATTTAATATTGTGATTTTACATTATACAGTTAATCTACTACCTATTAGTTGTAATCAAAAGTCACATGCCGAGGCCAAATGCCGAGGTGTATCAAGTACAGCAAGCGTCAGGGTTGGCACGCGAAGCATGCAGGGGTGTCCCCTAGTCCAAGCTAACAGAATTTAGCATTTAAATAGTCCTGCTGACTACTAAGTTTTATATATATATATATATATATATATATATATATATATATATATCGTATGGTTTGTTATCAGCTATTATTTGTTAATTTTATAATTTGGATCGAAAAGTCATGATATTGTTAATTAGATAAAAATGTAAAGTGATCTCCTATCACAAATCTAAGTTCAATCCGTCGAGCCATTTAAGACCTGCCTCACTAATTCTGTTTATACTGGCGTTTAATTCCTTTGTAAAAGAACGCAGGGGGCACTCTGTAACTATGTGATCCATTGTTTGGATAGACTCCCCGCAATAAAATGACTGAGCTAGTGTCAATCCCTATTTATACTTTCAGTAGTTACATCTGCTAAACGCCAGTTCGGAATCGATTCAACAGAGCCCACTCCCTACGAGGGAGGTTCATCCTACCTACAAGTATTGACGGTTCGTTTAAAAGGAACTTATTTCTTCCATAAAAACTTTTCCACGCTACGGCCCAGCTAATATTGGGTGAAAAATTTGATCTGCTCAACTGGAAAGCAGTAGGCTACGTAGAGGTGGGTTTAGAGATTTTAGGCAACAATTCTGACGTGGGAGATCCTGTGTAATGGGGAGGTGCGAGGCATTCAAGATCTTATTGAATTCTTTAAGTTTTAGGTATGGGGCCTGTACATTTAATCTGCTTATCTTTCCTTGTTTTCCGTAACTAACGTTTCTTCATTTTAAATGCTAAATTAAAAAAGCTACACATCAAACAAATGACTTATTTATTTATAAAATTATTATACTGGCCGTTAAAAATATGAAGCCGGGTTAGAATAATTTTATGCCATGTTTGTGTATAGTAACATTGTCTTCTTTATTTGCTGGGACATAAATTAAATAAGTAAGTAAGTTTTCACTATTTACACTTTGTACGGAAAAACTTATTGGGAATCGAAGGAAAATAAACTTATCTTTCCTAATTCTACATGAAAGTAAATTAACTCACTCTGATCACCAGTAATTTTCACAAACTATAATAATACAGGAATTATTTCCCTATCTATACATTTAGACTAACTATTTATGTAAAGAACGCTATATTAATGTTTTAAATACAGTACAAATGTAAATATTGCCAACTGATTCTAAAATTAATGCACTCGTAGTCTAAATTAGATATAATATTTACTATAAATTTAAAAAAAACTCTTCAGATTTGTTTACATTGCTAACTGATTTCTAAAATAATTACACTTACAGGTAACAGTTTTAGATTAATCTGTATTCTAAAATAAGTATTCTAAGAAGGATGGACATTTTTTCTCGTAATTTAAATGTAATAAAAACAGAACATCGTAAGTCAGTAGAATGTCAATGAATGGATTACAATTAAAGATTTTCAATGAACTACTTTGCATCACATTATTAATTAACTTAAAAATGCTATCTTCCCAATTCATATTCAAGAGAACAAAATTGTTTAAATTACTTCAAATTAATGAACTGGTTAAAGTTCTTACGTTACAAAACTACTTTTTAAGCGAACCAGATTTTTTTACAATTTTTGAAGAGCATTTTTTTATTCCGCATATAAAAAATTAGTGCCCTCAGATAATTATTCTTGTAAACTCTTAGGCCTAATCCTTGTCATTTCGTTAGCTTGTAAACAACGTCACATTAGATGAAACCAGTTATTGCCTCAGCAACATTTTAGCTAAGACTGAAAGCAAGTAATGCTGATGCAATGAAGTTGTGAAAATGACAGGTGTGTGACAGTGGTTTCCTGTCAAGTCCATTACAAAGAAAGTGCCGGTGCGATAGGGGTTCGCAGGGACAAGGTCAGTATCGATGACAAGGTCAACCAGTCGCCCGCGCAACTGTCGGGTCGCCCAACTGGTGTCCAAGTCCAGCCACTTCCTGCCTACAGGCAACAGGCTGCCCCCCAACCACTTGTTCTGCATATAGTTTCTTCCCGCCCTTTTCCGGGTTTTCGTTTATGCCACTTTTTTTAGTCTCACCACGCAATTCTCCAAACGACCAACTTTGGTAGCTGAACTCAACCACTTCCAGAGGTCGTCCATTGGCTATCAAATTAGTTGCCGCTAATTTCACGAATACAAGTATGCTTTAGGCAGTCTACGTTCTTACAAGCGACACATATACTGGCCAGTTATACGAGGTTGTTTCGGGTAACCCATTAATCAGTCTGGACAAATTCCAGCTGTCAGTGGACTACTCCAGTACCTCTAAATACATAAGACTGCTGGCCAGTCCTACGAGGTTGTCTCGAGTAATCCATGAGTCAGTCTGGACAGTTTCCAGCTGTCAGTGGACTACTCCAGTACCTCTAAATACATAAGACTGCTGGCCAGTCCTACGAGGTTGTCTCGAGTAATCCATGAGTCAGTCTGGACAGTGTCCAGCTGTCAGTGGACTACTCCAGTACCTCTAAATACATAAGACTGCTGGCCAGTCCTACGAGGTTGTCTCGAGTAACCCATGAGTCAGTCTGGACAGTGTCCAGCTGTCAGTGGACTACTCCAGTACCCCTAAATACATATGACTGCTGGCCAGTCCTACGAGGTTGTCTCGAGTTATCCATGAGTCAGTCTGGACAGTGTCCAGCTGTCAGTGGACTACTCCAGTATCTCTAAATACATAAGACTGCTGGCCAGTCCTTCGAGGTTGTCTCGAGTAATCCATGAGTCAGTCTGGACAGTGTCCAGCCGTCAGTGGACCACTCCAGTACCTCTAAATACATAAGACTGCTGGCCAGTCCTTCTTGTAACAAATTTTCTCGGAATTCCTACACATTCTCCTGTGATTTTCCCATTCCTAACTCCTATACTGTCTGCTCCTTTAAATCTGAAGCTGTCTAACGACTGATCCTCTTTGTTCATAACGTCCTCTTCGCCTGAATCTATTGTACTGGCGAGTGACTTTACTGATCTGGATATATTCTAAATAGTTTTTTCATATTTTATTCATATGCAAATTATTTATTAGATAAGTTCTATTTTAAGTTTGAAGGTCATGAATTCGGGTTTAATGAAATTTCTCAAATTTCAGACAAACTTCAAGATGATACCAGTGCTAGCAAAACTGAGCGCGCTCTACAAGTGGTATGTGCTGGCCATCTTGACCCTGGGCTACCTGACCGCTGAACTGGGGCATTTCCTGATCGGCGTGACCAGCAAAGCTACGGCCATCGATGTTCAATACGGCGATATCACTTGTCAATTGAACAAGACAGAGCCCCACTTCAACCTGACTCTGAACGACTTGTGCGCCACTCAGCTCGATGAGTTCAGGTCAGTTTCCTGCTAATAATACTGAGCATGAAGTACTTATATATAGGCTATACTTAGTATGCCAAATAAATACATAGTTGATTACCGAAAAATTAAGAAATATTGAAACATCATAAAATGTAATTACATGTATATTTCACTACAATGTAATTACATGATTTTATTGTAATACGTACAGTAGAACCTCTTTAATCCGAACTACATAAAACCGGGGATGTTCGGATTATCAAATCGTTCGAATTACAGAACAAATTGTTATTTTCACATAAAAAGTTAAAATATGACTAAACTAGATCATACTTAAGGTTTAAATAAAAGATAGAACTGCTTTACATTGCAAAAGGACTGTTTATTCAACAACGCACATACAATATAAACATTAACAAAAAAAATTTACTGGGTAAATAAAAATTAAACTGTTTATCTTATATATTGGACCTGATATTGGTTCACCAAAGCTTCTTTGTGTGAACTACAAATATGGTGCATCCGACTATGTCGATTTCAAGCCTCTCATCTAGGTTATATCTGAACGACAACATCATTATTTTAATTAACATTTGCAATATTACACTAACTTATTCAACCATAAAAATGACAGAAGTGGTTTGATGGAGAAATAGATTATTGATACTTCAATGTTTAGATGATAAATATTGGATTTTCCTGTTTCAGATATGTACTTGCACATTTTTTTTTCTTTCTCGTGATGGCGTTCGGATTAGTGAAACTTCGGATTACAGAAGTTCGGATAAAAGAGGTTCTACTACTGTTTGTGATTGATTTCAGTCTATTGAATTTACCATCCGGAGACTAAAGATTGTCTCAGAGGAATTTATGATTAAAGGAAAAATAAAGATTTATTTCTATGTAAACCTTTTTAATATAATATTTCTTTTCATACCAAGTTTATTTACATATCACCATCACTCTTAGAGCTCAAAATTCTAAAAGCAATAAATTCAAATATAGATTTATTTATGAAACTATAAATAAATAAATAAGTGATATAATAGCTCGTAACTTCATTATGCTAAAGTATGTGAATTTGTTATTTTATCCGGTAATAAAAGTTTGTTTAGTTAACTTCAAACCACTTCCTTACTCACTCTTGATAGTCCATAACACTCAAACAATAGTTTCAAATAAAATTAACTCTTTGTGTAAAATTAACTCAAATTAAAAAGAAAAAGTAGAGTTTCTTTCAATAGGAAATAAAATCAAATATAAATTCTGTGAGATATTGTACAGTCTTTACTGCTTACTACAACATTCGTAAGAATGGAAGAGCTTCGATCATTCCTTGGCTGAGTTCAGTGAGATGCTTGCGAATTTAAGAAGTTTGGTTTTGCAGACTTCCCTCCTCTTAAGGGTGTTCAATCAAAAATTATTCTTGAAATGTTTTTGAATAAAATTTTTAGTATCCTTGTAATTAATAAATTTGTTACGTGAAGAAATTCTTAAAAATTTCTTTATGGAGATATGGCTACCCAAAGTGCCTAATTTGGCTTTATTTTGTACATAACTCATGAACAACCCGTGTGATATATTTTATTAACATTTTCATAGTATAGTGGACGAAAGGTGTTATTAATAGCCAACCTGGTATATAGTAAATTAAAAAAAATTTATTTTTTAGGTGTTACCAATTATTTTTCTATAAATGATATTTGTTCAGATTTTGAGTTCAAATTTGTACAATCATCTTTGACTTTAAAAAGTAGATTAATATTATATAAAATGCATTGCTATTATAAATGACGGAGTTATGTCCTTATGTCGAATTCGCGGGGCAGGGCAGACGGGGGCTATGAGGAGGAGAGAGGGGAGGATAATACATTGAATTTTCGTTAGTGAGTCAGGATCTTTACTACTCTTAGCGGCAGTTGCGATAAAATCCAGAACTAAATTCCTTAGAGCGCTAAAATGGGCGCCCGAACGAACATCCTAAAACATAAGTACTGTTTTTACATAAAATAACATTTAAAATGTACATGTTACCAAGCTGTAAATCTAATTTTGTAATCACAAGTAAGCATGTGTTGTTTTCTTATTGTATTGATTTTATTTCGATGTGGCGTTCATCATTGACCTCACTGTGCATATAGTGGCAGTGAATATTACCAAATGGTCGTGGAGGGTCGCATGCCAGCAGTGTCGCGTTTATGTAATTGTCTGGCAACGTCGCCAATTGAACTTCTTTCCTGGAATACAAACTTGAAGTAGTATGTCAGTGAACTGGTGTGTCTGCTATTATAGGTGCAGTTCCAATTGAGATATGAAAAACGTAAATTTCTTGAGATATGCCAAAATAGCGTTGATTTTATCTGGTATGTTGCACTTCTTGTTATAGATATATCTAAATTTAAAATTTTTATATTTCAATTAAGCTTTAAGTGATCCCCAAAAAACATTGTGAGGACCACAGGAGGTTGGAGTTGCATCGCTAGGGATGGGAAAGATACATCGATATATCGGAAATATCGAAAAATACGTTTCGATATATTTATATGTTAATATCGATATTTCCTTTCGTTAATATCGGTCATATCGATATTTTGGTTCAATATATCGTATAGATGTTATTTTCTCTACTCAAAATCATCATGATCAAAAAAAAAAAAAAAACATATTTAAATTGCCTCCTATGTGTACAAAACATGCATTGATATAATAAAGTCAATTTATTTAGTTTTTTTACTTGCGGTTAACGCACTAACGTGTAGTTTATTGTAGACCAGTGTGTGGAAGTTTAAGTTTTATAAGAAGCTTAATGGCATTTTTTAGACCATGGGTGGAACGGGTAAATGAAGGTATGTGCGAGTTGGTAACGCTGACTCTAAGATTCCTAGCCAGTCTCCTTACAAATCATTATTACATTATTCTTTTATAATTAACATAATAAATAAAGTTATAATAATTATTCTTATTTTGATTTTTTTCATTCATCCCAACAGACCACTACTTCTTTCATGTAGATAAATGGATTTAATGTTTACATTCAGTAGGCTATTTTAAAAAGTTGCAGCAAAACACGACTGTATTTTTTGTCATGACATAAGAGTTAATGCATAATTTTAAACAGATAAATCATGTACAATTCGATATATTGGTTTTCTGATATATCGATATTTTTCTTTCGATACTCGATATTTATCTTCCGATATACCATTAGATCGTTATTTGGTTTGCGATATATCGATATGTTGAAAATATTTCCCATCCATATGCGTCGTTAACCAGGCAATTATAATGATGGAGGTGCCACCATAGTGACGCTTCGACCTTCGGGCGATTTAGCTTGACTTATGATGTACTGTCAAAATCAGCTGTTTTATTATTGCCAGTCTAGTATTCACCTTGAAATATGATGCAAGCCATCAGTTACACTATTTCGTAGTAAAATCCAGCTGATTAGTGTAGTCCACGATGAATCATAAGTACAGAGAAAGAAGTGGTACGGTATTTGTAAATCTAGTAGCTGGGTGGTCGTCAGAATACGTAACTGTACTTTAGGGTGGGCAAGAGGATGTGTGGCACAATCACAGAGCACAGGATAACAATAATGTGCTCTTCTGGGCCTGATAATAATGGAGAGTGTGAGTTGGGTGGGTGAGCCTAGATAAATTGAGAGTGTAGAGTGGGTGAATAGGCCGTGAGTTATGAGTAAAAAAATATTGAAACTTTGTTAGAGGTACTACAGTATCCAACCTACTACAACAAACGTTAACTAAAAACGTAAGAAATTAATTTTCATAGGAGAACCAACCCATTACAACATACATTAGTCAAAAACGTAAGAATTTAATTTTCATTTGATAGCCAACCCACTACAAAAAAGCACGTAATTAATTTTAATGTGATAGCCAACTCACTACAACATACATTAGTAAAAAACGCAAGGAATTAGTTTTCATGTGATAGCCAACCCACAACAACAAACGATAGTAAAAAACGTACGGAGTTAGTTTTCATGTGATATCCAACCCACTACAACAGACAAGTCAAGAACGTAAGGAATCAGAGTCATGTGATAGCCAACCCTCAAGCGGTAGCCAAAATCGTACGGAATTACTTTCATGCAACAGCTAACCACTACAACAAATGTTAGCCCAAGTCCTATGGAGTCAGTTTCATATGATAGCCAGCCACTACAACAAACGTTAGCCAAACATGTATGGAATCAGTTTCATGTGATGCCTTGCTGGTTCCTTGGTGGTGGCCTTGCTAGTTCAAGTGGATGTACATCGTACAAGCGATTACTCCTCACAAGCCACTGTCGTAACAGCCATTGACCACCGGCGTGCGACAATCCGGTTTATGGTCCCAAATGTACTGATGAAATGTTCATTAAGTTTCGCTAATTAGGAAATTGCCAAATGGCAATTGGCTCTTGCACATTTCCCAATTGTTAAAAGGAGTGGGTATTAAGTCGCCAAACCTGATAGCATTTCCTAATCTAGGAAGTGGTCAATGTAATCACTTACCATTGTTTAACAGCAAGAATCCATTTATTTTTGGGTATACGGAAATCTGAAATTATTGTCGAACAAAATCTTGAAAACCACTGGTAAATATCGCTTTTTAACTTGATTATCTGTTTAGTATTACGTTTTTGTAACGTAAAACATTGTTTCCCGAAAGTAAGTATATAAAAATTAAAATGACTAGTCATCGATATGTACATGGTTACATTTTGCAAGCAAATATAGAATCTACGAAACTCACTAAGAAAAGGCGTTAGAAGCATGTTATCTATCTGACCCTTAAGTTACGAAATATGGGACAGTTTAAACAACAGAGAATTACGATCACGAAGGATGAGAGGAGGTAAATGTAACAAAGTGCGTCTAAAAACTGAAATTTCAAGTTAGTTTAACTAACAATCTAAGAGTGTTCTTCTGCATAATTTTATGTATTTTTAATAATTACTACACGTTAAGCAGTTACATTTTCATTTAAAATCGTTTAGTAGCAAATTCAGTATAACACTGAACTTTTTAAAACAATCAATATTATATTTTTACACACTAGGCTACATACAGTAAGTAAAGGTTATGGACAGGCGCACTATACACTAATGGCGAGGGAAGTTCCACTAGTCCGCTCTCTGATCTACGGGTAGGGATAGCAAATATTTTCAACATATCGATATCGCAAACCAAATATCGATCTGACGATAATATAGGAAGAAAAATAACAATACATCGGGTAACCGATATATCGAATTGTAAATTATTTATCTGTTTAGAACTATGCACTAACTCTTATGTTATGACCAAAAGTACACTTACGTCTTGATGTCACTACTTAGAATAGCCGACTGAATGTAACAATTAAATACATTTATCTACACGAAACAAGTTGTGGTCTATGGGGATGAATGAAAAAAAATCTAAATAAAAACAATTACGCCATTAATTATTAAGTTAATTATAAAAGAGTAATGCAATAACATTGTTATTTTTGCTTTCCACGTTTTAAAATACCATTACGATTCTTATAAACACTAAACTTCCACTCACAGGTCTATAATAAACTACATTTTAGTACGTTAATCTCACATAAAAAAAACTAAATTAAGTGATTTTATTATTTCAATGCATGTTTTCTACACATAAAAGGCAATATTTAGTGATATGACATATCGGACTAAAATACTGATATGGCCGATATTATCGAAAGAAAATATCGATATTAAAATATCGATATATCGAAACATATTTATCGATATTTCCGATATATCGATATTTCGTTTCCATCCCCGTCTACGGGGCTGGACAACCACCACTGAGTAAACTAACTTACTATCTATGTACGTGGTTATTGTTATTCAACTTACTGGTTTCTACAAAAAAATAAATAAATATTTTTAAATCGTATTAATTTTTAAAGTAATTTCTACAATTAAAATAAATGACAAAATACCTACTACATCTATTTTTCCCGCTATACGGACATATTCCTAAGATATAGTGCTGCCCGTAAATACAGAGATGTATCCTGGTTAAGAATAGAGACATTATTTTTTAAATAACTAATCAAGGTCAAGTTTTAACTTAATTGCTTGGAATTTATTGCGCATGCTCATTTGTTTGTAACAATGAACATGTTAGAAAAACACTTTTTTATCGCTGCCATGACATTTGTCAGGTGAGTAGGAATTTCATGAAATGGAAACTATTATCTATAACGCAGTTTGTTTAACTCCAAATCAAAATTTTGTTAAGATAAGGTTATTGTTAACAAAGCCGCTTCTTATCTACAATTAGTTCGTAGAGCAATTCAAGTGCGAACACTCCGAAGTGAGCCTATTGTGACAAAGGTACTACTTATTTACAATTACTTCGTAGAGCAATTCAAGTCTGAACACTCCGAAGTGAAGCTATTGTGACAAAGGTACTACTTATTTACAATTACTTCGTAGAGCAATTTAAGTCTGAACACTCCGAAGTGAAGCTATTGTGACAAAGGTACTACAGTACTTATTTACAATTACTTCGTAGAGCAATTTAAGTCTGAACACTCCGAAGTGAAGCTATTGTGACAGAGGTACTACTTATTTACAATTACTTCGTAGAGCAATTCAAGTCTGAACACTCCGAAGTGAAGCTATTGTGACAGAGGTACTACTTATTTACAATTACTTCGTAGAGCAATTCAAGTCTGAACACTCCGAAGTGAAGCTATTGTGACAGAGGTACTACTTATTTACAATTACTTCGTAGAGCAATTCAAGTCTGAACACTCCGAAGTGAAGCTATTGTGACAGAGGTACTACTTATTTACAATTACTTCGTAGAGAAATTCAAGTCTGAACACTCCGAAGTGAAGCTATTGTGACATAGGTACTATTTATTTACAATTACTTCGTAGAGCAATTCAAGTTTGAACACTCCGAAGTGAAGCTACTGTGACAGAGGTACTACTTATTTACAATTACTTCGTAGAGCAATTCAAGTCTGAACACTCCGAAGTGAAGCTACTGTGACAGAGGTACTACTTATTTACAATTACTTCGTAGAGCAATTTAAGTTTGAACACTCCGAAGTGAAGCTATTGTGACAGAGGTACTACTTATTTACAATTACTTCGTAGAGCAATTCAAGTCTGAACACTCCGAAGTGAAGCTATTGTGACAGAGGTACTACTTACTTATTGTGACATTCCGAGTGGCCTCTATCCTGGGAACCGGTGATGCGGAAGTAATGGATGGGTCGCTGACCACCTGCCCTGCTTGTTTACAACCTTTGGGGCACAATGGCTTACGCATGAACGCCCCTTTACCTCTTCAATAGACTTCTAGAATCTTCTGGGTTGACGAGCCAGCTCTGTCATGGAACTTCGGACGCAGGGGAATTCAAGAAGCTTCTAGATGGAGACCTGCAGGTGATATATACGGCCCGGATACCAGCGCCAGTCAGTCAGTCAGTCAGTGAGTCTACAGCCTACAGCCCAGGTGTTTGCGGCGACAGTGAGACAGTTCTACAGTGCGAGTGAAGTGTCCGTGTATAGAGAAGTGGTCTACGGAGAAGTTACCGGTGAGTGGTTCGTTGTGGGGATCAACGAAGGAGCATTGCGGTACTTGTGGACGACTTCTGAAGGGACACTGAGGAAACTGTGAGTGAACTGTTAGCATTGGACTGTAGGTAGTAGGGAAGCTAGTAGAGTTACTTTATAGTTAGTCATTGTAAATATTAGTAGATAATCTAGGAAAGCCACTTTATAGAGCTAGGAATTGTAATTAAAAGAAGGGAATTTAGTAAAGTCACTTTGCAATTAGTAGTTGTAATTATTGATGCCATCGAAGATTGTAATTATAGATTAGTTTAACTGTAACAGTAGGCCTAATAGTAAATTGTACTTTTCTCAATAGTTTAAAGTTAAGGAAATAATACATTTAATTATAATAAGTTAATTTTTTATATTCAATAAAATTAGTAATTGTTTAGTATATCGTGTTGCTCATTTGTAAAACCCACATAGCTATTAATTATTTATAAATTAGGACAAATTAAAAACGTCACACTGGTGTCAGAAGTGGGATTGATTTGTTAGAGCAACACGTTTAATATTTTTATTTATTGATAGTTATTATTAAGCTGTTAATTGAATTCATTTACTGTAATTCTATATTGTTCAAACGTAGTTTTGTAAAAGAACGATGGCATCTAGTGGAGTTAAGTTATTAGACTTAAAAGTGGCTGATTTAAAGCGGGAGTTAGAAGAAAGGGACTTAGATCATACTGGAACAAAATCAGTTTTAGTGAGTAGACTTAAGCAGGCAATGCTAGAAGCAGGGGATGATCCAGAAACATTCCTTTTTGAAACTGAAGCTAGTTCACTTAAGTCTATGATTACCAGAAATGTTGAGAAATTACAAAGTGACTTAAAAAGAAATGCAGAGGAATTACAAAGTGACTTAAAAGGAAATGTCGAGAAATTACAGAATGACTTAAAAGGAAATGCAGAGAAATTACATAAATTACAAAATGACTTAAAAGGAAATATCGAGGAATTACAAAGTGACTTAAAAGGAAATGCAGAGAAATTACATAGTGACTTAAAAGAAGTGAAAGATGACTTAACCGAAAAATTAAATAGTAATTGTAAAACCTTGAAGGAAGAGTTAGCTACAGAATTTAATTATAAAATTTGCAAAGTTGAAGACGAATTTAAAAAACAACTAGATGACAGTTCGAACGAATTTAAAAAACAATTAGATGACTGTTCGAGCGAATTAAAAAAACAATTAGATGACTGTTCGAAACAATTAGGTGATAGGATTAGGTTTTTAGAAGAAATGGTTCAGGGGAGGAAGGAGTCGATAACCTGCAAAGAACCACCTGGGATCTCAGGAAGTGGACAGCAACCGCCCAGCCTGGAACGTCGGTCCAGTGTGAGTCCACCCGTAAATAACGCAAGTTTGCCAACCTTTGACGGAAAGATGTCCTGGGAAGATTTTATTACTTTGTTTGAGACTGCCGCTGCTGTCTACAATTGGCCATCATCAGCGAAGGCGTCCATGTTGTGCCTTTCACTTCGTGGAGAAGCTCTGAGTGTACTGCAAACCGTTCCACCTGCTGAGCGACAGAATTACGAAGATTTGATTAGACGGTTGGAAATGCGATTCGGACATAAACACATGGAACTGGTCTACAGATCTCAGCTCAGGAGTCGTCACCAGAAGTCCAATGAAAGTCTTCAAGAATTCGAAGCTGACATCGCACGATTAGTGAGGGGCGCTTATCCCACAGTGGACGAAGCTGTCTACGAGAGCCTATCCATTGAAAGGTTCCTCGATGGACTGCGGGATGCTGAGACGCAGCAGGCTGTAAAGTTGGCCCGGCCTAACACTTTAAACGAGGCCCTGACGCAAGCCTTAGAGTTTGAGGCCGTAAAGCAATCCGTCCGGGGCCAGGCACGTCTGCGAGGAGTCTACGCAGAGTAAGAAGAACCTATGAAGATAGAAGACATCGTAAGAAAAGTGCTTGATGCCCTGAGGGACCGGAAGAAGGAGATTCACTGTTGGGGGTGTGGAGAGTTAGGCCATCCCCGAAGTAAATGCCCGAGTAAAGCCTCTCGGGGGGCAGAGGCAGGAAAACTAAAAAGGGTTGATGGGAAGGGGCAACTGTCAACCCAGCAACTTGAGGCCCCAGCTAAGAGCATCATCGTAGCATCTTTGTCAGGTCAGACCAACAGCCTTTACATAGACGGATTGGTAAACGGGGAGCCCAGAAGCCTTTTGCTGGACACTGGTGCAACGATGACGATATTGAATGAAGATATTTGTCCTTCCTCTATGAAAATAACTCCGACGACCTGGACAGTGAAGACTGCGACTGGGGACTTTGCCAGCGTCCGCGGGGAGACAGTTGCCACCTTCTGCATCGGGGGTGCATGTCTTGAGCATCGCGCTCTTGTAGCTGACATTGAGGAGGACGTCATACTCGGCATGGACATGATGACGAAACTTGGCTTACAGTTGGACCTCAGGAAAGGAGTGACGACCATTGGGGGAGAGGAAGTTGCTCTTCAGCATAGGAAGAATTTATCTTCTTGGGTGCGCCTGTTGAAGGACGCCACTCTGCCACCTCGAACTCAGAAGATCGTCAGAGCAGAAATGGACAAGACTATTCCGGAAGGCCAGAACTTAATGTTGGAACCAGTTATAAACGACGAGGAACTTGGACGTGGGGTACTTGTAGCGAAAACACTGTTCAAATCTTCTAAGGAAGTTCCAATCCGCATAATGAATTTGAATGACCATCCTGTTGCATTGAAACAAGGTAGGCTCCTAGGTAACTGTTCTCCGGTTTCTTCTGTTTCACGAGCTGATAGGAATATCTCTTCAGACCATAAAAACCTTCCAGAAGACATAGCGGAGTTTGTAAGAGATGCATGCAGGGGAATGGCATTGGATCAAACGAAGCAAGTCGCAAGGTTAATAACAGAGTATCAAGATGTGTTTGAAACTGCTACGGGGCCAAAAGGTAGAACAACTGTGGTTCAACATAAAATTGATGTTGGGGACGCTAGACCAATCCGTCAAATACCTAGGAGACTACCCTGGGCGAAGAGAGAGGAGGCAGAGCGAAAAATAAAAGAAATGGAGCAAGATGGAGTGATTGAGCCCTCCAGCAGCCCATGGACTTCGCCGGTAGTATTAGTAAAGAAGAAGGATGGGACTTCCAGGTTCTGCGTGGATTACCGTCTACTGAACAATGTTACGAAGAAAGACAGTTATCCCTTGCCCCGGATTGACGACACTCTGGATGCTCTCGGAGGCTGTAAGTTCTTCTCGACCCTGGACTTGAAGAGCGGGTACTGGCAGGTGGAGATAGCTCCGGAGGACAAAGAGAAAACAGCGTTTTCCATAGGGAATGGAAACGGACTTTGGCAGTTCACGGTGATGCCCTTTGGACTCTGCAATGCTCCAGCTACCTTCGAGAGACTCATGGAAAATGTGCTACGGGGACTGACTTGGGAAACTTGTCTAGTGTATCTGGACGACATCATAGTCATAGGGAAGACGTTTAACGACCATCTTCAGAATCTGGAGAAAGTTTTTAAGAGGCTTCGTTCTTCCAACCTGAAGTTAAACCTAAAAAAATGTAATCTTTTCAAGAATAAGGTTAACTATCTTGGACACGTAGTGTCATCCGAAGGAGTGACTGTGGACCCGGAGAAGATTAGCACCGTGAAGGAGTGGCCTGTCCCACGTAACAAACATGAGGTGAGGAGTTTTCTTGGACTTTGCACCTACTACCGCCGCTTCGTGAAGGGCTATGCTGATATTGCTAAGCCACTGACCAAGCTCACCGAAGAACAGCGTAAGTTTGAGTGGACTCCGGAGGCTAGTGAGGCTTTTGAGACACTTAAAACTTCTCTTTGCAGCGCTCCAATCTTAGGGTTCCCACGGTTTGGAGAGAAGTTCATTGTGGACACGGACGCCAGCGATGTGGGTATAGGGGCAGTTCTCTCCCAAGTTCAGGACGACCATGAAGCTGTAATAGCTTACTTCAGCAGAACGCTATCCAAAGCAGAGAGGAATTATTGCGTCACCAGAAGAGAGCTACTTGCAGTCGTGAAGTCATTAGAGCACTTTCACAAGTACCTCTATGGACAGCCTTTCCATTTAAGGACCGACCATTCTGCCCTGACTTGGCTAATGAACTTCAAGAACCTGGAGGGACAGACAGCTCGATGGGTGCAGCGTCTTCAAGAATACAACTTCACCTCTGAACACCGACGAGGGAGAAACCATTCCAATGCCGACGCCCTGTCTCGCCGACCTTGCCCAGAGGGTTGTAAGCACTGCTCCAAGGTAGAAGAAAGGAATCTGTCCGTGGAAGTGCGCTGTGTCTCTTTGGAGCCAGCTAGTGGATGGGAGCCGGAGGAACTCCGTAAAGAGCAGCTTGAGGATAGTGAGGTTGGACCACTGCTGCGGGAGAAGGAATCGGGGGCTCGTCCTAGCTGGGAGGCCATTGCAGCTAGGAACCATGTTTATAAGAGCTACTGGGCACAGTGGGACTCAATGAGGGTTAAGAACGGAGTGCTTATAAGAATCTGGGAGGCCCCTAATGGTAGGAAGCAGATTGAACAGATTGTGCTCCCCAGAAGTAAAAGAAAGGAAGTGCTGGAGGAGATCCACAATGGAGCATCTGGTGGGCACTTAGGTGTCAACAGAACGGTGGACAAGCTACGTCAGCGGTTCTACTGGTTGAACTTGAGGGCTGATGTAGAGAAGTGGTGCCGCCAATGTGATGTCTGTACTGGAAGCCGAGGGCCACAAACAAGAAGTCGAGGCAGAATGCAACAGTACAACGTTGGGGCACCCTTCGAGAGGATCGCCATCGACATCGCCGGTCCATTTCCCATGTCAGATGCAGGAAATAAATATCTCCTGGTTCTCATGGACTACTTTACGAAATGGCCAGAAGTATACGCCATACCAAATCAAGAAGCCGCAACAGTAGCTGGGTGCTTGGTGAACGAATTCATCTGTCGGTATGGAGTGCCACGTGAGCTGCACAGTGACCAAGGGACGAACTTCGGATCCCTGTTGATGAAGGAGGTGCTTCAGCGTCTCGGAGTGCACAAGACACGGACAACTGCACTTCATCCGCAATCTGATGGGATGGTCGAGAGATACATAAAGACACTCGTTGGACACCTCAGGAAAGTTGTGTCCACCAATCAGCGGGATTGGGATCGGAAGGTGCCCATTTTCCTCCTGGCGTACAGATCTTCGGTCCACGATACTACGGGTTTCACCCCAGCGAGGATGATCTTCGGAAGGGAGCTGCGGCTGCCTAGTGACCTCATGTTCGGCCTGCCACCTGACGCAAAGCAGCCCGCAACGGACTACGCCTGCGAGCTCGTCGACCACCTACACGACACTCACGAGTTCGCTCGTCAGCACCTAAAAATGGCCAGTGACAAAATGAAAGCTCGCTACGACCGGCAAGCCAATTCCACTGGATTCCAGGTGAACGACCTGGTGTGGCTCTACAGTCCCATCCGGAAGAAGGGGAGATGCCCGAAATTTCAACAGGATTGGCAAGGACCTTATCGGGTAGTGACACGAATCAACGATGTGGTCTACAGGATTCAAAGACACCCAAGAGGCAAGATGCTTGTGGTCCACCTTGATCGCCTAGCACCGTACCATGGAGCGGAAGCTGATCGGGACGATCAGCCTTAAGGAGGGGGCAGTGTGACATTCCGAGTGGCCTCTATCCTGGGAACCGGTGATGCGGAAGTAATGGATGGGTCGCTGACCACCTGCCCTGCTTGTTTACAACCTTTGGGGCACAATGGCTTACGCATGAACGCCCCTTTACCTCTTCAATAGACTTCTAGAATCTTCTGGGTTGACGAGCCAGCTCTGTCATGGAACTTCGGACGCAGGGGAATTCAAGAAGCTTCTAGATGGAGACCTGCAGGTGATATATACGGCCCGGATACCAGCGCTAGTCAGTCAGTCAGTCAGTGAGTCTACAGCCTACAGCCCAGGTGTTTGCGGCGACAGTGAGACAGTTCTACAGTGCGAGTGAAGTGTCCGTGTATAGAGAAGTGGTCTACGGAGAAGTTACCGGTGAGTGGTTCGTTGTGGGGATCAACGAAGGAGCATTGCGGTACTTGTGGACGACTTCTGAAGGGACACTGAAGAAACTGTGAGTGAACTGTTAGCATTGGACTGTAGGTAGTAGGGAAGCTAGTAGAGTCACTTTATAGTTAGTCATTGTAAATATTAGTAGATAATCTAGGAAAGCCACTTTATAGAGCTAGGAATTGTAATTAAAAGAAGGGAATTTAGTAAAGTCACTTTGCAATTAGTAGTTGTAATTATTGATGCCATCGAAGATTGTAATTATAGATTAGTTTAACTGTAACAGTAGGCCTAATAGTAAATTGTACTTTTCACAATAGTTAAAGTTAAGGAATTAATCCATTTAAATATAATAAGTTAATTTTATATATTCAATAAATTTAGTAATTGTTTAGTATATCGTGCTGCTCATTTGTAAAACCCACATAGCTATTAATTATTTATAAATTAGGACAAATTAAAAACGTCACATTATTTACAATTACTTCGTAGAGAAATTCAAGTCTGAACACTCCGAAGTGAAGCTACTGTGACAGAGGTACTACTTATTTACAATTACTTCGTTGAGCAATTCAAGTCTGAACACTCCGAAGTGAAGCTATTGTGACAGAGGTACTACTTATTTACAATTACTTCGTAGAGCAATTCAAGTCTGAACACTCCGAAGTGAAGCTACTGTGACAGAGGTACTACTTATTTACAATTACTTCGTAGAGCAATTCAAGTCTGAACACTCCGAAGTGAAGCTACTGTGACAGAGGTACTACTTATTTACAATTATTTCGTAGAGCAATTCAAGTCTGAACACTCCGAAGTGAAGCTATTGTGACAGAGGTACTACTTATTTACAATTACTTCGTAGAGCAATTCAAGTCTGAACACTCCGAAGTGAAGCTATTGTGACAGAGGTACTACTTATTTACAATTACTTCGTAGAGCAATTCAAGTCTGAACACTCCGAAGTGAAGCTATTGTGACAGAGGTACTACTTATTTACAATTACTTCGTAGAGCAATTCAAGTCTGAACACTCCGAAGTGAAGCTATTGTGACAGAGGTACTACTTATTTACAATTACTTCGTAGAGCAATTCAAGTCTGAACACTCCGAAGTGAAGCTATTGTGACAGAGGTACTACTTATTTACAAACAGTTCGTAGAGCTAGTAAAGTCCAAAACATTGAAATAGAAGTTTAATCAAATTCGATTTGGCATGAGTTAATGGTCAGTAACAACGACTATCAGTGACTGACCCGGTAACGATATCAGTTTTGTTAACTGACCGCTATAACCTCTTACATCAGAGCAGGTGTAACGAGACCCTTTTGCCAGAGATGGACAGTGATAAATAATCATATTTAATGTGTGCGGCTATCAGTTGACTATTGTAGAATAACAGACTGGCTTTAGTAACCAACTAACCAGTTAGTAAATTTCTTGTTTATTCTGTTATTTTATTCGATTTAATAAGTGAATAATTTCCAAATAATATTAAACTTTGTAACTTGACTAATATTAGTGTACTCTTTCCTCGAATGAGACCAATATTAGATAATTCATTACCACTGCTAACATAAGTTAACTCATAAAATAAACTAACTGGAAAAATATCAGAATCTGTCCGAAACAGTTCTTTTGGGTTAATACTCGTAATTTAGTTAAATTTACTTTCAATGAAAATTTAGTTTTTACAGGAACTATATTTTTAACTTAGAAACAAAATGAGAACAACTGATTTAGTTCAGTATAAATTACAATTTTCACATTGTTCAATACATTGTTGGTTTGTATCATATAACTTATTTGCTGCCATTTTCCTAGGTTTTCTTTACTATAATAATAGAATCTCGTTATCTTTGTTCTTTAATTGGTGGAAGGAAAGTGATGCTCAGTCAGATGTAAGTAGACAAATAATTGCAAATTTAAACAGTAAAAATAATCAATTTGATTAGAAACAACATTCCCAATTCGATTGTTTTAATTAATTCTGTTTTTGAATCACTTCGCCTTCCTCCTTATGTCTCCTAGGGATGGCAACGATATATCAATATTTTGGAAATATCGATAAATATGTTTCGATGTATCGATATATTAGTATCGATATTTTCTTTCGATATTTGGGCCGATATATCATATCACTAAACATTGAGGTTATTCTCTCTCCTTAAAAGCATCATGATTCGAACAAAAAAACACATTTAAATTGCCTCTTACTCGTACAAAACATGCATTAAAATAATAAAGTAGCTTTATTTAGTATATCTACGCGAGGTTAACGCACTAAAATGTAGATTACTGAATTAATTTGTTTAATTTTTAGTGTTTGTAATGTGAACATAAAAATAATAACAATCGTACATTACTCTTTTATAATTATCATAATAATAATTAAAGGATTCTTATTTTGATTTTTTTCATTCAACCCCACAGACCACAACTTGTTTCGTTTAGATAAATGTATTTAATTTTGACATTCAGTAGGTTATTCTAAATAGTGACAACAAATCATGAATGTAATTTTGGTCATGACAAGTAACAATAAGTGCATACTAATTTTAAACAGATAAATAATTAATTTACAATTCGATAAATCGGTTAACCAATATATCGATATTTTTCTTACGATATTATCGTTATATCGATATTTGGTTTGTTATGTATCGATATGTGGAAAATATTTGCCATCCCTAACTATACATACTAAACTAACTATACTAATTTTCCCTCTCGCGCACTTTACGTATCTCGCTTCACCCCACTGAACCGCTGACTAGTACTGGTGGCTGTAGTAGTATCAACTAATATTTGATAATTAGGACTAGGTGACGGTATGAATTTGACCATTAAGTCTTTACACAGGAAACTATGCATTGTAAACAAATTTGATCTAATTTATTATCTCTTAAGAAACAAACTTATGTACAAACAATAAATGTATTCATATTCTTAGCGTAATTTTAAACAGCATTGTGCAACTGTTCATAAGTGATGTGGACCTTGAAGAAACCCAATCAAGAGTCTACTAAGGAAATGCACATAATTTACAACCACATTAGCATTATGTAAAATATTATTAACTGAATTACTAGTTTTTTTTCACAACACTGTTATAAATCTCAATAGATGATAGTTTGAAATAGTCGTGGTCGGAGCTTATATGATGTAACAGATTGACCGACCATCAGCGATCAGCGATCAGCGATGAAGCAACACCCAAGGTCAGATGCTGGCAGCTCGCCCACGCTAGGCCGCTAGACACTGTTTTATGCCTAATTAATAACCTTCAAATTAATTAGTCATTGTTGCCAATTCGAACACTGTTTCGATTATTTTGTATTAACAACGAGTCTTTTATCGTTATGAGGCATCTTTTATTTGCATTGAATACCTCAACATGTTATTGATTATGTA
The DNA here is from genome assembly GCA_035578905.1 of Stictocephala bisonia. Classification (NCBI taxonomy): domain Eukaryota; kingdom Metazoa; phylum Arthropoda; class Insecta; order Hemiptera; family Membracidae; genus Stictocephala; species Stictocephala bisonia. Next base: position 18,326,760 of record JAQJVL010000001.1, read on the forward strand.
CCTACCTAATTGAAAGTACAGGACTTGTTTTAGTTCCAAATAAGAGAAGAAGTTTTGTACCTATTTTGTAAGTAATTAATTATGGTGATTTGTTGTTACACTCTGGCCAATAACAAGTTTTTCTTACAAAGTGCGGCGAGCCGCAGTTTACAAATGGCCTTTACGCTCAGGAATCTGTTTAGTATATTCTGTTATTGATGTTACTAACAGAATAGAATTTTACCACAGTAAAATCAATGGTTCTTGTAGTAGATTCAATACACTTAGAATTCAAAACTAAAAGATTGGTATTTACACGTGTAATTTTCTTAGAATAATGTAAAACCTATTTCGTAAAAATAAATTTTGAATTGCGACAATTTTTATTCAATTCAGTTGGGAAATTTGAATTTTTTAAAGAGGCCGATCTCCTCTACTCTTACTCTGCCCATCCCCATGTAGTATTGATCGGTACGACCAACTTATCAGACAGAGCAAGGAATAGAACCAGTACATTACAAGGTGAGAATTACTGATAAGAACGAACAGTCAGGGTTCGAACCTGCGCTATCTCTAACTTAGGTACGAAGTCCTGACGACTTAGATCGCTCGACCTCTGGCTCTCACAATACAGGGGTCTACTTCCTCTATCTGACGTTCTTCCTTGCCAAGCGCTTCTCTTCAAATTCATCGCACTCCATCAATGTGTGACTTGCTGTTTCTGGCTCTCCACAATCGAAAATGTCCTCTTCGACCAGGTTGAATCTCTTAAAGTTGGCTTTGAAGTTTCCATGTACTGACATAAACTGTGTCAAGAGTGGTAACCCCTTCCTCCTCGAGTCTCTTCCTCACATCCGACATATAGTTGAAGGCTTCCTGTATCGCTTGCTGCCCGTTTTCGCTACCATTCGTATAAAGTCTCTTCTCTTCTTACTGCTTTACTTTCTTTCCTGCCCCTCTTGCATCTTTGTCCTCCCATATATTCCTCCTTATTTCAACGAGCAGGTCAATGGTGATCATACCCACCTGCACCCTAACAGCATCGTGTGTTATGGTCTTGTCCTTGGTCACCTTCAGTAGCACCTTCTTTGAATTCCCATCAGTCTTCTTTTCGCTTCCTGTTTTCGGACTTCAGCGCCCCAGAACTCAAATCCAGAACTCTGTTCCTGTAACAGAGAATAGTACAATCATTATGAGCAAGGCAAATTCTCTTATGAAGTGTGTCTCATTATCATAAGAAGGTGACTAATTATATTCCTATCCAAATTCGGGAACACGTGTTTTATATTTTTTTTCATTTTGCACCGTTAGAACAGATTGTTATTGGTTTGGGTATTCATGTAATTATCCGGCAACTAAGACAAACTGAATGGCCTATTGAACAACGTGGTGTTGATAACTAGGGTTTTGAAGTGTACTGTTTTTTGATCATAGGCATGAATGTTAGAGCCTGTATATTAATAGGTTAGGTGCCTAGTTAATTAATGAAGAAGGCTTGCGCAAGACGGGACGGACTGTGGGACTGTCATGAGTATGAGAGACTTGAATGCTTTTACTCTCATTATTTTTAATTGAGTGCTCATGTTATTTTGAAACTTAAAATTTACTACTATAGATTATTTTTTCAGAACTCTACACATTTGTCATAGGGAATTCATATTTAAACTGCTTTTTATGTCGTTGTAGCACTTTATATTTAAGAACTCTAAAAGGTTTAATCCGTGTATGAATGACATTATAAAGGACCTCCCGAGATTTGAACCAATGAACCTCTGCAAAAGAAGCAGATGTGCTAACCACTAGACTATCAAAAGGCCTAAAATAAAATATGCATTGCATTTCCAATGCAAAATATGCATGAAAATGGATTTCTAACACAAAATATTCAACATTTTGGTATAGAATATTTACAAGTTTATTTACCGGGTTTCGATGAATATAACAATATAAAACTTAAAATAACTGTTGCAAACTAAAAGAGTTGTATATTGAGCAAGAACTGAGTTGAAAGCTGAATACGCTTTTTCTTTTTATAATTTATGAGACAATTTTGTTTTAGTCAGCGGTGTTCAATACAAGTATACAAATAAAATGGTTTTAGCAATGTTATTCATAACCAGAGTTTCTTTGTGCTTCATCATGGGATTGTAAATGTATTCTTAGTAATGTTTAGATGGTGTTGTGTCTGGGCAGTTAATGTGTTGCTGATTTCCTTATGTTCGGATTTTAACTGTCAAACATTTTAATTTGAAAAATTGCCGTAAAAGATTATATTACAAGCCGAAACAGAAAACAAATGACCTCATACGAAAATTGAAACAAATTTATATAAACATTAAAACACTAACATGTTATATGTCTTCAAATAACAATGTTACGATACATTGCTTTTATATTCATAAGTAAAAAGCAGTGATTTTAAATGCATTTAAATCGATTTAAAATCACTGCATTTATTTTGGCAAATAAAAGTAATTTGTCGTAATTATACATTTCACAAGGATTACAACACGACCAAGTAATTCATTTTACGACCTCTGGAAGCCATAAAAATGTTGTTTCAGGAAATTTATAAGAACTATTTTTCTTAAAATTTTAAAATCTAACATTTATATAAAACACCCAGGTCGAACATGAATTAAACATTATTGCGATACATTGAGAGATTTTTTGTAATAAAAGTGCAAAGTTGATGCACATAGCAAACTACATAAATACGGGTACTTTTCTTGTTACAACTTGGATAAAAATTACTAAAACTTATAATACAATTTGATAATAAATATGATAAAATGTATAATCAAACAAGGAAAACAATGGTGTGATTGAATTTTTCGTATGCCTCTTGGTGTCTTGGTAAATAACCCTCAAACTCGGGTACACATAATTTTTGCCCCAACCGTAATATAAAATTTATAAAGTTAAAAACAAAACATATAACCCAAAATTGGTTTGCTTATTCACTGATTTACTGAACTAAGTTTACAGTTTTAGTTTTTCTGTAAAGCAAGTAAGATTATCCGCAAGCCGAATGAAATTTTTGGCCATGAATCCAAAGTAAAGCTACATTATGTTAATTAATTTATAATTAATTTTAAAATTTTACAGTTAGAGATGATTGTCGCAGAAAAATAACGAAATTAAACTAAACTATCTAATATTAAAAAAATTAAATTTCCTGTAAAAGCTCTTGTGCAATCTTGATGTGGTAGGTGAAGAATTTGCAAATGAACAGAGCTCAATGTTGTATGTACTTAAGATTACATTCAAATACTTTTTTTGGGGGGGAGGCCCTCTGAAACCCCCTTATATGGTTAATCCAGACTTCTGGAGAGTTTACTACTCAAAATTATTGTCCTAAACCACCACTCTTGTTGAAGTAGTCCAGAATTTGGAAAAATTGTTAAAAATCAAATTAAATATATAAATTGATTCCACGTATAAAATAGTAATTATTGTAAAATTTTAAGAAAACTTTTAATGAATAATAAATACATAATAGTACATTTTTTAATGTAAAATCACGTTGTCTTTATAAAATTACAAATGTAAAAATGTCAGTATTTTTCATTGTGCTACAAATAAAATAAATTTTAAAACTGAATGTTTGTTTTTTATTATTAGTTCAAGTAAGCCTAGTTCAAATGTATATATAACACAAAGACAACAACACAGAGAGAATGTGTGACTATGTTGTAAATCAGCGTTCCAAATGGCTTTATAACAACAAAACTATGGAGCGATAACATTGGGCTCATTTTGGTTTTTTGCCAGTCTTCATAACAGCTATAGATACTTAAGATTTCTTAGAGTTTTGAGCATTTTACCCCAGATAATATTGCATTACAGAGTGTTCGAAGCCAGTTATTTATTTAGTACCAGCATGTTTCTGAAATTCCAGAAAGATGTCATCGAGTTCGACTGCCTTACCAGCTGGCAAAAGTTAATGGTGCCTGTGGGCTCCTTTTGATTTCGTTTTAATCTGTTTACAACCTTTTTGTCAAAAATATTTGCGATCTGACTCGGATAAAGCCTAAAATGCGTTTTGCTATTTCAGTAGGATTCGAATGCGGCCCAGCGTGATCACTAGAAGCTTATCAGTGGAAATGTCCAAAGTAAGAACAAGCTTTTCTGTAGTTGTTGAAAAAGTTTGGTTTTCTATTCTACTTAAACCCCCCCCTCTCTCCCCCCCTCCCCCTCCCCCTCCCCCCTAGCATCATCTAGAGAATGTACCAAGTGACCATTTATTTCACAGTTTTCGGTATCCTTAAATTCCTTGCATAGATCCTCAGATTCTCTGTTCAATACTGGTACGCAATCTCTTCTGAATCCACGAGGAACACAAGTTTTAAAAGTGTACAGTTCAACTCTCGTGAAACGATCATAATTCTTTATCAAGGGTAGAAACCGTTACCATCGTCAAGCCTTGATTTAATTGCCTCCAATTAGCATTGTTCCATCTAGGCGAGGAAAATATTGAACTACGATAAACTGAATCCCCGTAGATATCAAAATGTCCTTATAAGAATGGAGAAAGCCAACAAAAACACTCCTAATTTTTAGAGGTCTTAGAGATCGTTCGAATAAAGGAAAGTATAAGCCTGGGTAATAAATACGAAGAAAACGAGCTGAAAAGATACTACTTGTATATTTTGCATAAAATACAAGAAATATGTTCAGCCTAGTTTGTCCAATAGTCTTCACCAGTCTATATATCCAGGAATATAGCCTCCCACACTACTTTCTACTACTTCAACAATTGTTTTTTGGAGTGAAAGGACGTCAGAAATGTTTTCAAAAAAGGCTTTACTTAAACATTCACACTTGTCCCTGTTCAGACCCTCGATACTCAGATGGAAGATGTTTAAAATAGAAACTATTTTTTTGAATTGTCAGGCGTTGAGAAGGACCGATTTTTTTAGTTTGCAGCTGCTATAGAGAGAGATCGCCCAAGAGAATCGGTCGCTTAGCTCGCTCAGAGGACACGTAGAGCTTAAAACTTCCTCAGACACTAACAACACAATTTTGCGACATAGGTTTCTCTGTTACGTAGGTTTTAAAAAACATCCCTAACTTTTAGGTTAGGTTAGGTTAAAAACAATCTGGCCAGGTGAAAAATCTTTCCAAAAACAATGTACAAAAGTGGGGCAACAAGAATGAATAAGATGCTAAGATAAGGGGCGATTCACTGATATACATTCAGAATGTTTTTTTTAACTCCGACTAAAAAAAGCCCTCATGAACTCAAGGTACGAAAATAATTATCCATGAAATTGTTGGGGGAAAATTTACTGTTAATTTTTTCAACTATTCACAGAACTTGGCAGTAATGCAGTCAATCCTTTGTCTGTTGATAGCAATAGTCTCGGCGTAGTTTGGGAATGGAAATTAAAGACTGGGAACTTGGTAGACAACCACGAATTGCGGTTAGACCGACTCACCACAAGACTAATTCCACTCAGTTTCAGTACAGTCTAATAGCCATTTCCTTTGAAAATTATTATGTCTTTAACGGCAACCATATAATCTGCTCTATGTTTTGTCTACAATTTCCAGACACTCCCCAATAATAGCAACCTCCAATCAGTTTGCTTGGTGATCCAGATACGTACTATACTTAGTCTATTGTATTTTATTATTATTTTTATTCTAATTCATAGCTGATACCAATATATGTATATGACAAATGAGTTCATGCAGTCTGAACAAGCCTCTAACATCTGTAGACTCTAAATAAGTTGAAGGCCTTTTTAATTATAGTTAGTTTGTGCAAGATAGAAGAATTCTATGAAGTAGTTAACACATTAAGTTAAACTTGTAACTTATCCTAACTTTACTTGACAATGTTATACATACCATATATGTTACAACAATAAAATCTTGATTCTTAAATGCCAACTCAGTTGACTTATCTACGATACTTGTTTCAGTTGCTCCTCCCTAGCCTTGGACGACGGAGAGAGATTCTGCGAATGGAATCGAAATGGACTTGGTATCGACTACCAGATATTGGCGGGTCCAAGCTTCATCGCAGTATACACAATAGTGGGGGTCTTTTTGGGGATCGCCGCCGACAAGTACCGCAGGTTTGTAACCACTACTGAATTATTTATTAACATAAATTATTAAAGATCTCAGTTCTTTATTAGTTGTAGCCTCCAATAAAATGTGTAAATTTTTCTGTAGTAAAAAACCTTGAGATGAAACTACTGTAATATATGGATTATTTTACAATTAGCCTAAACTTGATCTGGAGAGTAAATTATACATTTGTTTTGCAAGGCATTAAGAAAGAGCTATAAATATATAAAGTAAAACCAATGAAAAATAATAGATAAAAGTAACAAATTTAAATAAATCCTGTGATCTCCTTTTTAATGGGATCTTAACTTCAATCTAACAACTCCCGTTTGTGATGCACACCACCAACCTAGGGATGGCAAATATTTTCAACATATCGATAAATCGATATATAGCAAACCAAGCATCGCTCTAACGATAATATCGAAAGAAAAAATATCGATATATAGGGTAACCGATATATCTAATTGTAAATGATTTATCTGTTTAAAATTATGCACTAATTCTTACATCGTAACAAAAATACACTCATGTTTTGCTGTCAATGTTTAGAATAGCCGCTTGAATGTAAAAATTAAATACATTTTATCTACACGAAACAAGTAGATGTGGGGTAGAATGGAAAAAATCAAAATAAGAAGAATTTTACCTTTAATTAATATTTTAATTACAAAATAACGTTGTTATTTTTACCCTCCACATTAAAAAATGTCATTAGGCTTCTTATAAACACTAAACTTCCACACACTGGTCTACAATAAACTACATTTTAGTGCATTAACATCACGTAAAAAAACTTAAAAAGTTACTTTATTATTTCAATGCATGTTTTGTAACCATAAGAGACAGTTTAAATGTGTTTTTTTCGAACTGTGATGATTTTGAGGAGAGAGAATAACGTCAATATTTAGTGGTATGATATACCGGACCATAATATCGATATAGCCGATATTAACGAAAGAAAACATCGGTACTAATATATCGATAATCGTAAATATTTATCCATATTTCCGATATATCAGTATACCGTAGCCATCCTGACGCAAGACGCGTGCCTTGGGCGGTTATCAATTCATTTTAAATTTAGCATATATCACAAGAAATCAGGTAAAAAGTAGACATATCGATTTAAACCCTTTAACAACTTGTTACGGAAGTTCTCAACTGCAGAAATAAACCAGTTGTTGTTCCGGAAATAGCCCATTTACATATTAAAACATTGAATAAGCTTCCGATCAGTACAGTATAAATTACTGTAATTGCAATTCGTCAGTCTTAGCGATTGGTCTTATTATTGTTAGAAATGCCGGTGCTTCATCCTCAGTTAGTTTCTCTAATTAAAAATCGAGTTACCATTTCATGAATTGAATGACTGACGTTGTTCATTCAATGAATTTTTAAAATGAACAAATTACGTTTGGTAGATTTTCACTTTTATTCAACGCGAGGCATTATTTAAGCCAACAAACCATAATTCAATATGATTAACATGGAATCTATCCTAACGGACATTAAAATATTAATATTCACATGAAATCGGTTCCATAAAATTCACAAGGCATTTTTGTGAGAAAGGCTAAAATGTTTTCTTGTATATGTTAACCTCTTCCAGGACAGTGGACATTAAGATATATTATAATTAAACCATTTCGAGGGTTTTTTATGTGCTCTATGGCACATTTGATGCCATTAATATGTGTTGAGATAGTTAACCTGCATCTAGCTTGTAATTTATTTGCTAAAACAGTTTGAAATCAACGTTTTACGAGAGCCATCTGGCTTAATTCCCAGTCTACATCGAGGAACTTTGTCCTGGAAGAGGTTAATTATGTTATTGAGTTGTTCAAATTGTTTTCTTTATATAAGAGGGATTTCGACTATATCAATTTTAGAACCGTCTCCCAATCTTTTCAAAACAGTTCTAGTTTAAATAATCTTGAAATTATCATTGTGCGCGTTACGTTCTTAGTGGGGTGTCTCTAATGTCTACTACCCTTTGTGAGTGAATAAATCACTAAAATCCTTATAATATTACAGGATCCCTATGTTGGCTGTTTGCGTGCTCATCTGTGCCTTCTCCATCATATTGATGGGTGCCACGACGGAGTTCTGGCATCTCATTCTCCTCAGGATGGTATTTGCTGCAGGGTAAGTTTAAAAATAATTTAACGACTAAAATTTTTAACTTACATAAATATCCATTCGATAAATAATACAATACGTTTATAGATCCACTTATATTACTTCTAAAATTACACGTAGCCCAAGTCGTTTTCTGTAGGAAAGAACCAGATCATATCCATATATTTTTATTGCAAGTTTTAGGATATTTCACTAATTAATAATAAGGTACATTCCAAAGCCAATAAGTTATTTTCATATTATACGAGATTATAAATATTCAATACAAGAGATTAAGGAAACGGTCCCAAGGATTAGAATTATCTGTTCCTGACAACAAAAAACAAATACGTAAAAGCTGTACATAAACAAGCTATAAGATCATACAGAATTTGTTAGTATTGCCCTTGATTATATATGCCTACAATAGATATCTTATCTAACAGGAATATCTGTGCCAGTAATTTTGTTAGTTTTTGTGGCCCGCAACCACAGCTGGTTAAAAGTGCATAACAATCACAGGTGACTACACTAGCGCTCCACAACTACACTCTAAAACAGCTGATTATTTGACTCACAAAATTGAACATTGGATTAGAAATGTACATGTGTACAAAATCAATATTAGTTTTAGTGGTCTCAGTCAGATTCGGTCATACTTTACTTATTGCAGAGTATACACTAAGAAAGAAACTATTTATTTTCTTTGTTTATGAATTGCTAATTGGCAAGTAGCCCGAAACCCTCAGAAGCAGGATCAATATGAATATTGTGAATTCACTAAAATGGTGTCATACTAAATTGGACAAAGTTCTGTTTATATATTTCTACAATAGTCCATTTTTTACGTTATAAAAAATAATGCCTACTCCTTTCTTATGACATTTTAATAAGACCACATTCTTAAGTCATTAGGGAGTATATTGCATGCGAACAAACCGACGCCAGAACCTCCATTCGTACGAGTCGTGTTTGATAAATTCCTATTTCATAATTATATTATGTGATTGCGATTTTAGTTTTCCGGTGAAATTGGCATGGATTTGCTCATATTATACGGACTAACTCAACACGCTAATGAAATGTGCTAATTTAGCAGATATCAAATGTTAGATGAAGAACTATTTGACTGTCAGGTGTTCGTGAGAAGAGCCATACCGCAAGGATGGCTGTTCGAGCCTGCTCTGAGTGGTACAATGTGTAACCGTTAGGTGTTCGTGAGAAGAGACAGACCGCAAGGATGGCTGTTCGAGCCTGCTCTGAGTAGTACAATGTATAACCGCTAGGTGTTCGTGAGAAGAGCCATGCCGCAAGGATGGCTGTTCGAGCCTGCTCTGAGTGGTAGAATGTGTAACCGTTAGGTGTTCGTGAGAAGAGCCATGCCGCAAGGATGGCTGTTCGAGCCTGCTCTGAGTGGTAGAATGTGTAACCGTTAGGTGTTCGTGAGAAGAGCCATGCCGCAAGGATGGCTGTTCGAGCCTGCTCTGAGTGGTACAATGTGTAATCGTTAGGTGTTCGTGAGAATAGCCATGCCGCAAGGATGGCTGTTCGAGCCTGCTCTGAGTGGTACAATTTGTAACCGTTAGGTGTTCGTGAGAATAGCCATGCCGCAAGGATGGCTGTTCGAGTCTGCTCTGAGTGGTACAATGTGTAACAGTTAAGTGTTCGTGAGAAGAGACAGACCGCAAGGATGGCTGTTCACGCCTGCTCTGAGTGGTGCAGTGTGTAACCGTCAGATGCTCGTAAGAGAGACATGACGCAAGGGTGGCTGTTCGCGCCTGCTCTGAGTGGTGCAGTGTGTAACCGACAGATGCTCGTAAGAGAGACATGACGCAAGGATGACTGTTCGCGCCTGCTCTGAGTGGTGCAATGTGTAACCGTCAGATCCTCGTAAGAGAGACATACCGCAAGGATGACTGTTCGAGCCTGCTCTGAGTGGTGCAATGTGTAACCGTCAGATGCTCGTAAGAGAGACATACCGCAAGGATGACTGTTCGCGCCTGCTCTGAGTGGTGCAGTGTGTAACCGTCAGATGCTCGTAAGAGAGACATACCGCAAGGATGACTGTTCGCGCCTGCTCTGAGTGGTGCAGTGTGTAACCGACAGATGCTCGTAAGAGAGACATACCGCAAGGATGACTGTTCGAGCCTGCTCTGAGTGGTGCAATGTGTAACCGTCAGATGCTCGTAAGAGAGATGAGACATATCACACAGATGGCTGTTCGCGCCTGCTCTGAGTGATGCAATGCGTAACCATCAGATGCTCGTAAGAGAGATGAGACATACGAGTATCGCAAGGATGGTTGTTCGCGCCTACTCTAAGTGGTGCAATCCGCCGCACAGATGGCTGTTCACGCCTGCTCTGAGTGGTACAATGTGTTCGCAGAAACTAGTTCAACTGATTTATTTGGTGATTCACAATATTTGTGTAGTAGAATATTAAATTAGACATTGAATTTATGCTTTCTTAGACGAGCTTTTAGTTTAAATTTCTTATAATATTATTTATTGGTTCAACGATTTGTTTACAAGCACACATTCTTTATACATTTTATATTCAGTAGTCTGTACTTACGTATTATTGAATAATAGTTTTACTTTATTTAAGAATAAAAATTAAAATATAATATTCAGTTAAAAAATTATATTCATCCATATCGTCGTTATACGTTAACGCCTGAAGAGGTTTTCAACATAAGTTTGCAACTTGAAAAATATGTTAAGGTCTAAACAATAAAAAGCCACTGATATGTATCTTTCAATTTATAATTTTCTTATATCAATTTTATAATTTTACTAAACAAATTTATACTTTTAAGATCCATGTTGTGATTTCCAATCCAACTGATTAATAAGAGTTTTAGTAAGGCTTGTAACCAGAATATAATTACAAGCATTATGATAACATTTCCTAACAGATAAAGTGATAAATTACTGCCAATCTGTGGAGCAGTGAATATTTCATGAATTACATAAGAACTGTACATTCCTTCACAACAAATTAAACTACAAAAAAGGTGAAGAAAAAATACGACCACAGGATGTAAGAAAACGTGTTGGTTTTCTTTGAAGTACTTTTTACACAAATAACTGATAATTAATTTTGGATTAAGATGGGCAGTTTGTGTTTTTACTAATTTACATATCTGTGTCAACTAAATTCAAGTAATTAAACTACATATATATAGACTGAAAAGATTTGTCAATTCGACAGCTAACGTAACCTAAATTAGGCTGAAACGAACATTTCAAAACGTATTCTAACAAAATCTCCTTGAGTTTAATAGAGACATAAATAACAGAATTTCAAGTGATGGAAACCGGTTGGACAATAACAACAAAGTGAAACATCAACCTGTCAGTAACCGAACTGGGTTAATTGATAGCAAACAGGTTACCTGAGAGCCTGCTCAACAGCGAACAGGCAAACACCCATAAACCCAAATTACTGTTCTAACAGAAATACCTCTCCGAATACTAATCAAAATGTTAATTAGTATATGAGAATTAAAACATTATATTTGAAAAAGGTAAATAGCTTAGAAAGACAGTCATATTTGAAAGGTGTAATTAGTGGGGAAGTATTATGTATGAAATGTAGGGGAAAGCTTTGTACTTGGGCAAAAGAAACATTATTATTTTTAACTGGGTTCAGTTTATAATAGTTTTATTATTTTTTCTCTTATCACATCATTTAGGGGTCTAGCAACATTTTGAGTTTGAGGTTTAGAAAGGACTTATTCAGTGGCGGTGGAAGGAGTTTTAAGCAAAGGGGTCAATAGGTTCAAAAGCGATGGGGATCTGGGGAGTTGCCCCCCCGGAGTTGAAATTTTAAAAATTAACACACTTGGAAAAACACATTTTACACAACTTAGTACTTAAACTTAGTATAAAAGGATAGTATATTCTATGGTAATAATTTAAGTACTAGAAACAATATTTTTACTATAGATTCAATGTATTTTAATTCCAGGATTTTTAAATCTGTAATCAATTTACCGTTTTCTCTATAACTTCAAAGTGCCGATTTCTCAAATAAGTCTTTGAGCCAGAGAACGTTACTGGTTGGGAAGTTGAAGGAACGTTTTTTTTGTTCTATTAGTATAATTTCACAAATACGGAGGATTACAGGCAGTAAAACCAAATCCGTCCCTCGTTTCTCCACTTGCTTCTTCAATTCGTTAATCTTCTCATCATTTCCCATATTTGTTTATCAACGTTTGATTCTATTGTTACTTGCAAATTGCTGTGTGAGAGTTTGAATTAAGTTTTATATATGATCAACTAACCAGCTTCGAAATGAAAGTGTTTTGATTGATTAAGATATAATATCAAAATTAATCTTTTTTCCTTTGCTCAAAATTATTACTATTCAATTTTTTATATAACCCCCTGACCCCTCCCTACAGTTCTAGTGGCTACAGCTCGGTTTAGCCACCACTGGACATATTATTCCTAACTCCAACGTCCTCTTAAGTAAATTTGTTTTTCATATCATTTCAACATTTTATTCAATAATGAGAAATAATTATATTTAACCTGTGCACAGTATCCCAAGGGCCATCACCATATTGCAGGGAATCGCACCTCGGGATAAAGTGAAGGAGTGGACAAAAATTCAATATACATCAATCTTCCTTAGTGCAGATAAAAATATAAACATAAGAGCAAATAATTAAAAAAAATAATAACAGAATCACCCTGTTAAGTCCATGGCAATGTCATGTGTACTGTGAAATTTATAGGAAACTTGATTAGTTGCTCCAAGGTTCCTATAGTTGAGGGAAAAAGCAAATTTATATATTATTTCCCCTCCCAATTTCATAAAGGAGTTTATTTCTTAATTTATTTTATTCTGTTTGCCTTAACTGGATATTGAATCTTGTACAAATTTTCCAATTTTTAATGACTTTTGAAGGATAGTACACATATTTATTACATCTCAATTCTTAAGTCAAACTAATATTAAATACTATAATTTTACATAATCATATATATTTTAATGTTACGTCTTGAAAAAATATATATTTGATTGGATTGTAAAGTGATAGAATTTACTAAATTTTCAGTACTTCTAAAAATAATAGCTGTTTTGATGCTAAGAAAAGAACCATAACGAGTTGGAAGTTTTGCCTCAAAGCTCTTTAAAGTGTTTGTCGTAAGTTAATGGAGAGGTTGATTTTAACCTATTGATGAACTTGATTTAGACCTGGTGAAAAGTGTTATGACCATCTATTTTCTTTTAACTGAGAAAGGTTTCCGTTTGAAAACAAAACATTAGCAATATTTATTGATGTTTTATCAGATTACAACACTGGCTGTGAAGAAGGGATTGTGGAATTTATAACATGACCTTCACTGTTAAGACTTTTGAATTCCATCCCTTATGAATAAAACTCACATTTATTTGTATTTTGGTGTTAACTTTCAATGTACATACATTGAAGAGTGTATCTGAAATACACCTACAAAGTTCAGGAGTTGTTTGTAAGATCAAAATGAGGCAAAACATACCTATAAACATAGGTTAGTTACTAGCCACCAACTCAAAAACGGTCCGACCACTAAACAACAGTATAATAATAAACAGTAGCGACACTTCCATTGCAGCGTTGTGGAGCTAGCGTGGCACTAGCACTCCTAATAGCAGGAGCATTCAACTTCACCACATTACAGTAGCGACACTTCCATTGCAGCGTTGTGGAGCTAGCGTGGCGCTAGCACTCCTAATAGCAGGAGCATTCAACTTCACCACATTACAGTAGCGACACTTCCATTGCAGCGTTGTGGAGCTAGCGTGGCGCTAGCACTCCTAATAGCAGGAGCATTCAACTTCACCACATTACAGTAGCGACACTTCCATTGCAGCGTTGTGGAGCTAGCGCGTGGCGCTAGCACTCCTAATAGCAGGAGCATTCAACTTCACCACATTACAGTAGCGACACTTCCATTGCAGCGTTGTGGAGCTAGCGTGGCGCTAGCACTCCTAATAGCAGGAGCATTCAACTTCACCACATTACAGTAGCGACACTTCCATTGCAGCGTTGTGGAGCTAGCGTGGCGCTAGCACTCCTAATAGCAGGAGCATTCAACTTCACCACATTACAGTAGCGACACTTCCATTGCAGCGTTGTGGAGCTAGCGCGTGGCGCTAGCACTCCTAATAGCAGGAGCATTCAACTTCACCACATTACGGTAGCGACACTTCCATTGCAGCGTTGTGGAGCTAGCGTGGCGCTAGCACTCCTAATAGCAGGAGCATTCAACTTCACCACATTACAGTAGCGACACTTCCATTGCAGCGTTGTGGAGCTAGCGTGGCGCTAGCACTCCTAATAGCAGGAGCATTCAACTTCACCACATTACAGTAGCGACACTTCCATTGCAGCGTTGTGGAGCTAGCGTGGCGCTAGCACTCCTAATAGCAGGAGCATTCAACTTCACCACATTACAGTAGCGACACTTCCATTGCAGCGTTGTGGAGCTAGCGCGTGGCGCTAGCACTCCTAATAGCAGGAGCATTCAACTTCACCACATTACAGTAGCGACACTTCCATTGCAGCGTTGTGGAGCTAGCGTGGCGCTAGCACTCCTAATAGCAGGAGCATTCAACTTCACCACATTACAGTAGCGACACTTCCATTGCAGCGTTGTGGAGCTAGCGTGGCGCTAGCACTCCTAATAGCAGGAGCATTCAACTTCACCACATTACAGTAGCGACACTTCCATTGCAGCGTTGTGGAGCTAGCGTGGCGCTAGCACTCCTAATAGCAGGAGCATTCAACTTCACCACATTACAGTAGCGACACTTCCATTGCAGCGTTGTGGAGCTAGCGTGGCACTAGCACTCCTAATAGCAGGAGCATTCAACTTCACCACAATACAGTAGCGACACTTCCATTGCAGCGTTGTGGAGCTAGCGTGGCGCTAGCACTCCTAATAGCAGGAACATACAACTTCACCACATTACCATTGCATTGTATTGTGTCCTGCAAAGATCAGAATAATAACAATAGAAAAATGGCCATAACAGATTATTGGTAATTCAAAATGGCAGCTGACTTAAGTACTTGATGAATGATAACTCAAAAACAGGTAGTTTTTAAAAATATTTATAATGTTATATTTAAATTTTACTATAAACCTAATGACATCTTGTTTTGAAAAACTGAATGTTAAGTATAAGAGATTAGTTAATTTTAGTTTTTCACCTGCAGTGTGTAACATTCATGTAACAGTCTGATTCAGTATTCCTACCATTGATGCACCGATCTTGATCTGCAAGTCAGCCAACTTCAACTGCTGGCGGTAACTAGCTACACTTAAAAAAATATATCTTGCTGTTTTTTAACCTATTTGCAATATAATAATTAAACCTTCGCACTTACAAATATTTAAAAACCTACCTGTTTTGGAGTTATCAATGTTATCATTCATCTAATATTTAAAAACAGTCGCCATTTTGTAAATTATAACTTTATCAAATTGATTTTTTTGTATTTTACTAAAACATGTTAATAAGCATTTTGCAAATTTTAAGTTTTACAGTCAGACCGTTATTGAGTTAAAGCTTTTAATAAGAATACAAAATGCAGGTTGCTATCAAACGAAGGGTTTTTGAATCCATGTCTCTACCAGTGGCCTTGACCGATGTTTATGCCAGTTCCGACGTTATTTATTGCAAGATAACGGAGTCAAGCAACATCGAGCGTGGCTGTCCCTTGGATGGGTGACCGTCTGAGCAATCCTGTCCTTGCATGCAGCCCGCCTGTCCGGTCACTGATGGTGGTTCAAGAGTCACCTTTAAGCCGTTGGTCCCCAGGTTAAGTGTTAGAGATGGCTTCTTAGCCCTAACTTCGCACGGTAAAATAAGACATCCTTTAACTTTTTATAATACGAACATTTTGCCTTATTTTGATCCGACAAACTACCTTCATAAGGTTTTTGGTGTATTTCAAAAATACTCTGTGTAAAAATATACACAAAGCATACACACTTTTTTTGTTACTATTACTAAAAGTTCATAAAATAAATGTTGATATTTAATTTTTAGGAAAAGAAAATGATACATGCAACATTTGATAGACAATTTACTAATAAATATTGAAGAACAGACATTACAGCAATATCTCGTTTACTTCAGCTTTTATTTGCTGAACACTTTCCAATTTTCTTATTCTAGTAAAAATTTAAAGCAGTGATCAGACCTTGTAGCACTTAATTAATTATGTCCTTAGTAGGTATAAGACCACCTGATCAATATAACCTTTTGCTTCTAACTTGACACAATTCTGTTTTACATTACCTTATCTATACAAAGAGTGAAGGTAAGTGTTGCGTGCCAGTTCCATTTCCTCTTACAGATAATTCAATTGTGAAGCAAGGACAGAGCTGGGTTTCTTATATTGTATAGAGAAGTCTTAGAAAAGAAAAATCTGATAAATCAAATGATAACAAATTTAATTTATTATTGAGTTAAATTTACTGTTAATGTATTTTTAAGCCAAAAATCAAACCTGGCTCCGCCAACTTGAGGTATGAAGATAAATCATTTGCTACTTCACAGTAATTTTTATTTAATACCTGATATTTAAATTGATATAGCAGAATTTCATCAATTGTATTACTACATTTGTATACAGGGTGCAAAAAAAATATGGAAATGCTTTCACAACAACATAATTGTTGTCCATAGATAATTTGATAATTTAATTTTGTTTAGTAATTGTGTTCCATGAAGTATAATTTTTGATCACATTAATTTACTTAAAACCCTTAAATGACAGAGAAATAATATTTTTCAAATTAGTTACTTTGAAATTCAAATGACCACTACTCTGGAAATGATAAACCTTTCGAAGTCCGGTTTGCGGCAACTAATTTCAAACCTTAATTAATTAATCAAATAGACCTTTCATTTGATACAAAACTCGATCTAGGCTTACGTTGAAGATTTTCGTTCAACTCCTCATAGGCTGTCCCCTTGAAAAGATGAAATGTCCCTAATAGCATCAAAAAGTATGTTCTTTGTAACCATAATCATGTACAAGATTTCACTTTTACAAGTGAAGTCATACAATAGTTGTGAAAGCGTTTCCATACTTTTTCCATCCTATATAATCTATGATAAAAGGAAGCTTTTGCAGTTTGTTCAACTTTGCATATATTTACAGAGAGGCTGGCCTTAACCCCATGTCCACTGGAGTTTTGTCAGACATATTTTCAGAGGTAAGCATCTATTTTATTTTATTAAGTGTCATTTTTATTTTATTAGACATTATTTAACAACATATTCAGATTAACTTTGAGGACTGCTATGTTTTTGTTTGGTCAGTCATGTTAATGACGCTGATGCCCTTTGCCAAGTATGGGGTCACCTTGACAAGTGTACCTGCCCCAATCACCAACTTAGCGATCAATCCAGATAGATAAAGGCTAGAATAGTTTCAGTTTACTTACCACAATGCCATAAGACCAGAACTGAAGTTCCTCTTATATTAAAGTTTGGGGCACAAAGTATCATTATTCAAAGTTGCATTTTCTTAAAAGGAAATATGTATGAGGATTTGATTCATTAATCCAGGATACTTAAATCACTGCCAACTAACTGAAGGGGTGTGCTCAATATTCCAAGATACTTGAATCCTTGCTAATTCACTGTCAGGGTATGCTCAATATGCCAAGACATTTGAATCCTTGCCAGTTCACTGAAGGATTGTGCTCAATAAACAAACTCACTGAAGAATGAGCCATGACACTTAATTCCTTGCCAGCTCACTGAAAACATGTGCTCAATATTCCAAGACACATGAATCCTTGCCAACTCAGTGAAGGAATGAGCCAAGACACTTGAATCCTAGCCAATTCAGTGGAGGAATGAGCCAAGACATTTGAATCCTTGTCACCTCAGTGAAGGAATGAGCCAGGACACTTGAATCCTTGCCAGCTCAATGAAGACATGTGCTCAATATTCCAAGACACTTGAATCCTAGCTAACTCAATGAAGGTGTGAGCCAGGACACTTGAATACTAGCCAACTCAATGAAGGAATGAGCTAGGACACTTGAATCCTTGCTAGCTCACTGAAGACATGTGCTCAATATTCCAAGACACTTGAATCCTAGCTAACTCAGTGAAGGAATGAGCTAGGACACTTGAATCCTAGCCCACTTACTTGAGGAATGTCGTCAATAACCCAGACTTCATGAAATCTTATCAACTTCTTGGTAGAAGGTACTCAAGAAGCCAGGCTTCCCAAGTTGCTTTCTTAATCTCATAAAGGCTTAACCACTTTATCTTTCTAAATCCAAAATATAAACCATTGTATCTAAAAGTTATATACTTTAAAATTAGAGCCATCATCCAAAAATACAATTTCAGTTTTCTACTATCTTTGAATAGTTATACATTTATATTGAATCTATAAAATGGACTTTTTCAATCAGCAGATTTAGTATTAGTATTAATAGTATTAGTATTAGTAATTATATTAATCCTAATTATAGTAATTATATAAATATAAGTAATAGTATTAATTCTAGAACTGTTCTTCGTGGCACCTGCATAGATATCAACTCCTATCTGATGTTTATGTTTAACATAAATTTAATGTAAATTTACATTAATTTGCTCAACGTGTAAAATCATAGCATTTTACACAATTTTGAGTTAGCACTTCTATACAAATTTGAGTTAGCACTTCTTCAGATTTATCTCGTTTAACTCTTAATACAAAACAAATAGATGGTTCTAAAAATACTTAAATTTATTCCATTTCATATGCTAAAATATAATATGTCTTTCACAGTTAATGCAGGTTTAGACTTATCCTTTAAGAGTCAGCACAGGTTGCAAGAGGCTGTCGGCCATGTTGGTTTTAATCCCATAAAAACATTGTTATTTTCGAACCGGACATATGAACATGCTTTCCAAACTAAACAGTTATTTTTAAACAGTTTTATTCTAAACAAATTGCATTTGATCAAGAATGAAATTGTGCATTGGAATTCCTTTGCGAATTCCTAAGTAGATTCATAAAAAAATATAAAAAATATTTAGTTTGAAGTTTTTATTTTCATCTTTTTTTAAAAACTAGGCGTATGTATTCAAAATATCTAAAGCAAACCCAATACGCAGTATAATAACGTTTAAAATGACACCTCACACACAACTTTTGGTCAATAAATAACAACAACATAATGGATTCGCAAATAACATTGTTCTTATTGGATTAAAAACAAGATGGTCGACAGCCTCTGCAGACTCTTAACATAGCTGATTACAGTATTTTTACTGATCATTTCTTGTGATGTAAAGGAGCTGAGAGGACTGGTTATGTCAATCTTCAATTGGGGCATTTACGGAGGCATCGGTCTCTCCTTCCCAGTCGGCAGATACATCACAGAGCTAAATGCCTGGATGTTGGTGAGCCTTTTTAATATTTAACATTAGTTAATTTACAAGTGACTTTAAATGACTAATTACAGATAAATCTTGGCCTAGATCCTGTGAGTTGTAGGCAATACTTTCTAACCTCTATTTAACAGTGCTGGAGATATATAACAGTGCTCTTATATTTCTTCAGTTTGGAGAAAAATAATAATATAAGATTAGTGTCTCATCTGAGCGTAGAAAGTTTTGCTACAGTTATATCAAGGTATGTACAGATTATGTTAGGGATATCCAAGTTAAACATGTGTACACAGTAGGGGGGAGGAGGCAATAAAAGTGTTTGGTATTTGTAGATTGGTAACCTTTATACAGGGTGGAAAAAAATATGGTAACGCTTTCACAACGTTATTTTTTCCATAGATACTTTGATAATTTAATTTTTTTTTAATTGTGTTCCATAAAGTATAATTTTGATCAGAATAATTTACTTAAAACCGTTAAATAACAGAGAAATAATATTGTTCAAATTAGTAACTTTGAAATTTAAATGAACGCTACTCTGTAAAGGATAAACCTTTTGAAGTCCAGTTTGTGGCAATTAATTTCTCTTGAATACCAAGCAGTGCTCTCACCAAACTCGACCTAGGCTTACGTTGAAGATTTTCGCTCTAGTCCTCGTGGGCCGTGCCCCTGAAAAGATGAAATGTCGCTAATGACGTCAAAAAGTATGTTCTTAATAACCATGATCATGTACAAGTGAAGTCACAAAAGTTGTGAAAGCGTTTGCATTTTTTTTTTCACTCTGTATATTTATAGAATGAAATGAAATACCACTTTATTAAATAGATGAATTTGAGTCTTTCAGGTCCTAAGTAAAGTGGCCTGAATTTTCTGATGTAGCATCATCAGTGGTGTCGCTGAGATAACTAACAATTCTGTACCACACAATGGGCAAAACGTCTGGTGATTTTGTAATAACACTTTGATGCGGTTGGTGCAGAAGTATCTAGTTATACAACTGTGGCTTAAGCCTAAGATCTAAGACTTACAATTCCTCTTTAGCAATAATCCTAAATTGATTGTGTAAGTTGAGTAAGGTGTCCATCAAGACGGCCACGTTCTAGTTTTACCATTTATACAACATTCTCACTCAACTCGTAAGGGATCTTTAACTTGCCAGTGTTTCCAGCATAGGATAGTGTTTCAAACATTATGCATGACACATCTGAATATAAATGCAATCAAGGAAAATA
Organism: Stictocephala bisonia; assembly: GCA_035578905.1. Classification (NCBI taxonomy): domain Eukaryota; kingdom Metazoa; phylum Arthropoda; class Insecta; order Hemiptera; family Membracidae; genus Stictocephala; species Stictocephala bisonia. The sequence continues at coordinate 18,347,584 of JAQJVL010000001.1, forward strand.
AAAATGTTAAATGACCAAATTTAGAAGTTTATTTGAACATTGCAATAGACAATAATGTTAAATGAGATGATAAAAAGCATTTGTTAGCACTTAACAACCAATTTTTGGCATGATTTCAGTACCGTAGTTAATTTTTGATTATAACAACTTCCATCGTAAGGTATTCTTACTAATCTACATGTTCTGTTAGTGTGAAAATAAAAATATGGCAAAACATTCTATATACTGTAAGATTAAAGATATATTTTGGACTTCCAAGGATTTTTATTCACGTTTCACAAAATTATATATTGTATACTGTTTCGAATGTAACAATAATGAATCTATCTAGGAAAAGTCAAATGTTTCTGTGACGTACATGTTCTTCTTATTTAAGATTTACAATATTCAGAACACATTACTTACATTGTTAACAAATCATACAAAATGTTTAATTAGATAATTTGTTTGATATAAATCGCTTGATTTTTCTAAGCTTGAGTTTGCTACCATTGTATTGTCTCCACTTCAGCTATTCTTATTGACAAGATCGAAAGAGTTCAGAGGTAGTTTTTCTCCGATATAAAATTTGGTTGATACATTCTCTCTTTGGATACAAAGGTATTCCAGACTCTTTTGTTTCAAATACACTTTTATTTTTGTTATTAATATGGCATCAATGTATTGAGTAATTTACTCTGATATCTGATTGCGTGTGTGGGCTTAGGGGCCAGGATACAGTACATGGGTGGCCCACAGGAGGATGGACAAATAATTATTGTTTAATGAATCTAATTATTATCAGAATTAACCTTCAAATGGTTGCCCGTCAGTTTTCCAACATTGATGTGCAGGTCTGATAGATTATGCGTCGGTTTTCCGACAACTAGACATCGTTGTAAATAAAAAAACAGCAGCTGGCTTATTTGTAGCGTAAATATCTCATATAATATATCGTTCCACTCAACTGCCCCTAATATATCACTTTAGATGATTTATTTTGTTGTATTTGTATACTTCTATAATTTGTTTACAAAATGTAGTTGCTCATACTTCATTGCAAAGGATTTTTTATTGCTGGAATTATTAGATTTTATGTATGTGTAATTTAAATATTCTAATATATATATATACACAAATGTACTTTTGGTGCTATGTATTTATATACTCTAAAAGAATAGGAAATTCCCTATAATTTGGTTATTTTGGAACTTTAGATAAAGTGTTTATGTAATTTGTAGAGGGGGTGCAAACCTTTGAAAACGTTTTAAATTTGGTTGTTTATGAAACCTTTTATTTACAAATTTCTTAGTAAATCAGTTGCAGTATTTTATTCTTAATTCTCTATTTCATACTGAATAGAAAATATGCTACTTGATATTCTTTGTATTATAAATTATATTTTTATGACTTTTATAAATACTGCAACACTAGCAAAACAGAAGTAACTGTTACGAGTGTTACAGTGAACCGTTAGAGGATTAAAGGTGAGTTTTACGTTAGAGGATTAAAGGTGAGATTAAGGAAGTATATAATTAATATTTACTACCGTGTCAGAAGTAAAAACAGTGGTATGTCCGTCTATAGGGCTGGCGAGTGGCTTACTATGGCAGTGGAATCATCGCTCTTATAGTTGGTTTCCTCACATTCACTACACTCAAGGAACCAGAGCGAACTGTGATCGGAGAAGAAAATGAGGAAAACAGTGATGTAACCAACCCTCAACCTACCAAGACTAAAGAGAGCGCCTGGAAGGTGATGTTGCAGCCTAGATTCATCATGCTCTGCATAGCAGCCTCTATTAGACACACAGGTACATTTAGTTTGTTGAGTTGAAATATCTTTTATGAGAAACCCTAATCCTACAAGGAGTAACATTAGGGGCCATCCCTAAATTACGTAACGCCTTTAGGGGGAGGGGGTTTTTGGCAGCGTTATAATCGTTACAGGGGAGGGTGGGGGGTTTCTACACAGTGTTACCTACAATTAAACCTCAATAATTTGTTTGAGTTTATTTACAAAATTTTATTGTTATATTATGTATGAAAATGGATAGCAAAATTTGGAGGGAGGGGTTGGTGACAGCGTTACGTAATTTTTAAGGGGGATTAAGTATTACCATTACAAGTTCGTTACACGTGGGGGGGGGGTCTGAAAAGCTCGATTTTAGCGTTACGTAATTTAGGGACTTATCAGATTGGGACATGTATCATGGAGCACTAACTTAACCTTTAAAAATAAACAAGTTTTCATTTCTTAAGTTTATGAGTGTGCACTATGAAGGAAGACAATGGAATATTTTATTTTTTATTTTTACCGTTGGAATGTATTGGAATATACAATATTACCGTTTATTGGCTGAGCGAAGCAAGCTTACCTTGTCTTGAAGTGAGCTTGAGGTTTAACTTGCCTGTTCACATTTTTGTCTGAATGTTTGTTTGCAATACAATGAAAGCCAAACACATTGACTAGGATAAGACGTTATAACATTGAGTTTAACACAAAAAGAAATAAATGAGTAAGTAATGAACGGTTTTACTCCATTAAGGATTAGGTTGTAAGCTATACACACTGCTTATATTAGTGTTAATGTAAACTCATTAATGTAACCAGGTGTTCAAAAAGTCTGGAACCCCTTAATATTTTACTATATAATATTAATAAACACAGAACAATGAAACTCTAGGATTATGTCCTCACTGTGATTACTAACTTTTTGGCCATCTTATCTGTCCTTATTCGCTTTGGGGGGACGTCCTGTGGATGAAGTTTAAAAAATCTTAAATGTAAACATAGGTCGAGTTATACCTTATTGTATAGGTCATTGTTACAAGAACTCTTTGCCATAACCCCGACTAAAAAAGGACAATTCGTTTGCAAATAGCAGCCTCTCAAAGTTCCAATGAGGCCAAACTTTTAGAGGCTGTTATATCCAAACGAAAATGTCTTTTTCAGTTGGGGTTGTGGCAACATGTTTCTCTAACAATGAATTTTAAAATGAAGTATAGCTCGATCTATGCTTACATTTCAGATTTTTCAGATTTCCTCAACAGAACATTCTCCCAAAGCAAAAAAGGACAGTTAAAATAACCAAAAAGTCAGTAACTACAATGTCAGACGTAATCCTAGAGTTTCATTGTTCTGCGTTGATTAATAAAATAAATATTAAGGGGTTTCCAGACTTTTTGAATGCCCGTTATATATCTTTTGCTTTGTTGTCAGCTACCATTTGTTAATTTTAAAGTGATCCTGTCACACCAATCGATCTCCAATTCATCGAGCCATCTAAGACCTGCCTCACTGATTCTGTGTATGCTGGCTAATCCCTCTGTAAAAGAGCATAGGGGGCCAGCATGTAACTATGTGATCCATTGTTTGGATAGACTTCCCACAATCACATGACTGATCTAGTGTCAATTCCCATTTATACTTCCAGTATCTGCCCACGCCAGTTCAGAACCCATTCAAGAGTGACCACTCCTTACGTGGGAGGTTCATCCCACCTACAGGTTTTGACGGATCATTAATAAGGAACTTATTTTGTCCATCAAAACTGTTCACGCTACGGCAGCTACCACAAAACATATTAGTCTATAATAAAGTAAAATACTCTTTTACTACATTACTGAATTATGTATTTGATATAATTTTGTGCAGGTGGATTGTGTTTTGCGTATAACTGTGATCTGTTCTACCGAGACACATTCCCACACATCGACTTGGGTGGATGGCTGTTCTTTGTGACATTCATCATCGGTGGACTCGGTGTTGTGTTTGGTGGTATTGTCAGTGACAAGATTGTGGCAAAGATGGGGATTAAATCACGTGTTGCTGTGCTCGCAATCAGTCAGGTACTTCACAACATTGTTTTAATAACAAGACTGACAAATATTTCATCTTATTAATTAATTAATAGAAATAAGTAAATATACTGTATTCTTGCTTTAAAATTATTATTCATGTTTTAAGTAAACAAAATCACAAGAAACTGTTTTTATTTGGGTTAATTTTTTTGATACAGTATATGCATGGTAAGATTTTAACAATTTTCAGAATTTACATATAGTAAACAAGATGACAGTTAATTGTAGACGACTGTTGGGGAGAGAAAGGCTGTGTGAATCTATCAAGAAAAGAGAAGGGATAGTTGAAGAGGAGTTCTGAAGATTGTACTAAATGATGATTTCTTGGCTGAGTATTACTAAGCTAAATGAAAGTTTTACTTAGACACTTTTAAAATGGACAGAACAAAACCCAACATTGTGACATTTTGTCTACAGTTTTAGCAGTTTATCTATTGACTAAATCTCTCAAAGTTACTGGCTATTGTTATTCAACAGAAGCTCATTGTCTTGTTAATGAAGACAAATATGAACAACCTCATTTTGTCCCTTTAACTGTAAAGAATTATTTTATCTAAGAGTTTTACATATAAATGAATTATTTCAATAACATTTAATGAATAAAATATCACAGACTGTGACTTGATGATTAGAGTTAAAAAACAAAAAAGGAGTAATGTCACACAGGTTTCCAATGGTAAACATTTGGTATAGTAAAGATGCAATTGTTTTCTAAGGAAAAGCTGATCTTTTTAGCCTTACTCTGCCCATTCCTCATAGACTATTGTACTGTGTGGGGAACTTATGAGACAGAGAGAGAAAGAGAAGCAGTACAGTACAAGGTGAAAATTACTGATAAATACAGCCAGTACAGGCCGGATACGAACCTGCGCTATTTCTAAGCAGGTTCAAAGTCCTGACACCTTAGACCACTCAGCCACTGACTCACCCATTGCCAGGATAGTTTGCTGAAGTAAAAAGATTAGGGCCAACAATAGAACAGAGGAACATGGACAGCAAAGAAAGGGAATGTAGGATTAGGGATGGGATGTTAGTGATAAAGAAGTGAAAAAGTAGAAGAGAGAGTGATAGCAATTTATTTTGAATTTTTAGAACCACATATTTATAAGAAGTTCACTCATAAGGTTTGGAATTAAATATTACATTGGGGGGTGAAAGTGAAGTCTGGAAGGATGGAGATTAGAGATATAGAGACAATCCAAAGGGATCTTACACAACTCCAGACATTAGGGATATAGAGACAGTCCAAAGTGACCTTACACAACTCCAGACATTAGGGATATAGAGACAGTCCAAAGGGATCTTACACAACTCCAGGCATTAGGGATATAGAGACAATCCAAAGGGATCTTACACAACTCCAGGCATTAGGGATATAGAGACAATCCAAATGGATCTTACACAACTCCAGACATAAGGGATATATAGACAGTCCAAATGGACCTTACACAACTACAGACATTACGGATTTAGAGACAGTCCACAGGGATCTTACACAACTCCAGACATTAGGGGTATATAGACAGTCCAAAGGGACCTTACACAACTCCAGACACAAGGGATATATAGACAGTCCAAAGTGACCTTACACAACTCCAGACATTAGGGATTTAGAGACAGTTCAAAGGGATCTTACACAACTCCAGACATACGGGGTATATAGACAGTCCAAAGGGACCTTACACAACTCCAGACATTAGGGATTTAGAGACAGTCCAAAGGGATCTTACACAACTCCAGAAATTTAAAACCACTAATTATAACTAAACCATTCATAAGATGGAGTCTGGTTGATTCTGTAACATGTTTATTCCTAAAAAAAATGTTTACTACTTACAAATTATTTTTGTCTATTCAAAGTGTTTAGTTCTTTTACTACTTTTAGCAATAATAAATCTCCATTAGCAACAATAAAATCCATTAACTTTTCCAAATTAATACCCTTTTATTTAAAATCATGTTGGCTAGATCCAAAAATTAATCTAATTACTGTAATAATAAAGCCATATTTCATGAACATGGGCTCTCATAGACGGAAAGTTATTGTTGAATTTAAAGACTGCATTGTTAAAGATTGTTGAAGGTGATATTTTCAACATACAACACAGTTTTGTTCTACACCTTCATTCTAAATTATTTCCTTATTCTTTTTTTTCCTGAATTATTATTCTCAGAATGAAAAAAGTTTTATTCTAATCACAAATAATCACATCTGAGAAAAAATATTGTGCTTGGTTAACAATTTATGAGTGTCAAATGTATAACAAAATATTATCATGTCACTTTTAGATAAGCCCTCATAGAGTTAACAACAAATAAAAATGTCAGTTTCATTGAAATATATATATAATAAGGACAATAGAACACTGTTTGTTTGCTGGATTCTAAATTAAGTTAAATAAAAGATAATTATGAAAAAGAAGTAACCAAATGTTGATAACCTAATATTTTGTTTTAGTTGATATCCACACCCTTTGCATTTGGAAGCATATACTTGGGACCTGTTGGAGCAATGATAACACTCGCTATTTCCTACCTTTTTGGTAAGTAGTAGGCAAAACATTTTATTCACCTAATGTTTTTAGCAGACTTTATACAAAAGGCTGTTTTTATTATTCATAATATTTGTGAAATATCGGCAATCAAAGTAATCAACAAACTGGTACGAAGTAAATGCATGTAAGTTTCACAGAATATTAATCTTCAAATACAAGGCCATTCAAAATGGTAATTTAAGTACTTGGCTATAACAAGATTTGTACACATAAGTTTTTTAACTAATTTAATAAACAAAGCCATGTTCAGCTCCCTACAGAAATTTGGAAGATGATAATAAATTTTAACACGTTGACTGCCAGCGTAGATAAATTATTATGTCATTCTGAGGCCGCCGTAGTAAAACTGTATGTCTGCCTGACGCCATGAGGGCCACCGGTAGCCCACGTCATACGTGCCGCTGTGCGCCATGTGGGCCACCGGTGGCCTCGCATCTTTTATAAATCAAACACAAATTTTAGCGCCAATTTTAGTATTACATAATTGTTAATGATATATTCTGAAAGCTCATATAATCTTGTAGAAAACGGTCCTCTGGTTTTTAAATAAAGCAATCCTAAATACGTTTTTATATATTTAAACTAGTTTTTACGACATTTAGACAGACTAGTTTCTGTCACAAAAAGAATCAATGTCAGTTACTAAACACCTGACCGCAAAAGCTAATCAGTGCATGGGAAAAAATATAAACATCACAACAATACAGCTGAAACATAATATCATATGGCATATGTAAACTTTTGCCCCCACGTTAACACCCATAAAGTAAACTTCACAACTATATTTTCTTTTAACTATGTCTTGGATACTTATACATTTTACACTTCCTAGTGATGATGTACATATGACTAAATTTTTATAAATAAAAATTAGCTGAGTTATCAAGAACTAGCTAAATGTTACGGAATATTGCTTACAGAAACCTAAATATCATCTATTTTTAAGTTATATATTTTATTGAATAATAAAATCAATATAGAATGGTTCAATAATTGAGTTATAACAATAACGTATAACTTAGTATTTAGTGTGAGTCGTTTATTTGCTTTATGTAAATATGTGAATGAAACCTAACAAGTTTTATCAGATCTGGACTTCTTCAAGAGTTTATTTTCTGTAGAGGAGCAGTTAAAATATTGTTTGTGGTCTTGAGTTTTGGAATGTGATCAAGCTCATAGCAATATTGCAATTCAGAATAACTCTTTTAGCGCCTGCTATCCGGACGTCCAAAAAATTATGCATAAAATCGCAACGTCCTTTTAACCAGATGTCACAAACAAAATTAATTCTTTATTTCTATCTAAATAGGGAGCTTGTGCAGCAGTATATTTATGCAATTTTGATATTTGTTTTAATTTGATTTACTGTAGTTTGTAAGTTTACTAGTGTTTTATCTTTTTTTTACTGAATTTTCCTTAAACCCTTTTATAATTTCATATCACTGCTATGGAATGACTTTTATATCATTATAGAAATGTATGAACATAATTTTTGTATATTAATTACTATAAAATCAATATGGCTCTAATAGTGTAAAAAAGTAAAACTCGGCCATAAAATTGAACATCAGGTGATATGAGGAAGCACAAACAAATCCTCTACTGTTGGCGCAGAAATTATGTGCACCTGAATTTGAAGGTTGTTTACTAAGAAACCAAAAGACCTATGAAAACTCCAATCATACCTTTGTTTTCCTTATTTAATTGTGCGTTATGACATATGAATTATTAAATTTTCCTATTAGGTTTAATAATGTTTATTTTAGTTGGAACGAAAAAAGTACCAGAATTTTAACTAGTTTTCACTGTACATCAAATTTACACAGTTATTACTCAAAAACCCGACAATGTATCACATTTATATTGTAATGCATGGTTGATAGGAATGTTTCCTATAAGTTTTAGAATCTTATCAATTACGTGAAACATTGTTTTCTTGACTTTTAGAGGCTGTAAAATTATTAATTGGTCTTGTTGTAATCCTTATTACATGTGTAGATACGATGCATTATTTTCATATGCCTAAGTAAATGCAGTGATTTTATATGAATTTTATCAATTTAAATGTATCAGATGAATGTAATTTTAAATTGATTTAAATCTATATAATATCATTGCATTTACTTACACATATAAAAATAATACATCGTAACTATACATGTTATAAGGATTAAACAAGACCAATTAATTAATTTTACTACCTCTAAAAGTCAAGAAAACATTGTTTCATGTAATTCATATGAAATTTTTTTGAACAGATAAAATTCTAAAATTTATAAAACTTATTTATTTATTTTATTTACTTACTTCATTACAGGTTGAACCCAATTACAATGAAAGCAGTACTACTAAATAAAGTGTCCATTGTGGGTCTTCATGAAAAATACAAAAACCATAAACTATAAATCAAATTAACACTATGAACTAAATAGAGTAACCGCAAATACAACAATCAAATAAGTTAATTCAGGAAATTAAACTAAGCTACTTGTTAACAAATTCATGCCTCAAACAAAAAATACATGCATATAAAATAACAATATATACAAATTAAATAGATAAAAAGCCAATACAAAAATACAATATTTATAGGAAACATTCCTATCAACCATGTATTAAAATATAAATGTGATACATTTTCGGGTTTTTGAGTGATAACTGTGTAAATTTGATTTACACAGAAAACTAGCTAAAATTCCGGTACTCTTTTCGTTCCAACCAAAATAAAAATTATTAAACTTAATGGGAAAATTTAATAATTCATATATTATAACGCACAAATAAATAAGGAAAACAAAGGAATGATTGGAGTTTTCATAGGTCTTTTGGTTTCTTAGTAAACAACCTTCAAACTCGGGTGTACATAATTTCTGCGTCGACAGTAAACATTTTTTAAAATACAACATACTTTTTATCTGATGCATTAAAAATATCAGATATAATGAATTCAAAACACCTTTTTGTCTCAAAACCCCTTGATACTGAAGTTTTTTACTTCAGTATCAAATCCTGGTAAGGAATGCTGGAACTAACAATGTTAGGACCTCCTCACATCGCCGTCCAGTACATTATTATGATTATTATTACGTTATGGATTATTATGATTAAATAAATTGCAACTAATCAGCACAGTACATTATATTGATCTTGGTTTTTGTTACAGCTGAAATGTGGTTTGGAATTCTGTTTGCCATTTTGGTAGAAATTGTTCCCCTTTCTGTACGCTCTACTACTGTTGGTGTGTTCTTGTTTGTCATGAACAACATCGGAGGCAACCTGCCCATCCTGCTGGAACCTGTTCGTAAAGCCACTTCTTTCCGCGATGCTCTTGCTATCTTTTATGCTGGAGCGTATCTTGTCAGTAAGTATCATTAAGAAGAAAAGTAAATATTTATTTTATTACTAAAAGAACAACACAATGTAAACAAAGTTTATGAAACTATTGAATATTTTTCAAAACCACGAGCAAGAATTATTGATCGCAGATGTTTGTAGCTTCTTACAAAAGAAGAGAATGGTTCCGTCTAATTGGTGAAGACACGTTAATAATGTCAGAAATTTTGGATTTGAGTTTCCAAAATCTCTTTGTTAAGATCAAGCAGAGTAGGCAAATGTGTTTTGCTCCTAATACCAACCTCCCATATAATTTAATTTTTTTTTTTTTTTTTTTTTTTTTTTTTACTTGTTCAAGGTGACTTGAATGTTTTGAACTTTTAGCACTTTTTGCCTGTATTACATGAACAATTATGATAAACAGAAATATTTATCAATAGTTAAGTTTAAGGAAATTGAATATTACTGTCAATTGATTTACTCTCGGAACGTAAATTTGATGCATTGTTTGGATGGTATAGGCCATAGACCCGTTGAAAGTCTAAATTGCTATATTTTAATGGTTGTTGAATTAAAAACAAACGAACAAATGTGCTTTTAAGATTGTTTTAGTTCTCAACATATAATTCTGTACAGCTCAATCAAGAGATGATATATACAATAATGAAACCTGTATTCTATGTAGGGGCAATGAAATAACCTCTCCATAATGGATGGTAAAATTCTAGCAAAATCATGAATAATGTTCTTAATATATACATTTCAGTTACATATCAATTTATTTTGCTCAAACACATCAAGCAGTTGATATTCACTTACATTACTGTCGGTTAGGTGGCTTACATGATCATCAAGCTTACATTTTTTGATGTCTTGTAATGTTTAGTTTAAGAAGCAGTTGTTCAGTTATTCTATTTTTAGCTCCCATTAAAGTATTAATTAATAAACACCGACATTTAAATGTACATTTTTTTTAATATTCTTATATACCCATTACACACAATTTAAGAAAATGTAAAAAAAAATCTCAGTTGATAACATCAGTTAAATGAGTCTTTAACACATATCTTCCGTACAACTAATTTGAAGTAATGACGGACTATAAAAATAATTCCCAAGTTAATACAGTCAGTCTAATGAGTAATACATTCTATAGTTATGGGGGTCCCCAAAGCCCTTGCAGTATTTTACTCTTGGGAGAGCAGACATAAGACTTTAGGGTCCGCCCAGACATCCTACGGATATGGCTCTTAAAGGAGCAAACGATTTATATTTTTACGATCTTTGATGTAACAATATTTTTCATGAAAACAATTTTATCGTACTGTAGTATGTTTTTTTTTATAAATTCTGTATTGTATAGCTTGCACATTTTGTTGGGTAAATATGTATGCTTAAATACCAATATTTAATTTCCATGTTTTGAAACATAAGTAATAGATACTATTATTGCAGGTTCCATTTTGTTCGCCATCACGATGATGATGATGGGCAAATCCAAGCCGGCACAAGCACAGGGCAAGACCAACGGACACGCAATGGAAGGCATCGAAAATGGTGGCTTCTCAACTTTGGAGAGAATAGCAAACCCACCAAGACATTCTGTAGAGAGTCACCATTTATAGACATACATTGCCAACAAGCGCCAGCCAACAAATGTGATATACTTAATATAGTGTAAATATCTTTAAGATTATGATGAATGTGTTTTGCTAATGAATTATTATAATCCTCTTGCTAAAACCAAAATGCTGCATAACATGTACGTATTTTAAGTCAAATTTTAAAAATGTATATACCAGTTTATCTTAATTCCGTCCACCTGTGATAATGAACGATGTACATATTGTATTTTTCTAAATAAATTACAACAAATAGCCTAACATAGGTATATAATATGAGAATATTTCTATTTATAACTATTGAGAACATAAAAAATAAATGTTACTTTCATGAAAATATTTATTCATCTCTTAATTTGCTAAAACAGTCTTTCAACTTAATTTAGGTAAAACAATATTACAAAGTGCAAGTAACGAGACCTTAGAGGATTATAACAAAAACTAAAATATTGTTCATTTCAATTGTGTGAATGGATGTTCAATACGTTTTTTCAACTAACAATGTATTGCTTGTTACTCTGTTCAGAGTAGAATATAAGTTGTTATAATAGACTAAATACTCATACAATTTTGTATTTTTTAGTATTTCAATGATTTAAGGCTACTTTTGATTACTATGATGATATAGACGTAACAGCCTTTTCCTTTTATGCTAAAAAATTTACATTCTTTTATGTTTTATGTCAACGAAGGTATCCTGTGGTCAGATTGCTGAAGAATATAGAACCCTTTTAAAGTCATCAACTACTTAAAAAAATATCAGATGATGCTTCATTTAAACAATGAAAACTAGAATAAAATATCTTTTGGTCCTTTTGATCCCCTCCTTTATAAAAAGACAAAAAAACAGCAAACTTTAAATGAAAGGGACATTAAAAATTGACAAAATAAAAAATAGCCATTTATAGAAGTTTAACAATTTAAATTTAGTTTATTTTATTGGTTAAACAATTCAGAACATTTATAATTCACTGTTAAAGAAGTTGAATACTGAAGCAGATATCATTGAACAATTTGCAATATATTTAATTAAAAAATCAGATTCAATTTATGTGTCAATAATGAACCTGATTGACTGACAATCAGTTTATCGCAGACTTTTCGATATGAGGGCGCAAATTTAACCCCAGATCTGTAGTTTCAAAACATTTTCCTGATATGCACGGTTGAACACAAGATATGTTTCAACTCTGATACATCATTTACCATGCCGTGGTGGCTCAGTGGCTAAGGCTATGTACTGCAGAGTGCAAGGAACAAGGTTTGAATCCCCAACTGAAATAACGGTTGGTACTTCATCAGTTAAATAAAGTTCACGCACATGCCTGCAGGCTCATGTGAACAGGGGAGTGAAGTTTTAAAACCCATAGACTTATATTTAACAAAATAATAGTAACTTTATGAAAAAAGAATTAGATCTGATGAAATATTCAAATAATTAATTGGTTTGATTGAATGTTGAAAACAATAGTACTACCTAACAGCTATCATAAATGTAAAACTATTTCACATGACCGCTGTAGATTACCATTCCTCCAAAACAATCAAACTTATTAGATGGGCATTAAATTAGGTATGTAATGCTGCCAACGTTTAGTTTATTCTAATGATTTAAAGGGGGTCTTATTGTCATTTGATTGAAAAAAATTATAGTTAAATATATTGTTCGTTATTTTATTTATATAGTTTTTCTGTTTGTTAAAATTTGATCAATATAGTACAATTCAAAACTCATTTTAGTAATTTATAAAACACGTTTAGGAAGCAGGCTCTTCGAGGTTGTGTTTCTTAATAAAATTCACTAAGAGTACCATGTAAAACTTGAAATATCTCTCCTCAACGGTTGAACCTCCGTTCCTTTACGCTTGTATTGGCTTAACTCTTACAACCTTACCTAAAATTAACCACCATCAAAACAATGCTATTCAAATTTTAATTAGCTAATGTTCTTCAGCATATCGAGATTGTTTAAAATAGAAGCAAAGTTCATCGTAGGGCTGATGATATCATCTATATTTTGTACTGTTCTATTTAAATTGTCTGACGACACAAACTGAACTTGCTAGACACATATGTAGACCTATTAACAAGAATTTGGTTGCATTGAAGTTCCTCTGAATAACTACTTAAGCATTTCTAATGTGTTCCTTTATTTAAAAGTTCTAATAAAAGCCTACAATTTTAATTTCAAAATTTTATTTTTACTTCAGCAATTTGAAATGAAGACTACATTTTATTTCGTGAACATTACCTGAAAATATGTTAGTAGAGCAGGAGCAAATTACAATAATAAAACAACTACAATTTTCAAACCTTGACAATTTTACAGATACAATTTATTAAGTCTTGTATTGTTAAACTACAAAGTATGCTTAAGGTATGAATCTTGCAATTTCAAAAGTAAGATTACTGAATAAGTTTATTTAATTTAAGTGTTATTTAAGAGCTAATATTACCGTAGTAATGATTAGCTGACTATTGTAAATGTTACAAATAATAATTTATGTATTAAAAATATTTTGATTGATTTTTGTTGTTATCACCTATATGTCATTATAAGGATTTCCCATACTATAAATTTTAACTTGTCAAAAATAGTGTTTTCTTTTTAAATCAGTTTACAAAAATAATCTTTAAAATATTCCTGTTTGGTTTTTTGTTTCTGTGAGATATACAAAACAATCAAATACCTGTTGCTTGCTAGATCTGTTGGTTGCTAGAAGAGTAAATTTGTTTTGTTGCTAGATACGTAACAGACATGAACCACTCTACGTGTACGGATGGGTGGCTGGGCTTGAAAGCTGTTGGAAGACAGAATGAGAAATCCCATAGAAAATAAAATCATTATCTTCTATTAAACACATCCCAATCCAGTTCATAGTATTCTCACTAACAACCGCCCTCAGTCTTAACATTTTTTATCAAGTATCACAATGTATAACTGCTATTTCCTAACAATGTCATGTATGGGGTTTGAGCTAAAGAGATGTAGGAAGGAATACACATACCAACTTTTTGTATTATTTTTGTCACATAAAATGTTGACAGTAGCATGTTTGTAAATACTGGTGATTGCCCAGAGCACATACATATACTCTTCATAAATTTCTTTGTTTTTGACTGGTGATCTAGTCGGTAGTTGTGTGACAAACCACTTCTATACTCTATCTCAGTTGATACCATAGAGTTCCCTGTATCTCTTTTAAAATAAAAATTTATTCCGGTGTAATTATTAAATTATTTTTGTGAGCATAGCATGCTATTACTAAGAGATCAAAGTAGTAATAGCTAATACTAAGAGATTGTAGATTTTGAGCATTTGTAGGCATCACGTAAACCACCTCATCCTATTCATCTATTGCTCCTGAACACATAACTTCTTATGAGCAGAATGTTTCCTAAAAGCAATCGTATTATGTTAGATGAGAACCTTTGAGATACCTTGAAATTATCCTCCATGTTCCAAGGTTTGAATCCCCAACCGAGCTAGTGGTTGATACTTCACTCATTGAATAAAGTTCATGCTCAGGCCTGAAAATTGGCAATAAAGAATTTACAAAAAAAAAAAAACAAAACATAACTCTATTTCTTGATCATTTGTGAAGATAAGATTCAGATTTCTATGAAACTATGAAAGATTCAAATAAACTATAAATTTTAAATGACCCTGAAATTTTCAAAATGTATACTGACCCTGGAATAAAAGCTATGTCCAGGTGAGAAGAAGCATCATCCCAGTTAAAACCAGAAGCATTTAAATTTCTCAAGATGTTATTTATGTTTCATGAAGTTGAGTTTTCCCTACAATCAGTGGCGTAGATAAGGGGGGGGTCCAGGGGGTCCGGAACCCCCAAGTTTAAAAAAAATTAAAAATTGCTGTTCAATTAAATAATGTTTCTAATATGTTTTTTATTAGTTTAATCACTATAACGTCAATAGTATTATATCTAAAGCCGATAAAGTTAATAGGCCCATTGTATTGGCAAGAAGTTTATAACAATAATTCGTTACAAAAGTTCATGCCTTCCACTGTTTCGTCTTTTACCGATTATATTCGTGCCGTTAAGCCATTGGTCGGAAAGGCTTTGAATTCGTACACACTCAGCAGTACCATATGCCAGAAGGTCTACGTCGCATGTTGGCCCCCACTCCCTGTTAATGTTAGCTACTGGCGGATCAAAAAGTATAGATACTCTAGTTTGAACATCAAATATGTGAAAAGGATAAGGCGGAGGAAAACTAAATTACCATCAACATTTTTCTTATCTATTTAAGCAATTATGAGTAGTAGTTTTCACGATTTTTTAAATCGTAGTTAGAGTGGGAAAAATACACCTCCCTCCATAGAGTAGGGAAAAGATAACATTTTCACAGTTTCAAATGATTTGTGATGTTTGAAAATTCAATATGATACAAATAATGATCAGATCATTCTGAAACTTTAATAGCGTGTAGGTACTTCAATTGAGACTACATATACGATGTTTCAAAATGTTTCAGTGGCATGAAGAAATTTCCTTTCAATTTTCTAAAGTAACTTTTCTTCGAAATTGAAAAGTGATACAAATTGAGACATCCGGTGGTTTCAAGTGTCTGATGTCAGTAAAACGAATATATCTTTATTTTAGTTTTATGAATACTAATTGATTTTATATAGCTTTATTAATCTTTAAGATGTCATGTGCACCGGCTTTTTAATATTTTATGTTAAAAAAATATCTTTTGTTTGTATGAAATGAAAATACTTGTATGTGTTAATAGTATTGAACATAAAGGCGCAACACCGATTATTGATCCAGATTAATTTGCTAAAAATTGGTAATTTACCTTTCTGAAAAGTGTACAATTTCACGGTTTTCCCCATAATTTTTACCTCTAGCCCCTATAAGTTTATGTTTGAAGTCTGGTAACACTGGTTCTTAGAAGAGGGGTAGTCTCATAGTCCATCACATGACGCATCGCACAGGGCTATATTTCCCATAAGGCCGAGCAGGCCGTGGCCTAGGGTGGCAAATATGCAGGGGCGGCAAATTTTCATATAACATTGATATAAAAATATATTTATAAATGTAAAATGTCAACAGAAAAACCGAAAATGTAAACATTAATACTATAATAAGCTGCAAAACACTATAGCAATCACTCGCTACTGGGGTTATCATAAATATATATTCCATTTATTAAACCTAATGCAGTGTCTCGGTGTATGGTATATCAAACATACTATAGCATTAGTATTATCAAACTGGGAGTGCAACTAAACGCCATTTAGCTACCTGGAGTCCAGCCGCACTTCCAGTTTGATAATACTTGTATACCAGTGTCAGAGGTCCCGGTCTCATGGTCCTCAATCTGAGATCACTGGTTGGTTGGCGGCTGTGCGTGTGTGTGGTGTTAATTGATGGTTTTGGAATTAATCGCTGAATTTGACCCTTTTATGGCAAAACATATTTCAAGACATGGAAATCCTGGCTTCGGTCACACAAGTTACTTATCATCTATTATACGTGATGTAATCGTAATAAAAACAGGCTGAGAGAGTGAAGAGTAAAATATATGAGGAGTTAAAACAAGCCAAGTATTTTAGTATTGTAGTTGACTCTACTCCTGATGTATCTCACATTGACCAGCTTACGCTTGTTTTCAGATATGTTCTACCTGATGGTTCTCCATGTGAACGATTTTTCACATTTATCCCCTCCGTTGGTCACAAAGCAGTACAAATGTTCAATGCTGTACTAAAAGAATTGAATAGTTTTAATATTAATATTACTGACTGTCGAGGGTAGTCCTACGACAATGCATCGAATATGGCTAGACTCGATAATGGCTTGCAAGCTAAAATAAAGAAGCTTGCCCTTTTGGCAATTTTTATATCATGTGCAGCTCATTCATTAAATTTAGTTGGGACATCAGCAGCAGAGTTTTGTAGTGAAGCTTGTAATTTTTTTATGATCCTTCGAGAGCTATATGTTTTTTACATGCTCGACAAAAATATGGGAACGTTTGATATCCGAGATCAATAAAGGAAAAACAATAAAAAAGCTATCAACTACTCGGTGGTCGGCCGGGGACGATGCTTGCCTTAGAGAGTCATGGAATGAAATGTTATCTGTTTTAACTTCAATAGAAAATGATTCCACAGAAAAAACCACCACACGATGTGAAGCTGTAGGAATTGTTAAAAAGTTTAAAAGATTTGAGACAGCGTTTATGGTTTTCTTTTGGAGCACAATTTTATATCACCTTAATAGAGTATCAAAAACAAATACAGTCTCAGACAATAGATGTTCTAACTGTTACAGAGCTGTATGCGTCTCTAGCAGAATATTTCTCTTCTCAAAGAAATTATTATTATGAATCACTTGCTCTTAAAATTGTTGAAAATTAAAGTTACGAAAAAGACTGTACAAGGATTCTCAAAAGAAACAAAAAATACGATGACGGAGAATCTCTGAACATTCAGATGAGCTTGAACTTGATGGCAGATAATATTTTTAAATCGATACCATTTTAGTCATAATTGATCAGGTCATAGTTGAATTTAAAAGAAGCTATAAGTCATTCAATGAGTACCAAGATAAATTTAATTTCCTGACACAAATCGTAAAATCGTCATGAAAAGTAGAAGAAAGTAATTTGAGATCGAAAGCTCAAAATCTCTTAGAAACTTACCGAAATGATCTTGAAGATGACTTCATCAATGAGTGCTGCCATTTTCAAGCATACTATGCAGTATCTGGTGAGAAGTTTGAAGATACTGTTGATAGGCATTTCAACTTACCTCAGGTACCATTCTCTTCAAGATATCTACCCGAATATTGATATAGTGTTACCAATTTGTATTTCGATTCCGGCTACAACGCTTTGTCTATTTTGTGTATAGAATCTGAAATGACCACAAAGATAGATTACAGCACAGTGATAGAAGACTTTGCTCAGAAGAAGGCTTGGAGAAAAGTATATGTAGATTGAAGAAATAAAGAAGGACTTATTTCCTACTACTATTCATTAAATAATAAATGTCATGTAAAAAAATGTAAAAAATACAAATACACAACAATTTTTATCGTATGTTAACCATTTTTAATTGATCCCTTTTATTAGGAGTTAAGTATTTTATGTTAAAATAGACAACAATCATATTATTTACCTATTTCAAATGTTGTAATTATAAAATAAGTGAATTGTTCCTCTGGAAGTTCGATAAAAGGGAAAACATAACTTTACCACTAATAGTTCTAAAATAAAAAATGTGATACAGATGTAGAGAAAATAATTTAAAAATGGTAGTTCAAATGATTCATTTTTTAAATAAACTTATATTTTTACTTGATAATATATACAAATACGGTTCCTATTCTAAGTGTCTCATATTACCAAAAATGTACGTAGGAGACAGACGTAATGATTCGTTGGAGATGGGGGGGGGGGGGTGGCGGAACTTGGTCGGCCTAAGGGTGTCATGAAACTAAATGCGGCCCTGGCATCGCACTCAGCAGTTCACATTGAACGAATTAAGGTGTTTTCATGTTCTCCTGATCGCTAAAATAGCAATTTGTAAGGGTATTTTTAGAAAATTTCTGGGGGTGTGCCCCAGGACTCCCCTTTCTGATGGGAGATATTCCAAACCCCCATGCCCCCCGGAGGACCCCCCAAACATTATTTTTATCTACGCCACTGCCTACAATGTATGCTTCAAGAGTATATGGCAGGATGATCTGAGGGGGCATGGGAAGTTCATACCACCTTTAATATATCCTGGTCTGTGAAGGCCCGCTGACAATCATTATCTGGGGTGGCGCAAGATGATCAACAAGGAAATTATCAGCTCGGCATCTATGGTCTTTTCCTGAATTAAAACAATTATTTGGGCAAGTAAAATGCTTTTTAGCTTTCAGGCCTTTATAGAGCACACTGCATACTCCAGATATGCAGAACCCATACATGTATAGCGTTAACTCACACACCCACCCTACATTCACAGTGGAATAGATCCACATGCGCTCCAATACATGTTAATGCACCTCGTCCAATACTCTCTCAAGAAAAAGTTCCAGATCAGGTCTACTAAAAAAAGATCAAGTTTTTCGTGACAGCAATAAGAACACCAACCCCTCTTTTGCAATTCATGTACCTCTTCCCCTCTGGAAATGGTAAAACTGTCTGGAAATAACAGGCTGAAACATAGTTGGTTGAAAGCAAACTGTGGAACCAACAATACTGGAACTGGTATCAGTGAAAGATCATAACATTTCATCAGACTTAGTTCGAAGTCCACAAATATTCTGATATATTACGGTGAAGTTCATCATCAAGCATCTGTGTTTGAAGTTTCCTCCGATTGCTGAGTATTTCCAAGTTAATGTTTTTTTTTATCAGCATACTCCAAAACAGACAAATTAAAATACCAATACAAAGGCCAAAATTCAAGAGATTGTTGACTCTTCAAAACAGCAATCCTCCACTGTGAGATGGAAAGAATATCACCTGAGTTTTTAGTCGAGTCACAGCATCAGATACACCAAGGCTCTATGTGATGCAAGAAATATCCTTTTTAGTATAGCTGAGCCAAAACTTAGTAGTTAACAAAGGCTTTTTTATTGACCTGCTTATGTCTTTCCCATTTGCCACCCTTAATAACCACTTAAGACACTTCTTCAGTTATTCTTCAATAACCTAATTTTAGGCATGATTTTTATGATATTACTTGACTAGAGGGGAATCAGAGTCTTGTTGATGGTCCACTTCTTCAGCTGTCACAATCATGGGCAGTGACACTTGAAAGCGGATCTCTCTGGACCTGATTTATTACTTTAATCTTCATAGGAGGCTCCAGAGTAATCGCCTTTTGTCAGGCAATATTCTTATGTATAGACTTGCAAGCACTTGGAACAATAACATCGCTGGGTTTAGTTACGATTGATAGTTTAAGATCATGTACCAAGGATTTAAAACCTATGTTTTCCTTGATAGAGTCATAACTTCAACATAGATTTCCTTAGACTATTTGTCAAGTTACTGCAAGACTTCAATTATCTTTCCATCCACAATTACCTGGATAGCAAGCAGAAGTTCAGATGCCGAAATCTGCTGTAATTCTTCATAAATAATTTAAGACTCTACAGACAGATCTATGTGCCCTTCTCTCATAATAACAATTATTGTCTTTGTATGAATAAAATTGATAAAACATTAAGAACCTGTTGAGTCAGAAATTGTAATAAAAATAACTGGTGAATACCACAAGTCAACCACATAAATACAAAAGATATTAACAAGAACTTTCCTTTGGCCACAGGCAAGAAAGAGGATCACTTCTCAAACCTGGCAAGTATTAAGATTTGAGCTCACCACTCAATCTGAAAGGGGGCATAAAAAGTCTCTATAAGCCTCTGGCACAGCAGAAACACGCCCAAATCACGAGGAGCTTGAGTGGGTCTTACTTTGGAATGAAGAATGCGAAAAGTTCTCAATAGCCTGATCAAAAAGATCCAAAGCTGGATGGAACACAAGTAAGGTTATCGGACTAAATGCAGGTTATAATGAAATTTAACAAATAATGGAACAGAATAACACAGGGAAAAATATTTATTTTAACATTTTAAAAAAGTATTAAAACATTTAATACATTTGTGGCATATTCAAACATATTTTCAACTTTTAACATACCATATTTTAACATTATAATATTACAGAAAACAATGAAATTGATGAGAATGTCTTCAATACATGTCATATTGTTGATTAGGCCTATATTGTTTAATCTGCTTCTTTGGATTTTGGCTTTGGAGAGTTGTTATGGGCTCGTTCATCTATTTCTGGAAAACAACAACTGTTAAGTATCTTCAAGCAAAACTTATTGGGGAAATAAAATAAATATAATAATTTTGTAGCGAGGTATGTCTCTATATTGTTGATTAAATGTTTTGAAAACAATTTATTTCCTTTTGACTAGACCACTTATTCTTTCAGAATTAAAATTTATGGTTCAAAAAATAAGCTTGAAACTATTAGAAGTATGCTGAAATTAGGATTGTGTGTCTCGTAAAGGAATATTTCTTTAAATTGGGAGGCATATTTTCTATATTTATTGATAAAAAGACTTATATATATAAAGGTAAAATGAGAATGATATTCCCAAATTATATTACATTCATGAATACAGTTCCAGAGACAGAGAAAATGTTCTCACATCATCATTATTTTCTCAAAATAACAAAATTACAAGTGCACATCCTGGCTGCATATAATTAACACCCCAACCAAACCAGTTTGATTTTAGCAAACAAAAATGTATAATTTCGTACTCACTGGCTTTGATATAATCTTTTTTTAACTGTTAGACCTGAATATTCTCTTGAAACACACTTGAGCCTATCATTAGTGGCATAACTTTGTATGTTGTTACATGTAGTTTTCATTATGCTGTTACATGTAGTTCTAGAAAAAGGACATAATTATGAAATCATCAAAATCAATAAATATTGGCTGCAACATTGTCCTAAATAAACAGGATTAAAATTTTATATGGAAAAATACAAATTTGTTGTACTAGTAGTTATTTAGAACATTTTGTATGACAGATTCTTAATTACCATAACATATTACATTTGTCCATTAATCATTTTTTAATTATTACAGAGCAGTTATTACCCTATTATTTTCAGCCTGAGGCGAAGGGATCATGTTACTCCATTTTTCTACCAATTATCCATCTTAAAGTTAAACAATCTTTGACAGTTCCATATCCTGATTTTGTTGTACAGTATTCTTCAAAACCAAATTCCTAATTATCTGTCAGAGCAGTTTGTTTACCTGTCACAAGTTGGTGTGCATAGAACCAAATGTGGTGAGTCAATGTTAGCTATTCCAGTTCACCGCACCACCACTTTCAACAAATCATTCATTGTCTCCACGTGCAGGCTCTGGAATGCTCTGCCTGATAATATCAGATCCATCGCGCCCTCGGTTTGGGGCGAAGGTGAGGTGTCATCTGCTGCGGGCCTCGTGGGAGTAGTGGCTGGTGGCGCTGTGGCTTGGTGGTGGCAGTAATGAGTGATTGTGCCGAATGAATGCAGTTTTGAATAAATGTAATGAATAACTGTAGTTTTGTTTGAGATAGTCAAAATATTTTAAAGTTTAAATATAATTTTTCACATTTTTTGACTTTATATGTTTTACTTCGTACATTGTAATTTCTATTTTTTATTTCCTTGTAAATTGTTATTTATATCTGAAATAATATCTTATTATGTATGATGAGGTTAAGTGGTAGAGAGGGCTTTGCAGCCCTAACTTCGCCCCTTGTAATATGAATAAAGGTGCTTTTCATTTCATTTTAGTTTTTCTTTTCAAGAGAGATCTACAATGTGTTTTTATTCTTATTTAAAAATATTTTTTACCATCACAAAATATTTTCTATTGCTGTGCATATAGCAGAAAATAGTAATTGAAATCAAAATTAAAGCCAGTACTTTATCTCCCATACACAAATATAACTGAACACCAGTCATCTTTGGCAAACTAAATGAACCATGTAGTTGTGCCACACTACAACTTTAAACATAGCTTTGTATATAATCAGTAAGTGCACAGTTTTCCAAATATATTATATGAGTTTGCTTGAGACAAATTGGTCTTTCAATTAAAGTATATTTTACGTCATAAAAATCATTATTATGAAGGCATCACTATTGCTGCGGTCGCTAACGCATGCGCTACGGGTTCGCTCCAACAGCTAACAAGTAAATTTTAACTTTTTTGTTTATGAAAATAGAAATATGAAATGTTACATGTATATAGAAAATTAAATTGTGTCTTAAATTATATATAAATTTGTATGGCAACCATTTTTTTAGTATGAAAAAACACTATAAAGAGAAAAAAATGGAAAAAAGATTGTTGGTATGTAATTAAAAAAAATTACTATTCATATTTATTTTTAATGAATATTTGTGATGAATGTTAATCCTTGGTTATTTAATAATAATAAATGTATTTATTGTTTTCACAGGTATAGTTTAGTTTCACAGGCAAAATTATTAATCACAATAAAAAGGCACATTTTATGAAAACAAATTAGCTGTAATATGGTGCAAAATTTTTTATTCTGACCTATCAAATAAAAAAGTTACAGTGTTTTCCCTAAACTATTACAAATCTAGTGAAAATGCTATGGCACTTTTGGATAAACTCAATGTAAAAAATTAGAACTTTTGTAACATCCTTCCAAAAAATTCCCAGCACTGATAATTCCATTTGAGCTTTGATTATATACACCTACAATAGATATCTCATCTAATAGGAATATTTGTGACAGTAATTTGTTTAGTTAATGAAGTCTGCTACTAGATCTACACTAGCGTTCTACAATGGACCACAAAACAGCTGATCATTTGAGACACAACATTTAACATTGGATGAGAAATCTACATGTTTATAAAATGAATGGTTTGATTCTCATAGTAAGGAAGGGATATCAGAAACTAACACACAAAAGGTTCTCAAACAGAAAACGTATTCAGAACTCTTGCCGGATTTTTAAAGTTGGAAACCTGCAGAGAAGGTTTCAGATCACCCAAAATGTTCACAGTTGTGTCTCAATGCATACAACAAGAAGGGACCCTGCCAGAAGAGGTGAAGTTTACCACCACAATCTCAGAAATACCACAAATTACAATCTCTTAGGAAATCGACAAGAAACAATCTTCCACAGGTAAAAAAGTGCGTTATCACCTATCTCTAGATTTAAGAAGCAAGAATGAAAGATACCAGTTACCAGTGTTACACAGATGGCTTATCAAACGTCCATTTTACTCCGTAGATGAGTTCTACAAACAAATATTAAATAGTAAACAATTTCTCACATTTTTTATCAGAGATATAGGTTCATTTCTTCTTACTTAATGTACTCTATGCAAATACTGTTCTCTAAAAATAAGTATAAAACGAATGTTATCTTTATCTTTTGTTTTTGTTCCTTAACACAAATATTGGGAAATAAAAATTTTTCATAGTTTAATCTGGAGGAATTATACAAGAACCAATGCTGCAAATTATAGATTGCTGCAAAACGCAGCAGGTATAACACAAACTGATGATATTCGTGTACTTGAACATTAGTAAATGAAACTTGTACAAAAATGACAGTTACCTTTTTAGACCGACACAAAACATTTTTAATAAAAAAATTACTCACTAAGTATGAAAGACTAAGACACTATCTCTCTAACTAAATCATAATGGCTAATGAGCTAAGACTTCAGTTTTAAACCCAAAGGTTGATATCAAACAAATTAATAAAATAGTCATAGAGATTATCAGAAATTTATTAAGTCCATTAAATACGGTATTGTCTTAGAGAGTTAGGAGTAATATACAAATAGAAGAATACTCTGACACATACTTCTCATATAAGAAAACAGAAACTAAAATATAGGTTAACAAATAAAATTATAGCATTCAATAAAAATCAAAGTAAAACCAAAACAGACACAGTTAAATAGATGGCTGCAATAAAAGAAGTCCAAAACGCAGCAGGTATAACACAAACTGATATTTCAAACAGATTTTTATTAAAAGTTAGTTAAGGATTGAGAGAAGAAAGTAACAACCTGGATTAGTGAAAGAAAGAGCTCACTCAGAATGAATTTAAAAAGTATGGGTGCAAAGAGCCAACCCATCAAAACAGCACTTGTTACTGAAACTTGGTCTGAATGGATCAGTATGTGTATTATGATTACAAATCCTTACTCTACATTTATTATTATTATTCATATACTCATTTATTAATGAGTCAACCCTTTTGGCAGTCACATTCAATATTCACCACCTGGGACCCATCCAATACTTTACACAAGGGAGGCTACAAGAATTTGGGTTTGCGGATTCAAATAACAAACCTTTAAAATTGGATCTCAAAATAAGTTGAAATCTTAATGGAAAAAATAGGTCTACCTTTAGACTAACACAAAACAATCACTTTCTAAGAATGAAAATTGAATTATAGCTCAAACAGAAACAAAATTAATTGCTGCAATAAAATAAGACTCAAAAGCAGCAGTTATAAAACAAACAACAGTTGTAAAACAAACAACCGTTATAAAACAAACAACAGTTATAAAACAAACAACAGTTATAAAACAAACAACCGTTATAAAACAAACAACAGTTATAAAACAAACAACAGTTATAAAACAAACAACAGTTATAAAACAAACTAACATATCAAATAGGAACACGCTTTTTTATTGATTAGTATGTGACAGGAAAATGAACTTGAACAACCTGGTCTAGTGAAAAAAAGAGCTCATTCAGAATGAATAAAACAAGTATGAGCGAAAAGAGGGCTAAGCCATCAAAACAGCTGTGACTGTACTTTGGTCCGATTAGGCTTATACGTGAATAATAATAGCGTGAGAATTACAAATATATATAGATTCCCAATTCCCAAAGAGCAGGCTACCCTATTTTCAAGACCAGTGCTTACCTCATTAATTAATTAATAGACCCTTTTGGAGTAACATGCTTTGAGAGATGGTAAACTGCCAACAGCCTTTTTCTCTTATTGTTAGAAGCATGGTACTGAGAGCAAATTCCTATCCTGTCATTAGTCTACAACCTCACTATAATTTCTCTATCCTTATAGCATTTTAGATTGATTTATTGAAGATTCATTCTAATTTCATTTCACTGTTTTACATGAGTTAAAACTCTATAGAGCATTCAATATTTGTTAAAGATGTAAAGCTCTGAAATTTTCAATAGTTAATAATATGCATTTTATAAACGTTAATACATCCTTTCATTTGATTAGCTTACCTATTGAAAAATGGAGACCTTAGCAAATCTAGACCTACCTTGGAATTCTTTGAACAAATCCGAGCACAGCCAGGTGATTGAAACAAAGACTGAAACAAGACTAAGATTTAGCTTTTGTTCTAAATAAAAATTAAGATATTGTGTTATAATTTTGCAGGTTTTATTTCTCTGCACATATTTAAGTAATACGCAGAGAAAATAAAACTGTCGGCGCAGAAATTACATGTACTCAAGTTTGGATGTTGTTTATTAAGAAACTAAAAAGTCAGGAAAAATCCAAAAACACCATTGTTTTCCTTTTTCAATTGTACGTTGAGAAATATGCATTTTAAAATTGTATTATAGGTTTTAATAATTGCATCCTAGTTGGAACAAATAAGTACCGAAATTTCAACTAGTTATCATTACGAAACAACTTTATACTTCTATTACTTAAAAATCCGTTAATGTATCACATTCATATTTTATTACCTGGTCCACATAAAATTATTATATTATATAGTTTAGGTTTCTTTAAGTTTCATAAAGTTCAGAATTTTAATTTTTCAAGAAGAAAAGTTCTATTCAATTTCCTATAACGATGTTTTCTTGGCTGAAATTGATAAGGAATTTTTTCTTGAAAATTTAGAATTTTAAAATTTATAAATCTTCTAGAAAACATTTATCAAAATATAAGTGCGGAACATTAACAGATTTTTCAGTAATAAAAGTGTAAAGATGATGTGTAGTGAAAACTAGTTAGAATTCTGGTACTTTTTTGGTCCAACTAGGATAAAAATTATTAAAACTGTATATAATACAATATTAAAATGTGTTTGCTTAGACGTACAATGAAACAATGGTGTGATTGGAAATCAAACTTCATCCAGCATTCATTCCTAAATGATAAGACAGATTTGCTTTGGACTATGCCACATGCGAACCACTCGTTGGAGCGAGAGCAGCACATATTTTAATTACATTGTGTCTAATAATCAGACCTTATTTAAAAGAGAAAAGAAAAAAGATAGTTTGTTATTAATCCAACGAGCTATGCAGACTATCTGAAAATAAATTTAACATCTTTATTATAATAATTAAGATGCTAATAAATAACTTTTAAACAACATCTTGATTGAGCTTAATACGAAAATGGTTTTTTTTTTTATTAAGAGCATTTTATCATTCACTGTAGACCATGGTGAATAACAATTAGTAATGAAAATTGAAGATACAAACCCTTTAAAATGAAAGGTCACTTTATAGTGCCTTATATTTAAAAATTTTGAGTTACCTCCAATCCCTCCTCTTTGGAGGATATAAAAAGTGTTTGAATGCTTAAGAAAACAGTTCCTAATAAAGTCTTATCATCACTCAAAGCAAATAAGGTTTTTTCAACTGATTAAAAAGATATATAGGTGTAGGAACTTTAAGAACACCCTATTTTCACTTTTGCTGTGTGAGTGTACATATAGTTAGCTAACAAAAAGTTATTAATCTTGTGTTTTTTTCGTGAACTTGCTACTTCAGAGATATTGTAAGATATTTAGGCATCATTAAGAGGAGCTAGAAGCTTTATATTTAATAAATTTGTTCTTTTTACTTGTATAAATAAATGTATTTTTCTAAATCTCTACTTTTTTTATAACTCTTGGAGTTCCTAAAAATAGTATATGCTGATAATCCTTGAACTGAGCAGGTTGTTGGGGTGTGTATTGGGTTGAGGAAGTAACATTTACTTTAGAACAAACTAAATGAATAATTTTATTTGGTTGTTTAGTTGTCTACAGAAATGGTTGTTTAAGAGGTATCTTTAAACACCACCTGGTAAAATAAGATACCATTAAGTAAGTAGTTTAAGAGTATGTTTAAGAGTAGTTTAAGAGTTTAAGTTTAGCCGTAAGTACTCTTAAACTACTTACTTAATGGTATCTTATTTTACCAGGTGAAGTTAGGGCTAAGAAGCCCTTTCTAACAGTTAACCTTGTGACCAACAGCCTAAGGGTGACTACTGAACCACCTCCAGTGACCGGGCAGGCGGGTTGCCTGCAAGGATGTGATCCCTCACCGGGCACCCATCTAAGGAACGGCAAGGGTTATATGACCCTCAATGTTTTGTTCAATGTTGATGGTGATTATATTTGTGCTCAAAATGTTGTAGTCACATCTACATCACTCATAAACTTTATTTGCACAATACCTAGACTGATACCATGTTAAGTCAACTATAATTCATTCTAGAATCTGATCACACTGCCCAATTCTGTGAATCTAAATATATATATTTAGATATAAAGTATATCTAAATATATAAAGTAAACAGAACGAAAAGATTAACAAAATTTAGAAAGTTCAATAAACGAAACTTAAATCTGCTTAAGGGTCAATTGGTAGAAGAAGAATGGACAGAAAAGTACACATAATTTACTCATCATAAATAACCTACAAACATTTCTTATCAACCATAATTATGACTTGATTTTAATAAAAATTGAACAAAACGTTTTTAATATATCCCACAGTAAAAACGATCAAATATATATATATATATATATATATATATATATATATATATATATATATATATATAAATAACATGTTATGGAATATGTATTAGTATCTCCAGTAATTGTTAATAGCTGTGATTATAAAATAAGCAGAGAACATTGAAAACTATATTACTTATCCTACACACTACCCAGCCTTTCCACCTACCATATATGTTAAGCGCCCATTAAATGTGTGTGTTTGAATGTGCATGAAGAGGCCATATATTTTATTAACTACCGCAATGTACTGTATGTATAAGTACAGTAGCCGTTATTATTAACTAAAATGTTTAATTGTACTCTGTAGGCTACTCAGTATCGCTAATGTCCATTAGGACACACTGTGTGGATTCCTAAATAGCTTAGCTTTCCTCTAATTTCTTATTTTTATTATATAGTTATTTTTATACTTTCCTAAGATGCCCATTGTCACTAAATGGGTGAATACGTATTGACAATTCTGAGCCAAACTTTTCCTCAGAAAGCGTCATTAGTTAATATCCCAATGGGAAAAGAACAACCGATAGAGTACATGTAAAGAGTTTCCGTGGGTAGGAGATATTTTCCTTGACTGAGTATGTCAATAGCAGTAAAACTTTGTAAATATATCTCTCAATTAGGCATAGGTCTATTTATCTTCATTCTGGATATTGAAAAAATATAGGCCTATTGTATTTAGAGCTAGAACTTCACTTGAAAATATAAAATGCTTTAGATCAGTTAGCCAGTCTCAGTAAAATTACTCAAGGTCCAAGTCCATTACTCCCCGCAAACCCTTACACGTATAGTGCCACTTACTCCCCGCAAACCCTTACACGTACAGTGCTACTTACTCCCCGCAAACCCTTACACGTATAGTGCTACTTACTCCCCGCAAACCCTTACACGTATAGTGCCACTTACTCCCCGCAAACCCTTACACGTACAGTGCTACTTACTCCCCGCAAACCCTTACACGTATAGTGCCACTTACTCCCCGCAAACCCTTACACATACAGTGCCACTTACTCCCCGCAAACCCCTACACGTACAGTGCTACTTACTCCCCGCAAACCCCTACACGTACAGTGCTACTTACACCACGTAAACCCTTACACGTATAGTGCTACTTACTCCCCGCAAACCCTTACACGTATAGTGCTACTTACTCCCCGTAAACCCTTACACGTACAGTGCTACTTACTCCCCGCAAACCCTTACACGTATAGTGCTACTTACTCCCCGCAAACCCTTACACGTACAGTGCTACTTACTCCCCGCAAACCCTTACACATACACAGACTTGGGAAAGTTAACAATTATTTTTAACTGAATAAAGTTAAAGTTAATCCTCTATTAAACTAACTAATTGAAGTTAAAAGTTAGAGTTCAATGAAACTAACTGATTAAAGTTAAATTTTAAAAAAGTAACTGAAATTAAAAGTTAAAAGTTAGTTTGTGTGGCATGAAAGAATACATACAATTATTTACAAAAAAACTGTTGTCTTTTATTATTATAATACGTAACGTAAACCGTCTGGAAACTAATTCAACACACTTTATTATTCACTGGGCAAACTTTAAAACTGAAATGAATCCACCTTCAAGTCTCCCAGTATTATCACTAACACTATGACTACGTCTTGGACAAACAACAATGGGACACATTGGGTGTGTCTATTAATTATGGGCAGGGCAGGAAGATGGCGGAAAGGGGTGGGATGTGACTCATGACTTTGTTTGTCGGCGAATACTTGGGATTGAGGAAAACGCCCGGTCTTTGACCAAAGTTTTGGACGCTTTCTCCGCCATTGTCTACATTCCACGGGACAAACCGTACCTCGTTTGTAAAACTAACTGAGTTAGTTTAATCGTTAGTGAATTTGTTAACTAGTTAAAGTTAAAAGTTAAACATCCCCAAAACTAACGAATAAGTTGAAAAGTTAACAGAAAAACTAACGATTAAACTTAATCGTTAATTATTTTTAATCGTTAGTCCCAAGCCTGCACATACAGTGCTACTTACTCCCCGCAAACCCTTACACGTATAGTGCTACTTACTCCCCGTAAACCCTTACACGTACAGTGCTACTTACTCCCCGCAAACCCTTATACGTATAGTGCTACTTACTCCCCGCAAACCCTTATACGTATAGTGCTACTTACTCCCCGCAAACCCTTACACGTATAGTGCTACTTACTCCCCACAAACCCTTACACGTACAGTGCTACTTACTCCCCGCAAACCCTTACACGTATAGTGCTACTTACTCCCCGCAAACCCCTACACGTACAGTGCTACTTACTCCCCGCAAAACCCTTACACGTACAGTGCTACTTACTCCCCGAAAACCCCTACACGTACAGTGCTACTTACTCCCCACAAACCCTTACACGTACAGTGCTACTTACTTCCCGCAAACCCCTACACGTACAGTGCTACTTACTCCCCACAAACCCTTACACGTATAGTGCTACATACCCAACCACCCGCCCCTACACGTATAGTGCTACTTACTCCTCGAAAACCCCTACACGTACAGTGCTACTTACTCCCCGCAAACCCTTACACGTATAGTGCTACATACCCAACCACACGCCCTTACACGTACAGTGCTACTTACTCCCCGCAAACCCTTACACATATAGTGCTACTTACTCCCCGAAAACCCCTACACGTATAGTGGGTACTGACCCACCCGCCCGCCCCTACACATACAGTGGTATTGACCCACCCACCCACCCCTACACGTTCAGTGGTACTGACCTACCCGCCCGCCCCTACACGTACATTGGTATTGAACCACCCGCCCACCCCTACACGAACAGTGGTACTGACCCACCCGCCCGCCCCTACACGTACAGTGCTACTTACTCCCCACAAACCCCTACACTTCAGTGCTACTTACTCCCCGCAAACCCTTACACGTATAGTGCTACATACCCAACCACCTGCCCTTACACGTACAGTGCTACTTACTCCCCGCAAACCCTTACACATATAGTGCTACTTACTCCCCGAAAACCCCTACACGTACAGTGGGTACTGACCCACCCGCCCGCCCCTACACATACAGTGGTATTGACCCACCCGCCAACCCCTACACGTTCAGTGGTACTGACCTACCCGCCCGCCCCTACACGTACATTGGTATTGAACCACCCGCCCACCCCTACACGTACAGTGGTACTGACCCACCCGCCCGCCCCTACACGTACAGTGCTACTTACTCCCCACAAACCCCTACACGTACAGTGCTACTTACTCCCCACAAACCCTTACACGTACAGTGCTACTTACTCCTCGCAAATCCTTACACGTACAGTGCTACATACCCAACCACCCGCCCTTACACGTACAGTGCTACTTACTCCCCGCAAACCCTTACACGTATAGTACTACTTACTCTCCGCAAACCCTTACACGTATAGTGCTACATACCCAACCACCCGCCCTTACACGTACAGTGCTACTTACTCCCTGCAAACCCTTACACATACAGTGCTACTTACTCCCCGCAAACCCTTACACGTACAGTGCTACTTACTCCCCACAAACCCCTACACGTACAGTGCTACTTACTCCCCGCAAACCCTTACACGTATAGTGCTACATACCCAACCACCCGCCCTTACACGTACAGTGCTACTTACTCCCCGCAAACCCTTACACGTATAGTACTACTTACTCCCCGCAAACCCTTACACGTATAGTGCTACTTACTCCCCGCAAACCCATACACGTACAGTGCTACTTACTCCCCGCAAACCCCTACACGTACAGTGCTACTTACTCCCCGCAAACCCTTACATGTATAGTGCTACATACCCAACTACCTGCCCTTACACGTACAGTGCTACTTACTCCCAGCAAACCCTTACACGTATAGTGCTACTTACTCCCCGCAAACCCTTACACGTACAGTGCTACTTACTCCCCGCAAACCCTTACACGTATAATGCTACATACCCAACCACCCGCCCTTACACGTACAGTGCTACTTACTCCCCGCAAACCCTTACACGTACAGTGCTACTTACTCCCCGCAAACCCTTACACGTACAGTGCTACTTACCCCCCGCAAACCCTTACACGTACAGTGCTACTTACTCCCCGCAAACCCCTACACGTACAGTGCTATTAAGCAGGTCAATTTTCTAGACTTAACACAAATTTTATTAACTGTAAATATTTAAATACCAGTCATTACGTCTTACAAATAGCATTAGGGAATTTATTCATAATGAAATACAGATAGAATACTCACAAATCATTAAAAACAGACATTTCAACAGATCTTGGAGGTATATTGAGCAACTACCCCATTCATTTTTCAAATATTCCACTACATTCTTCACGTTTTCCATTTTTATATTTTTAATAAATAAAATACTATTTAGCTATTAAAAACTCTTACTATGATTAGTTTATTAAAACTGTATTTTTTTCTTTTATTCAACTATCGTTCAAGCTTTTTAAGACACCGCCAAGAAGAACCAACGTGCTAAATGAAAATATAAATTTCCGGAATACAGCAATGAAGAAAATTATCACATGACGTAACTTCTTTGCCAATTACAGTATGGTAGACTGATATTTTTCCATGTAGCTTTTTTGTTCCCGGCATCTAATCAATTGATTATACATGATAATAACGGTAAAGAATTTGTTCATGTAAAAAACTAGATAATATCAGTGAAGTATTCATATCTATATTTCTTTCAACATGTTGAGCCAGATTTTTACATCTTTTTTTAATATTATATGGCCCAATGTATTTTTTTTAATAATAATTAGATCAATGTATAAAACACGTCCGTATAATCAACATTTTGGGAAATTTGTTATGTTTTTAGGTTTTCATTTTTGGGGCTGAATAATTTTTAATCCTGACAATACAGTTATGTTAAGCATAGCATTTTATACAATTCTCAGAATGAAGTTGATTTCCAATCTTCTTATAGTTATATAATCATTGTATTAAATGCACACAAGATTAAAAAATTAGTTGCAAGGTAAATTTCAATTTTAAGTTTTTATGGCTGATTAGTCAAGTCGCGGTTGTATTAGGGGTAAGATTCCATAAAATTTCCAATGTCGAGTTGCTCTCCTCTTGTTATAGTTTGGTTTTAAAAAGCAATAGCAAAGTGTAAAACATTGCTAATTTTTAAATCGCTGGGTTTCGAAGTTGGCTTTTGTGAACCAACAAAAACCCAACCAAAGCATTAAACACTCTAAGTGTATACATTAATGGCATTAACAAACATACAACATTCCAAAGTTACAATCCAATTTTTAACTTTCTACGAAGTTTTTAATTTAGTGCACACCACGTCAGTATGGACATTCGATGTCAACCCTTGATCCAGGTGTATTCCAAGGAATTTCAACATGTGAACTTCTTCTAGCATAGTGTCTTCCAACATCACATTGGGGCTCCTTTCTAGGCCACAAGGACGTAAGGAAAAATTTAAAAAGTTTGATTTTGAAGTGTTTGTTTTTAGGTCGAGACTCTTGAAGTGTTGAATGCATTTATTCAACTCTAAAAATGCTTGTTGTTCTACAAGATCCGGTGAGTTGTCTCTAAAACACAGGGTTGTATCATCTGCATACTGTTCGATATTCCCCTGTTGCATTGATGCCCCAATGTCATTGACATAAACTAAGAACATGTTTATAACATATTATTTAGCTTCTAATTCTAAAAGGGCAGTTCCCTTTTTCTGCCATGTTCGGACGGGCTGTCGTGCTATTACAACCTTCCAATATATGAACCTTATAGAAAACATTCTTAGCAACCATGTATTACAATCTTAATACGATACAGTAAGGGGTTTTTGTGTAATACAAATTTTAAGGTAAAACTGGAAATGTTATGACACAAGCGATTTTGGTAAAAAAAGTTTTTTTCCCCTTGATTTCGACCTGCTGAACACGAATCCGCTAACCGTTTTCCGCGGAAACCGCCGGAAAAGTCGGAAAACTCAGAAAATGTTGAATTAATTTTTTTGGCAGAAAATGTCATGTGGCATATCTAAATTGACTGTTTTTTTACGCTGAACACGAATATGCAATCGGATTTTCTCTACGATCAATATCACGCGAGAAAATAACGATGTTATGAAGAACTACTTTGTGCGCGGAGGATGGCGGCTCGAGACGCATGAATACGGTTTTGGCCGAAATCGCGCGTGGTCCATCTCAGCGGTTTCCGAACCTAACCTAACCTCAACTAACCTAACCTAACCTAACCTTTATGAAAATAAGGGTACAAACCTAATATTTTGGAGGATACATCAGAGCTGCAGCTCTGTAGAAGGCGTGTGGCCTCTCCTCCAGGCTGTAGCGCCGTTTAAAAAGGTGCTCGGCGAGGTAGCCCTTAAAATGTGCCGACGCGCGTCCGTACTTCGGGACGTTGGCCCGGGTATCGCGCCAGGACCTTTCAACTGTGTTGGTGGTCGGACCGACGAAATTTTTTGAGTGATTCACCGTCAAGTGTTGAAATTGGTAATCACTGAGCGTTCGGTACGCCCGCCAGCAGTCTGTTATAATCTGGGTGCCAGGGAGGACCCACCGCCGGATTATTCGTATTAGGGTCCTCGCTGACCTGTCAGGAACGGGCACTAGCAAGGTCTTCTTATTGCTTCGCTGGATAGCACCCAGAACCCACTGTCCCTTGACGATCCTGCCTCGGTTGTACTTGCGTTTTCCGAATTTGGCCTCGTCGATTTCAACAACCTCACCGGGGCCACCTAGCTGAACATTTTCCCGCTGCAAGTGATTTAAGATCACCTCCCGGTAAAAACTGCACCAATCGACGACGGTGTGAGAGGTAAGGTGGAGAGTGTCTCTCAGGAAGGGGTACCGGGGAGGTTCTCTTGTCAGCAGGGTGAGAACAAAGTTGAAAATGGTCCTGTGCGATAGTCTTGTATTTCTGAGCCAGGAACCGGCGCGCGCCGAAACACGCCACCCGCAACGCTTGGGTTTTTGTTTCCTGACCGACACACTCCTCGAGCACCGAAAGATATAATCTTCACCGATGGAAACGTGTCCACCACAACGGGCACAATTAGTTGAGCGCTTTAAAATACCGTGCTCGAAGAAAAACTCCTTTAACTGATGGTCGTTAAATGCCGCAGCGTCCCAGTAGTTAACTACACAGCCGTCACAAACCATCACGCACTGAAGCAACACAGTCACTGGCAAACGGCCGGCCGCGAGTGGTGAACGCGACGTGGTGTATTCATGCGCCTCGAGCCGCCATCCTCCGCGCACAAAGTAGTTCTTGATAACATCGTTATTTTCTCGCGTGATATTGATCGTAGAGAAAATCCGATTGCATATTCGTGTTCAGCGTAAAAACACAGTCAATTTAGATATGCCACATGTTGTATTCGACCGAAAAAGGTTTTTCGCGTTAAAAATTTTTTTTTGCCAAAATCGCTTGTGTCATAACATTTCCAGTTTTACCCCTATGTCTAAGCTGGTTGTGACGATCTGTCCTAACATTACGGTTAATGTTAAAACCTCCTACTGTCAAACTACACGATTTTACTTTGATACTACTGTCAGCGCAGAAATTATGTCTATTTGAGTTTGAAGGTTGATTACTAAGAAAAGAAACTGAGAGACCTATGAAAAATCCAGTTACACAAATTTCCCTAGTTTAATTTTATGTTATCATATGTGCATTTAAAATTGGTAAAATTGGTAAGTAGGAGGTTTTAACATTAACCGTAATGTTAGGACAGATCGTCACAACCAGCTTAGACATAGGTCAAGCTGAGAACGCTTGTGAAAATTTTACCTATAGAGACACTTCTGACTCTAACCTACTAGAATTATAATATTGTCTAAAAAGTGAAAGCTGGTCCAATGTGCTAAATTGCACCACAGTTAATGGTAAGTACAGCAACTTAGTCTCAACCATAAAATATTATTTTGATATTTCGTGACCCATTAAAAACAAGGCGGCAACAAACAATAAGAGAACTCCTTCGATTACGGAAGAAATTAGGCTAGCCAAGACAAACCTGCTGGAGTGCTTTGGCCAGTGGAAGGCTAGTAACGATCAAACCATCAAAAACAGGTACAATAATCTTAAAAGGGAATACAAGAAACTCATAAAGGATACCAAATCAAACTAGTATGTTAATAAAATCAAAAACTCAGACAATCCTTTCAAAACAACATGGCAAATAATCAATACGTCCCGACCCTTCAAAAAAAAAAGAAGAATCAGAACTTAGGATTAAGGTAGGCGACAAGGTAACAAAAGACCCCCAGGAAATTAGCAACAGCTTCAACAATTTTTTTTTCAAACATCACGGATACAATAGGCCTGCCCACAGAGAAGTTCTCTTGGGCTGGCTTTCCAAACATAAAAAATTGCTCGCTAACCAAATTATCCCACTGCACGGAAGGAAGTTTATCTCTAAAAGATCCACTGGTCTAGATGGTCTATCCATGAAAACGGTAAAGTTTTGCTTAAATGAACTCATTACGCCTCTGACGGATGTGATAAATGCCTCTCTGAGTGAGGGTATTTTTCCGGACGAAGGCAAAATTGCTATAATCAAACCTCTATTCAAAAAAAGGAGATGCAGAACTCTTGGAAAACTACCGGTCCATTTCGCTACTTCCTGCCATATCTAAGATAATAGAGAAAGTAGTTTGCGAAGAACTTATAGCCTATCTAGAAAACAACAACCTGTATTTCTCCAACCAATTCGGCTTTAGAAAAGGCAAATCTACCAAATTAGCTTTAATAAATTTTGTAAGAGGGAGTATTGAGGCGATCGAGGCCGGGGAATCAGTCATTGGCTGCTTCATAGACCTTTCTAAGGCCTTCGATTGCGTCAATGCTCCTCTTCTCATAGAAAAAATGGCGTCGCTTGGCATTACAGGGACAGCCCTCAAATGGCTTGTTTCCTACGCCAGTGACAGGCAACAAATAACCTCTATCTCTAACAAAGCAAGTTCCAAGTTCCTATCAGCAACGGAAAAAGTAAGTAACGGCGTGCCGCAGGGCTCAGTTCTTGGACCCGTACTATTTCTAATTTATATTAATGACATCAATCAACACATACAAGACGATAAATTACTAATTTTTGCTGATAATACCACAGTAATCACCGGCAACACATCAATCAACACATTGGAGCAGGAATCATTTATAGCATTAAATGCAGTAGCCCAATACTATACGGAAATGGGTCTAAAATAAATTCAACCAAAACTAACTATGTGCATTTCCAAACATCTCAAGCCAAGGCCAAAAGGCAGGTAAGTCCGAATATTTTTCTAGAGGAACTACTTCTCGAAGAGGCAGAATCAGTTAAGTATTTAGGTGCCAACATTGATTCTTGTCTCCATTGTGGGATTGAGGTCAATGAAGTGGCCAGCAAGATTTCAAAAGGATTATTTGTTCTCAGAAGCCTCTCTCCTCTGGGAAATCTTCACCTGTCTAAGGTAATTTATTTCTCATTAATTGAGTGTCACATAAGATATTCCATAATCCTATGATGGAGCTCCTCTATCTAGCAAGCAAAATCTCAACAAAATTTTCATTCTTCAAAAAAGGGCTATTAGAAGCATAGCAAAGCTTCCAAGATTACCATCCTGTAGGGAAATATTTAAAAGTCTAGGAATTCTAACAGTACCCTCACTGTTTATCTTTGAGGCGGTATCTTTCGTTAAAAGTAATAACATCACCAAGTGTCATACGCACCCAATCACCCATACGCTACTAGGAACAGGAACAACAATTCGGCTACTACACATCGTCTAAAAATTGCAGAATCAAGCCCGGAGTATTACGGCCAAAAATTCTATCATATAATGCCGGACAGTTTTAAAAACACCAATAACCTTTTGAAATTCAAAAAATAACTCCACAAATACCTACTAGACCAGACTTTTTACCATTTGGCTAACCTAAACCTAGTACCTAACCATAATTCCCAGCACTACCGTAACGCCCTCACTCTACAGAGCTGATTGGCAAGCGATGTGCTCAACTGACTTGCTACATGCTATCTCCGTAGTCAACGTGGTGGAATAAGATAAGTGAAATAAGTAATTTATGCAGGCCCTCCTCTGAGAACAACGATCACCCGTTATGGCAATTGCCTTTAGTCTTATACCAAGCACATTATTAGTTTTAACCCTCGATCTGGCGGTTGTTTTTTTACCAAAACGGAAAGTGATTTTTTTACCAATTTGCAGTATTTAGTTTTAAAATCTATAAACAAACATGCTTGTGTTTGATATCTAAATGTTCACAATAAACTAGGCTATTAAGTAATTCTAAAATAAAAAAATAAAATTATTTTTTTCACGTTACAATAATTGTAAATATTGTTTGTAATAATAGGAAAAAGAGTGGGTGTGTATCTGGGAAACTGTATAAAATATATATTTCAATTTTCAAGATAGCCAGCCATATTGTTTCAAATTTATTCTGGTTTCGGAAATTGTTTAGTTATACTATGATATATGGACAAATATATATGATTATAGTACTAAAAATGAAAATACCAATATGCTTTGAACACAAATAATATGTTTGTATTTACTTTTACCTTTATTAATAATAATAACAAGATTGGTTTATTATGTTAGTAAAGTGAATATCTGTTGTTTTTCCAGAATCAATGAATTTTCAAACAATAGCAGCAATATGAATGGCTTAACAAGTAATAGTAATTTGAACATCAACCCAATAACTGGCATTGGTAACACTGTACAGGGGCATAATTTTTAAGGACGGCGTAGGCTCTGTTTCAAATAACTTTAAACTTCTAAAATGTTAATGTACATGTTACATATTACATATCATTCTTTTCAGCATTTTCCAAAGAATATTTACATATGTAATAACATTGTAATATACAAAATTTATACATTCTTTAGGTTTACCTATATACCACCCAATTTTTAACAAATATTTTGAACTTTCCTTTAATGTTCAAATGAAATATAATTTCTAAAGAGATGATAATAGATATTTCAATATTTACAAAATATCAAATCATATGCTAAATTCATAAATATGTTGGTTGATTACATAAATTTTCAACCAAAATATATACCACAACAATGTTATAATCATTCGATAACATCAATTTTATGTTGGCTTACAAGCAACACGAGTGTAAGCAACAAGCAACACGAGTGTAAATAACAAGCTACACGAGTGTAAATAACAAGCAACACGAGTGTAAATAACAAGCAACCAAAATCATAAATAAAATCAAAATGAAATATTCTTATCTTATTTTTATTTCTGACATTATAAGTGCAATTAATTATTTTGTTACCACTTACCTGTGCACGTAAGATGGAACGGCTTGGCTATTGGTTTTGTTTGGGAAATGTTCAAGATAACAAATAAAGTTTTTGTTATGTCCACTCAAACAAAGATTAATATATGTTATGAATTGCACAGTTACACAAACACAAAATGCTAGGCATAAAATATTAATAATAAGAAAATAAGTTATCAAAACAAGAATAGGCCTGTCAATTGAAGCCAGCTGACTTCGTCTACAATACATTCCAGCTGATAATTATTCAACAATATCTACAGAGTAATATATTATTTAAAAGCAGTCAAAATTTTATTATTACTTCTCTGCATCTATATTACATACAATAATTGATGCTAAAAAATAATTTTATTTAAATATTTTTGAAGTGGCGTTAAACATACTAATAGTATGAGTATATTCGGCATTGCCATTTAGACGACAATCAATTTCACCATATATTCGTCATTCGCTACTTCCATATGATTACAAAATGTCTATTACCAGAGACACTATTTATTAAATTTAAAGAGTCTTCTCCATAAAATGCTGTCGTTGTTAGGGAGATTTTTAAAAACTATACTACAATTTTTTTTTCTTTTAAGGTAACTTTTCATAGTTTTTAGATGTACATACTCTCTATTAGGTACCTTAATTAATTCAACATTTAAAAAACCTGATTTTCAGATTAAGATGGTGTTTTACAGAACTCGCTTGACTTTCAAGTAAACCGACCCCACAGCATGACTTGACTTATGAAAAGCAGAGGATTTGAACATCTAAATCCTTACAAATATAATAAAAAAATAAAATATGTATAATAAAAATTTTTTAAAAGCAGTAACCCAGTTAAATTTTTGGGAATTATTATTCAGAGTGGTTTGAACTAGCAAGTATGGCTATGTAATTCCCAAGGTTAACACAGGCAATTTTTTACTTAAAAAATTGATTTGTATTCTAACATTTGATATTCTTCTATCTGTATACTATGGGTATGTACATTCTTATATTACACACGAGACAGTTATATGGGCCAATAGTAGTTACTTTATGCCCTTTGTTCTCAGCCCAAAAACAAGTTGTAAGAGCAATATTTAAATGCCCATATAGGGATCATTGCAAACAAGTCTTTATTAAATCTAATATGTCTAACATGTCTTTTCCATCCATCTGTATTTTTCAATGCATATTGTTTATTTAAAAAAAATTAAAGTACTTTTCAAATAAACTCCAGTCTCTATAGCTACAACACCTGGAATCATAGGTGTCATTTGGAGGTGGCAAGGGGTGGTAGCTGCCACCCTAAAAATGTGCTGAATGTTATTTTGCCACCCCAGAAATTTTAGAAAAAAAGGTTGAAAAATGTACAAACAACTTAGTCAGAACAAATTTCAAAAGGGTGATAACTTCTTTTGATTTTCTTCATCCGATTTTTACTTTAGTAGTGTGGTAGTAGTAACTGAATTAACCTATTAGGTTATCTGTTTGTGCAGTTGAAAAGTAGGGTCTAATGTACATGCAAGCGTGGCGTTCGATTTAGCTAGCGGTGTCTTTTACGTCCGATCCTGGCAACACTAATAGCATAATAAATCTTTGTTTTTCATAATTTTTGCTTCCATGTTTGAAACTAATTACTGATTCAATTAAAAAAATAAATAATAATTATATTTTAATTATTATTCTAATAAAGAAAAATAATTAATTTCTCAATAGTAATTTAATTTTATTCAATAGAGTACTCTGAACATATTGTTCGTTAAAATAAAAATGTCTATGTTGAATACAATTAAATTACTTAAATATGAATATAAATGAGTATAAAGATTCCGAAATTCATTTTAGACTTTGAGTTGTGAGAACATTGTGTACTTTACAATACATTGGTTTATATATTTTGTAGCCTGTACAAATAACAATATACATTCTATTATGTAATTTAAGCATGTTTTGCAATTGAACTCCAGTAATCCGGCTTTTTCACGAATCCAACATATACTGGGTCTGAATTGTGTCGGATTAATGAGGGAATACTGTATTTATATTCAATAGCCCCAGACCCTGCGGTAGGGCTTGCCAACCCAGTTAAAATGTTGAAATGACCCATTTTAACTGCCTAGAATAAAAACAATATCAAACAATCCTAATGCTGTTATTCTAAAACATTGAAAATTTTTCATTGTACTACTATAAAATTGTTTTATAAACTGTAATTTCTTTAAAAACTCTACAGTTGTCAACTTTTAAGAGGAAGTAGACAATAGACAAACATTGAAAACATTAAAAATTTTTCATTGTACTACTATAAAATTGTTTTATAAACTGTCATTTCTTTAAAAACTCTACAGTTGTCAACTTTTAAGAGGAAGTAAATCCGTTTTTAATTGATACATTTTTTTATTACCGTGATTAATACTTTGACTACAAATTTGTTTCATAAAGTAGTTTGTCTATAAATTTCCTAAACTTTGTTATTTGTAGCCTGTTATTTGCATATTATTAAGGATTTATATAGTTACTAAGTTGTTATAGATAGTAATTTAAGAATTGTTTGGATTAGAATTAAGTAATTTCATTACAGTTTTTTTTTTTTTTACTAATCACATATCTTTTTTCGATTAAGTATTTATGAATTAATTAAATTGTAAATTGTTTTAAATAATAATTTTAGAATTTTTTGTTTTAAAGTTTCCTGTATTTTAAGTTAAAATGTGTAATTTATTCGTAGTGATTATGTCTTTTTTTTTTACTCTACTATTCATATTAATTAGGTCTTTGTATAATTGTACAGGAGTGTCTATAAAGTTTGTATTGTAATTGTTAAGTTTAAGTCTTTAATTTGTCTTAACCTACTATATGTTGTGTACCTTAGATTTATTTTTATAAGATCAAATTATTAAATGTTTTGTTTTGTAAATGGGAATGAAGAATTTTGATTTTAAATAATACTGCTTTTAAAGCTAAAATGAGAGCTCTGCTAATAATTAATTGTTTTTATAGTATTGAAAAGTTTTTAAATCATAATATGTTTATCATTCTTTATGTTTCTCAATTTAAATTTATTCATATTCATTTTTTAATCTTCGGTCATTTAAAATATTATGAATTGTCTTGTTATAATATATTTTTACAGTGTCTTCTCATGTTGTATTTTTATTAGATTATGTATATTACTTAAAATTTGTAACTATAAGTTATTTTTACGATGCAAGTGCTGGACACTATGGAAACATGTTTTTAGTTGCTGAGTTAAGGTATACTTACAGTCCCATCTGAAAACTTACACTTGACTTACTGCCTCTGTGTGCTAAATGATGCTAAAGAAAAGAGCTGTAAGAGCTAGATACGGCTTCCTTTCTTAAAAAAAAAAAAGTTAAAGTTTGTCTTATTTTACCAGGCGAAGTTAGGGCTAAGGAGCCCTCTCTAACACTTAACCTGGGGACCAACGGCTTAACGTGACTTCCGAACCACGGGAGCGGCAGGGCAAAATCTATACAGGACGTTTTACTGTACATAGTTAACTTATGTTTTACTACTGGCGTTTTCCCATCTAAATTAAAGTTGGCAGTGGTGATACCAGTGTTCAAGAATGGATCTAGATTCAGTTGCAATAGCTACAGACCTATTTCTCTTTTGTCTTGCTTCTCTAAAATCTTTGAGAAATTAATGAAGGGTAAATTATTAAAAGTCTTAAAAATTACAAATTTTTTCAGTAATAAACAGTTTGGATTTAGAGCTGGTATGAGTACAGAACATGCCCTTTTAAATTTTATGTCAAGTATATTTGATGGTCTGAATGATGGGAAGTGTGTAA
The DNA here is from genome assembly GCA_035578905.1 of Stictocephala bisonia. NCBI lineage: Eukaryota > Metazoa > Arthropoda > Insecta > Hemiptera > Membracidae > Stictocephala > Stictocephala bisonia. The sequence continues at coordinate 18,391,387 of JAQJVL010000001.1, forward strand.
GTGGTCTTTTTTTAGATATTAGAAAAGCATTTGACACTGTGGATCACAATATTTTATTAGACAAGCTCTTTGAATGTGGTATTCGTGGGGTTGCACATAAATGGTTTGCAAGTTATTTGTTAAATAGAAAACAATATGTTAAAGTATGCTCAGTATTAAGTAATGTAGGAACAATTAAGTACGGAGTTCCTCAGGGTTCTGTTTTGGGGGCAATATTATTTATAATTTACATAAATGATCTCTGTAATGGAAGATTTTTTGGCATACTGACATCTTTTGCTGACGATACTGCCATGTCGTACTGTGCATCTAGCTGGGATCAGGTGTTTTCATGGGTGAATAAAGATTTAGAGGCGTTACAGTGGTGGTGTTCAAATAATAACATGCTGATGAGTGCTGAAAAGACCAAGTATATTAACTTTAGTTTAAAAAAGGAAGTAATATTTGATGGCCAAATTTTATACAAATGTATAGAATGCCTTGGAAGCCAATCTATTTGTATAAGAAAATGTTTCATTGTGGAGAGGGTTACCAACTTGAAGTATCTTGGTGTAATTGTTGATAGTGAACTTAGTTGGAAGATGCATATCAGTAGGTTAAGGAATAAATTAAATGGCATTTTGAGATATTTCTATTTTTTGAAAGATATTTGTATTAGGGAAATCATGCGAATGTTATATTTTGCACTATTTCAGAGTCGAATTGAGTACGGAATCATAGTGTGGGGAAGTGCATTTGATACATATTTTAATTTAATATATTTGCAACAAAAACATGTAATAAGGCTAATCAACCGAAAAGGTAAGTTTGAGCATACATGGCCCCTCTTTTGTGCTCTACGAATTTTAAAATTGAAACACTTGTACATTTTTAAAGTCTTAAAGATATTTTATGAAAGAAGTGGAAGTGTTCAGTGTATGACAAATGTTTACAGGCAGAGGCTTAGAAATGTGAAGCATTTTTCAATACCAAAACCTAACAATACTTTCTTCACAAAAACTGTTAATTTTATTGCACCAAGAATATAATCAATTACCTGAATATATAAAATAAGTACAAAGTAGAAAATTATTTTTTAATAAATTGAAAAACTGGTTACCGGTATTTAGTCTGGATGATGTTGATTTCTTGAGACAAATACTAAGATAAATGGCCAGTGGGAACAATATTTCGAGGTAGTGATAATAGTACAAAAAAAATGTGTTAACTGAAGTTAGATGATTAACATATAATGAAATACATATATAAAAATAAATACTCATAAAATAATTGATATAGCATTATAATGTTTAAATTAATTAACTCAATTTTTTCTTTTTAATAAAGTAAGTATGTTTAGTTTATTTACATTACTATTAATTAATCTATTAATTATTCATAAATTACTAAAATTACAATCAAGGATTTATTTTCAATTATCAATTGGTAAATATAACTAGCATATTTCTTAATTTTAGGCTGTACATAGAAATTGATAATTTATTACCTGTTCGCTGATAATAGTTTTTTAAGTTTAGTTATGTAAAGGAACCTCTAATCAGTCTAAACATAATGCCTTAGAGGCCCTATATTTCTCTTTTTTACATACTGTACATTTTTTTTTTGTTAAATTAGACTTAGTGTGTAGGCAAATGTTTTTAAGTTTTATTTATATTAAGTATATAAGATCTTTTATTTTGTTCTTTATTTATATTTGGCAAGTCACCAATATTATGTTTTAAAATGTGTTTTGTATTTGTTTCTTGTCAAAAAAGTCTGATCGTGTAAAAAAATTGAGAAATAAATTTAGTATTATTATTATTAGTGGTTACATTGGGAACCGAACCCGGACCGGCAGCGTGGCGAGCCAGCCCCTTACCTACGGCCGCTCCCTAGTAACTTTCTTAGTAGTTTATCCAACCTAAAAGACGTAAATCATTTTCCATATTAAAATTTAAAGCAACACATTATTTTCCCAATTTCTTGAATGTATTTAAAAAGACCTTAATATTCAAAAGAAAACATTACAATATAACATTGGAGATTGAAAATTTGGTTGACTGTACCTCAAAACAAGTATTTTGCTGTTACTGCTCATAAGTTTAGGGAGGGCAGAATAAATGTAATTTTTTTAAATTTATAATAATCTGTTGAAACATAAAAATGGCAGACTCTAATGCTTTTAACTGTACGCAGTTTCACACGTCTCATTAGATTGAGGTAGCTGTGTATATAATATGAAAACAAAAGTTCTTCAAAAGCTTTTTGTTGTCAAATTTAAGTTGACCTAAGATTAGTTGGTCAAAGATAAATTGTTAACATCATCAGACCAAAATACAACTGGCAGGAAAAATCTGCAATTGTCTAGCTTCTCTTATCCTCTGTATCTTCTCCCTAGCCTATCTTATTTCTAGCTAAAGGGAGGCTGTTGGGTTTTCGTTTTTTTATATAAAACGAACAATAGTTAAGTGAGATTAATTTTATTAATCCACTGTTATGATATTGGTATTATCCTGATTGGTTGTATTTAAAAATAGTTGGTAAAATAAAATAGTTACCTCTTTTTGTTCTGCCACCAATCTTGCGTTACTACAGCACTACCAGTTTCGATAGATGTCCTTCATCTTCAGGTGCACTTTCTTGGGCTTCTCTTAACACACTACTTATTAAGCAATTTAACATCACCCCTCCTTAAGACCATGCTCGTCCCGGAGAATGACAAATCAGCTATACGGTCAACTATGCTACGTAGAAAAATACAAGCCATCCAGTGGCAGCCCGACCATACTGGTATTAGACACTATGGCTCACCCTTGAAAAAGGATTCCCCTCTTCTTACTTAAGTTGAGGTTCCAGATAAATTTGTAGTGGGCGGCAGATGCACCGAAGTACAGTTAATTCTGACGGGAGCTACTCACGCATTTGGAGAATTTTTAAAATAAGTTAGGTGGGGGTTTATGGCTAAGCCGTCACTATTGTTAGACATGCTCTTGAAACAAATTATACATTTTTTCTATAATCAATTTAATAAAAGAAGTTAAAGACCATTTATTTACATATTTATAAAACCACTGAAACTAACCCAGTTAGGGGTTGCACCTGGTCTTTTACACCCACCACATTTTATTTTTCATATATTATTTAAGTGGCTAGGGCATAGGCCAAATGGTCCCATCCCTTCTATACCTTCAAATGAACTCGTCCACTGCCTGACCCCTCAAGCAAACCTCTGATGGGTCAACGATGAACCTGGACAATAATGGTTAGGTGTAAGAGAGGATTTTTAGTCCTAACCTCGCCTATTGTTACATGATTGGTACAGTAAAGTAATTTTTCATTTATTTCCTTCTTATTTACTTTTTTAAATTGTGTGTGGGGGAGGGAGTCATAATGTAAAATTAGTGTCTCAAATCTATATAAAATTTGTACTTAGCCTAGGTGAGAAATTTAAGTAAAAAAAATGAGAAAGTATAAGCCTAGGAGTGTGATATATTGGTGAATTAATTGGCTGAATTTTAATTAAATTTCTAACTTAGGAAGGGATGCGGTCGAACAAACATTTAGTTTGCAGGCTAAAAGTTTTCCATATCAAAATGTACTGCATTAATGTGGTCACCTTAACACAACCAGCATGATTTTTTTCAACCTACTCGATTGATCATGTGGACAAGAATATCAGGCCTTTGACAGGTTCAGACTATATCTATACCTTTCTATGTTGCAGGCAAGAGAAGGGTACAAGGCTTGTGTTGATACTACGTCCTCATTGTTCAGGGGCAAGTGTTCTTTGTGTGAACACATTTAAAAGAACAATCTCTCGCCTTAACTTGAAATACATATTCCTTGATATTTTGCAGAAGAACCTACTCCATTACCACATGAAGTTAGTGGTAACAACAATTGTACCCATGTTGTGTACTAAAATTATGCCATTAGGTAGTGCACAATTTTAGTCCACAAGGTCACCTGTTTTGTCACTGGATGTGCCCCATTTGTACTTAAAACCTTTACATTGATCAATCAACAACACTGAAGAGAGGGATTGTTGAGGCCATTCACCGTTTGGACCTGTCTCTATTTAGACTGATATGCAGTATTGTTAGTGGGATGAAACAAACAAGAGCAGGGTGTTCTGAGGGAGGGTTAGTTTTAGGTTTAAGAGTGATTGTGTCCATTATGTGGTTGAAGGGGGGGGGCATTGAAGGGAATTGTGTGATTAAAGGGAACTATTTGTTTGATGCAACACTGTTTTTATCACTCCACTGTTGATGAGAAAGCATGTAGCATCAATATTGAGAGAAATTTTGAATTAGAGAACTACATACAAAACTAATTAAAGTCCAAAGGTAAAATTGAATTATTTTTGTACATATTTTTGTTTTATTTTTAATTTATCTTACATAAATTTTTTCATAAATAAATTCTTTACAATCTATGTCCAAAGAATATACATTTATTACAATTTTAACAAAGTGACATAACACTTTTTTTGCACATAACACTTGAAAACTGTATTTCATGCCTAAATGTCTTGCATTTAATCCTGAATTACTCAAGGTAAAGTGCTTAAGCCAAATTTTATAGATTTTTCAAGTCAAAATACATAAGACACAACCATATTTTATATTTAATTCACCTTTTCAGAAGTTCAGTATAACTTTATTTTACTCTTTGCCTAGGAATCATGCTGAAATGTTGGCAAGCTGTAACTCGCCAATGAAGCATTTTTGGACCTATGTTTATATAAGATTTTTTCATTATTTTTACCAGTATTTGTACTGTAGAAGTGACCTCATGAACCACCCCATACACTGTGAGGACTTCCTCTAACCAAGGTGATGGAGCTCCAGTGCATAAAATAACATGTTAACTGGGTGACACAAGTGTCGCCTGGTGAAGGTAGATGGTGGAGGAAAATTTGTAGGAAAAAAAATCATCAATTTAAGTGATATTCTTCAAACATTAAACATTTGATTTAATGCAAATTATCATGCTTTTTAAGCTTTATAAAAAGTACAAATATAGGCTTCGTTAACTGTAGAATTTATGATTCAAGGTCAAGTACATATATTGTAGTGATATGCAGTCAATGCAGAGTGATAAGTATAACATGCGGGGTGTGTTAAAAAAAATGTTGTACAATAAAATCGTTCTGAAATTTATTGTTTACTTTAAATATTTCGTTCTATCTACCTCAGTAAAAATACAAATCAAACTATCTTATCTTAATTCGTTTTTACTAAAGATAAAATAAAACATCTTTTTATTATAATAAAATCTTTTTATTATATATGTTAATGATATTTTGAATCAAACATTAAACTCCAAACTTCTTATGTACACTGACGATACCACAGCTATTATAAAAAATTATAATCCTAGTAACTTAGACCACAATTTAAAACGGGATATCGAAGGTCTAAAAGAATGGTTTACAGCAAATAATTTATTATTGAATGAAAGTAAAACAATGTATGTTAATTTCCATAACAATTACAAAAAAAGTGCTAAATCAAAATTCAGATTGTTGGACGGTTCAATGCTACTTCTTTATATTCCAAGTTCTTAGGTGTAAACATTGATTGTTCAGTCTCCTGGAAAAGTCACATTTCGCAAACAGAAACAAAGCTTAATAGATCGCTTTTTGTAATTCTTACTCTCTCTAAAATGGTAAATGAAGATATTCTTAAGATGGTGTACTATGCTTACTCTTAATCTAATTTGATCTACTGTATTGAATTTTGGGGTAATTCCACAGAAATAAACAAAATCTTTCGAATTCAAAAAAGAATAATAAGAATTATTGCGAAAGTCCCTCCCAATACATCATGTAAACAAATCTTTAAAAAGCGAAATATTTTAACTGTTCTGTGTGTTTACATATTTCAACTCCATTTATTGGTAAATAAACATATTACATTTTTCTCTGGACAGCCTAATGGTAATTATAAATTAAGAAATGAACACTTTTTAAATTATCCCACTCATAAAACTAGCCTTTTTGCTAACAATGTTTACTACGTGGGAATAAAAGTATGCAATAAGTTACCACTGGAAATAAAACTAGCAAAAACCAAAAATATTTTTAGAAATAAGTTGCTGACCTTTTTAAATACCAAATGTTTTTACTCAGTTCAAGAGTATCTGTCGTGATCTCTTTGTTGGTTTGTTTATCCTTTGTCATTTTAGTTAATTTAAAAAAACCGATACACATACGTGTGCATGTCTGTAAGTTTGTTTTGTAGGTTTAAGGTTTTAGTTATTAGTGAAATTGACATGTCATCTAGCATTAGAGTAATACTCTGTATCTTATGCTGTAATATGACTTTGACTGAATAAATAAATAAAAGCTTGGTTTCTTAACAAAATATTCTTACAAATATGTTAAGAAATCACAATATGCAAAACATCTGAAGAATGCCAAAATAAGGCTTAATTCACGTTTTGAGGCTTCAAAATATTACATTCTTCCAAGAAGGATCTTGGATCATTAATTGAAATAGGGGGTTTCCGTTATTTAATATCTCCTGGGCCATGTGTATTCGCCGCCACAGTGAAAATCTGTTAAAATATACTCTGTGGAGCTCTCGTTTTCTGAAAGCACTAAATTAGACAGATCGTTAATTCCAAAACCATTTTTACATTACTCAGAGCAGTTATTCTTTTCCAATACTTCTGTTCAGAAACAGTCTTTTAAACAACACTGAACACATATAGGATGTTCCGATTTTGGCCTTAACGTCCACCTTTCTTCTTGCCACCATTGACAAATAATGAAAGGTATGTATGACCATGTAGAAAGAGAGCATTTTACTTTACTTTCTATCACTGTTTTCAAAACTAAAATCTTTGTGATGTCTGGCTTTAGTTCTGTGGATTTTAATTCAATGTGACTTTGAACTCTTCGAGGTTGATGAAACAAATCTATGTATGAGAAAAATTCTCGCATTGTAAACATAAAAACATATACAGCAATGTAATTTTTTTCTTGTAAACTCCCTCCTCTACCACCGCTCTGCTTGCTACTTCCTGCTTTGGGGAGATAAGCTCTGGTCACATTTACATTGAGGGACACTTCAAACATCAGGAAGGCCAAACATCCAAAATATACTTTGTAATATTTTGCATGTATGTAATATCCTATTGTAGCTCAGGAACTAAAGTTAGACTATTAGCTTAAAGGACGATTATGAATCATAATAAAATTAAACACAGGATCAAAAACAATATTATTAATAAAGCACATTTACTTAAACACAATAATTTAACATTTTAACAAAATAATTTGATATTAAAACACGTAATAATTGAAACATGTTTCAATTTTGAATTTAAAATTTACTGAACATAATAAATTAAAACTGAAGAATCCCTCTGCTTTAGTTGTTGATTCTTATGTCTGTAAACGGACTTCTCTTTTTTATGCACTTCTTCGGACTTATACCTCTCTTCCTCTGTTGACTCTTAGCTCTCTTCGGCTTTGGGCTTTGAGCTTTTTTGAGCTGTTGACTTAGAGCTGTCTGGGGCTGGACTTCAGCTTGGGGTCTGATACGACCCAGTAGTCCTAAAAATAACACGTTAAATGCTTAGAAGTAAAATATTTTTATTGTCGGAAAAAAATAATAATATTTTTAATATCTCTATATTAAATATAATCTGTCAGTATAGGAAAAATGCAAATAATGCCTTGGTATTAAAATACCAATAAAACCAATACTTCACTCCCACACACAAATATAACTGAAACTAGTCATTCTTAAAGGACTAATTCAATTTTTTCATGCAGTTTATCCAACCTTAACTTTTAAGATAAATCACCTATGCATTGATTTTTCTTCCTATTCCTTGTTTTGATTAGCAAACGCCAGTGGCGTATATACACATTTTTTTCGGGGGGGGGGCTGATTTTGGTTAAGCAAGTATTACCAAGACACATTACCGGGGGGTCCGGGAGTACCCCCCGGGAAATTTTTCAAAAAGTAAACTCATGGAGATGTCATTTTACGCTATTCTAGCTCCTACAAAATTGGGATAATATTATGTTTTAAGTTAAAATTATATATGTTTATAATGTACACAATTACACCGATATTATTGTTTAGAAATATTAATACATTCAGACTAGCTTCCAGTTTGTAAAATAAATTAAGATCCAAGATGAGTCTATTGTTTTAGTTTTCAAACATATCAATCCCCGCCCATGATATGAATTATAGGCCCTAACTATTTTTAAAGTTATATTTATATCTTTTTATTTTTATATTTATTTAGGGAAAAAGAAATCAGAATAAGACTAAAAAATAAATAAAAACAATAACACGTTAAAGAAATTTTACTTACATTTTGTAATATTAAATATTATGTCAGCTCTGAACAAAATCATAACATATTTACACTTTTGACTACTGTAAATCAATCAATAGTTCTGTCTTGCCACTTGCCGTCCCGAATGCATGGATCTGAAATCGCTGATGGCATGCAGTGAACTAAACTGCACTCATTTAAACAAATTGCGTTTTTTATACTAGAAATCAGTTAGCACGATAGCAGCTGGTATGCACGATGAATAACAAATAAAAATGTGATGAACATTTTTTTTATTTATGGATAAACAAATATTTATTTTTGTATATTTCGGGGGGGGCCGAGGGGCCCCCCATATATACGCAACTGGCAAACGCTGATTTACACATTGAATACAATAAAAAAAAATCATATGTTAAATGTTTTGTAAAACCATATCATATGTTTTGGTTAATGTTTGATAAAAATTTTAAATAATTTCTTTCTAAAGTAGATTAGACATATAATACACATCCCATAGGAAATATTTGACACAATAACCTCAAATTTAATAATAAAGAGAGACCTGATATGCTTTCTGTTGACTGAACACAACGGTTTTCCATAATTTAAAAGGTTGTTAATTAAATTGGTTTAAGAGATTTACAGTTTCAGATTACTCTTTCCACAGTCAATTTAGTTTTTACCAAAACTAGGTGTGGAGGTGTGGATCAGACCAAGGGCAATTGATGTCTCATATTTGTTAGTGCCTTTCTTGATTAGTTGATCTTCCTTACGTTTATTTTGATTACATGATAAACTGAATATATAATGTTAACACTTTGGGACCGAATGACTATATATCGTCATTTACGTTTTTTCGCTTGAGACCAAAATGAGGAAAAATATGGTCATTACTAAAATTCACGTTGAGGACCGAATAACGATATCCTGTCATTTGAAGTTTGTTATATATAACATCCGATTTATCGCTTACGATAACTTGTACGTCTTTGGGATGACACGCAGACGTTCGAGAATGCTTTTTTTTAACGTTTGGAGCAGCTTTTGGAATAAAACGTCAATGAAAAGAACTGACAATTATAGACAGAGAGTAAATTTTAACAGATGAATCTGACAGTATTAACAAAATATTTCAAAATATATATTTTTTTTATTTTCAATCCGATTGTTATAATTTTTTCTGTGTTTGTATGTGATTAAGTTTAGACTTCAATAACACAGTTTCCTACAGGTAAAATATTTTTTGTTTACGAGCTGTATTTTTGTATGAGCGTACAAAACAATAAATAAATAAATTTTCTAAACAAAATACACTTTTTTGGCAAAATATAAATATTTTAAAATTGGACATTTATTTTGATAAAGTACTCAATTACAAACATTCTGGTCAATTACAAACATCTTTATTAGAACAGATTTTATAAATAAATGTAAAAAGAATTGCATATCCCCAAATCTTCAGCCTAAATATTTTACATCGCACTGGAAAAGTGAGGGAAAAAAGGTCCCACTTTTTTAATTTTTTTTTTCTGTCATTAAAGGGTTAAGGACATGATCTGATTAATGTTTTAATGAAGATACAGAGAAAACTACCAAGATATCAGCAATGAACTTGTGCCACATACAACTATTTCCGTGTATTGTTTGAAAATATAATTTGCCTACCTATTTAATGTCTGTGCATTCTTCTAAAACCACTGGTTACTATTTTATATATATATATATATTACTATATATATATATATAATATATATATATATAATATATATATATAGTAAATATATATAGGTAAATAGTATCAGTACTTATGATATAAATATGTATAATATTTATATATTATGTATACATATAGTGTATCATGACTGTGCATCTATTCATGTGGGGTTGAGTTCGGAAACTCGGGATGTTAAGACTGGAGTGGTTTGGGTTTGGTTCTGTAGTATAAGTTTCAGCCACACTTCTAGTGAAGAGATGTTTACCATCGTGACGCTAGATACAAGACAGATGCAAAGTACATTTTTTATTTGTTTGCCTTGGCACAAGATGGATGATTTTATTTTCATCTATCTATCATACCTGATGCAAAATTCAATATTCACCACGTTAGACATGTCCAGTACCTTAGGCAAGGAAGGCTACTTTTTTTAAGTTTGAGGATTCAAATATAAAATCAGATATAAGAAAACAATTTGAAATCTTTACAAATATTTCAAGAAACAAAATAGTTCTACAAACCATATTTGAAAAACAGAATAACCAGGGCCAGATTTCTAAATAGGCTGAAAAGGCTGCAGCCTAGAGCGGCAAATTTTAAGGGGCGGCACTTTGGCACTTTACTAAAAAATTGAAAATATACATTTATATTATTTTAAAAACAGAAACTTCATTAGAAATTATTTTTACGTATTATTTTACGGAAATGGAAATATGTTTATTCTATTATTCTTTTCTTTTGATAGCATACGGTAATTCGAATTTACTCCCGACAGATAATGTTGTAGCACAAATTTTCATAATAACGTGTTATTTGGTCTGACAACACTGCAAGAGTGCAAGGCGCAAGCACAGTGGTTCGATCTGACAACAATGTAAGTTTGTAAGCCGAGTGAGTGATTCGATCTAACATCACTGTAAGCCAAGTCAGTGTCAATCTCGGTACGCTATCGTCACTACAAACTTTCCTAACCTCTCTTGCTCTCTTGTTTACGTTTTGGTGAAACATTGTTAGTCGGTGTTATTGGTGATAAATACAGTATTATTTTTGTTTTTTCTTGTCCTGCTCCTGTGTAGTTATGATTGTGTTGTGATTACTGGCTTAAATTATTCAATTAAAGAAGATACAGTTCATTATGAGTGACAATAGGAAGAGACTCAGTGGTCCCGAGTACAAAAAACGATCAAAATTGAAACTTTAAGAACAAGAACGTGTTCTGAAACAAACAAAAAAACTTGATTTGTTTTATAAAACGAATGTTTTGCCAGTGGAGGAGAAGAATGATAATGAAAACGAAGGGAAATCAGAAAGTGCTAATGTTTGTGTTGATTGAGTAGGGGACGACTATGCTTTTACTGGACCAAGTTGTTCCAAAACAGGTGTGTTACCAGAACCTACTGAAATAGAAGTAAGTTCGCAAACATTTTTTAACACATTAGATAAGGATCCAGCCTCATGGATCCTAGACGATGTTACTAGAGATTTAATAGCAAAAAATGGCTTTGACCAAAACATAGATTTGGATTTCACTAACAGCTTAAGAGAGTACAAAGATCAAAAGAGATATTTGACTAAATCTCTCTTTAAACGAAAGTTAAAAAATGGAGAAGTCCATGAAAGGAAATGGATGATTTTCTCCAAAAGTAAGGGATCAGTTTTTTGTGGACCTTGTTTAGCATTTAACAGCAAAGAAAGGTCACAATTTGATGGTAAAGATGGCTTCAAAGATTGGAAAAATGGAGAATATCGGGCAAATCACCAAGAAAATTCACCAATAATAATAACTCTAAAATCAAGAGGAATTGCTCTTAACCGTGTTGACAGTATGCTTACACAACAACTAGACAAAGAAATACACTATTGGAGAAATGTTTTAACAAGAGTTGTAGCGGCCGTTAAGGCCCTCACATCAAGAGGCCTCACTTTAAGAGGTGACAATGAGGTAATTGGTTCTAATAGGAATGGCAATTTTTTGATGGCCTTAGAGCTGATATCCGAGTTTGACCCATTCTTAGCAACTCACATCGAAAAATACAGTAATTGTGGTAGTGGCAACACAAATTATCTCTCTTCCAAGACTTGCGAAGAGGTAATTGAGTTAATGGCTCAAAATGTTAGGCAAGTCATTTGTGAAGAGTTGAAACAATCTAAATACTTTGCTCTCATCATAGACTCGACCCCAGACTTGTCACATGTAGACCAGTTAGTCCTTGCTGTTAGATATGTTACAAGTGACGGTGGGCCATGTGAAAGATTTCTTACTTTCATTCCATCAGCGGGCCATAAATCAGTATAAATGTTTAAGAGTGTGATGAATGAGCTCGAAAATCTGAAAATAAACATTGATGACTGCAGGGGACAATCGTTTGATAATGCTTCAAATATGGCCGGTGTTTACAATGGTCTGCAAGCAAAAATAAAGGAAAAAGCTCCTTTAGCTTTATTTATCCCATGTGCGGCACATTCCCTAAACCTTGTTGGATCGTCTGCTGCAGAATCTTGTGGAGAAGCATGCAAATTTTTCCTGTTGCTTCAGGAAATATATGTATTTTTTACGTGCTCTACAAAGCGATGGGAATGTTTAACAAGCGTTATGAGTACATCGTATCAGAAGAAGACAATTAAAAAAGTGTGTCCTACTCGATGGTCAGCTAGAGATGATGCATGCCAGAGTTTACGAGAGTCTTAGGAAGAAGTACACATTGCTTTGACAGAAATAGCCAATGACTCAACAGAAAAAGCAACGACTAGATGTGAATCCCAAGGAATTCTTCGAAGATTAGAAAGGTTTGAAACCGCTTTCATGGTATGTTTCTGGAGCACCGTACTTCATAGAATTCATAAAGTTAGCAAAGCAATACAGAGTGAAACTGTAGATGTTTTATCAGTGACAAATTTATATGGTTCTCTAGAAGAATATTTCATGGAACAGAGAAACCATTTTGATGACTTCGAGAAATTGGCTATGGATATAGATGTAGCCAAAACTACATCTTCTTATGAGAAAGACAACAAAAGACAACCAAAATGAAAAGTTTGGGCTGACGAAGACCAAAGTGGTGAAGTAAACTTTACCGGCAGGGATGATCTTAGAACAAATACGTTTTTACCAGTTATAGACTCTTTCGTTTGTGAATTTAAGAAAAGAAAAATGGCCTATACTGTGTTTCAAGACAGATTTTACTTCTTAACTCAGTTGTGTGAGTGTGATAACAAGACTGATCAGATGGACATGGAAGAGACATTGAGAAAGAAGGCGACCAATCTAAACCACATCTACACAAATGATTTGGATTCTGATTTTACTGAAGAGTGCATACACTTCCAAAAGCACTGTGCTGTGGGGAATGATCAAGCACCAGGAAAATCGTTAAAAGAAATTTTGAAATTTCTAAGATTTAACTCCCTAGAAGATGTGTACCCTAATTTGGACATCGCTTTAAGGATAAGTTTGTGCATACCTGCTACAAATTGTGCTGGAGAACGTAGTTTTTCCTGCCTTAGAAGAGTTAAGAACTAGTACTTCTGAACAAAGGTTAAACTCCCTTTCTTTACTGTGTATTGAGGCAAATACAACAAAAACACTGTCATATGAGGACATTATTAATGAGTTTGCCATTAAAAATCTCGTAAGAAAACTATGTTGCTTTGAACATATACAAAAGTATAGAATGTACTTAAGCCAAACATTCAACTGTATTGCGTTTGTACAATTATTCATGTTTGTATTATGTAAGCCTGTGTAACATATATATTTAATGTCAATAAATAAACCAGTAATGAACTATTTTTTATGTTTTTTTAGTTTTACACCTGAGCACAATTTAATTTGAATAAATGTATCTATCATTTGTTTTATAAAACGAATGTGTATAATAAATAACATATGAGTATATTAACTGTGAGTCTAAAATTGGGGGGGGGGGGGCGGCAATTGGATTTAGCCTACAGGTGGCATACTCCTAAATCCGGCTCTGAGAATAACAACTACCTTTAGACAAGCACAAAACATTATTTACTGTAAAAATCACTTTCCAAGCTTGCATAACTCAGACACTATAACATAGTAATTAAAACAGAATGTATCTATGGAGCTGAGACTTTAGTTTTAAAAGGAAATGTTAACAAACACAGTTATCAAAGAGACAGAAAGATTATCAGAAAAATATTAGGTTCATTAAATACTTACTTGTGTTGTCCATCATTTATCAACATTTATAAAGCTATTTATAATAGAATTTATAGACCTGTGAGTAAAAGGGAAAGAGGACAATATACTGATGAATAATGAAAATCAAAGTATGGCCGAAACAGAATCAATTAAATGGATTGTTGCAATAAAATAAGACTGAAAAGCAGCAGGTATAAAACAAACTTACATTTAAAACAGGAACACTTTATTGATATGTAGGTATGTGAGTGACAGGAAAAATAATTGGAACAACCTGGTCTAGTGAAAGAAATAACTTGTTAAGTAAGAATAATAATAAGGGCAGTAGAATTACGGTACAAAGGACAAACAGAGAGCTAAAAAGTCATCTCTTAAAACTAATCCTTATATATGAAGAATTGAAATTAAATCAAGCCTTACAGTTTAAAAAAGTCAAAAATCATTTGAGTTTAAAAATCATTTTATTGACGCTTTTAATTAGTGAAGAATTACATGTGTCGGTAAAGAGAAAGGCCAACCGTTCAAAACAGCTGTGACCGTCCTTCAGTCTGGTTGGGATCATGTGTGAAAAATAATATGTACAGCAAACAAAGATTACAAATCCATATAGATCAGGTGACCATATTTTCAAGGCTAGTCCTGAAGTAATTAATTAATGTCGATCCTTTTGGCAGTAACACATCTCTTTGAGGCCAACAACCCTCTTCTCTTATTGCTCAGTGCACATGCAACCAAGCGTGTCTTTGTTTTTATAGAGGCGCTGGATAGAGTATTAAGTATCTCAAATACCACTTTCAGGCAGTAGTTTACTAAGGGCTGAGGAAGGTAAGTTTGTTATCAGATACTATTTGGCATACTTTGCCCCTCAAAACTAGCACTACATATGTATTGTCAATGGCTGATTTGCCTCTTAGTCCCAGGTCCTCTTCACTTTATTGAGCAAGTAATTGATATAAGCAGCGATGTCAATTGTTGGTCCAAGTTCATCCCTAAATGTCTGGCTTCCAAGAACAAATTAAGTTTAAAACCACTAAAACATTTCATCATTCCCAGATATTTGGGGTTAAGTGTTAGAGAGAACTTCACAGTCCTAACTTTGCCCCTTTAATAAAGTCATTTTTCGTTTAATTTTATTTCATATCCCTTAACGGTGAATTGAACTATAACTGTTTTAAAAGGGTTACGAATCTTAAGGCAATTTCTAAAACATCAGTTGTAATGATACGGAAACCTTTGTTGACTATTTTTGATATAGTTTATGGGATTGTCTTTGAAGAAGAATACATCGTCAGCATATTCTCGAATGGAATACTATTTTGGCTTTTTGTTGGCGATTAACAACAATGAACATGCAGATGAGTGCTGAGAGCTCTTCAAAGAGGAAACCCTTAAAATTTCTATTATTTATTGCAAAATTAACATCAAATTGAATTGTTTTGAACTCGTCCACAACAAAGATAAGATACATTTGCTCTTGATTTCATACCCTCCTTTGTCTTGAATAATGCGACTTGTTGTCGAAAACCTCTCAACATCAAAAGAATATACCAAGAACAATTCCTGTTTTGTCATTAAATCATCAACTCTCAGAATTTCTCTACTTTTAAAGCATTTGTCATTGTGATATATGCTAGATTTATTCCAATTTTATTACACTGTTTTACATGAGTTACAAATCTAGAGAACATTCATTATTTGTTAAAGCTGAACAACACAATAGTTCAAAACAAATATACATATTATAAATTTTATTTATTTTTTTTAACTTCACTAGCCAGTTTACATGGGCTTGCAAGCCTGTGTGTGGACTTTATTAAACGAGTGAAGTACTGACCATTAGCTCAGTGGGGATTCGAACCTTGGACCCTGCCCTCCGCAGTTCCAAGCCTTAACTACTGAGCCACCACGCCGGCAAGGAAATACTATAAAAAACATGCTTAGCTTATATATTGATAATATAATTCCAGATTTACCTGCTAATCTTCCTACCACACCCTTTACGAAATCCCAGGTCATCCAGATAAGTGCAAAAAGGACTGAAACAAGATTAGGAGTTAGCATTAATCCTAAATAAAAAAATAAGATACTATACAAAAAACTATACACTTTTCATCTCTGCAAATACTTAACAAATGAGCTAATGTGTTTCTCCCAGCGTTTAACTTTATCCATAATTTATGGCTATATGATAAACAGATTTGCAAAGGCTACAGCCAGACAAGAGAGGAGCTCAGATCATAATTACAGTATATTGCCTTAGACCATGTGGCATGGGCCTAATATACCAACAGAGTCATACTTTGAAAGATGCCTTTGTTTCATATATATTTTATTATTCATCCCATTAGCAATGTGGTATATATAGGGTTTTTGGGAGCTCTTTAGCCAAACTTTGGGATTTAGTCCTGGACATGAAAACAAACGAAAAATGTCATGTAACAGTACGGTCTATCTCACTTTGTTAAGGCTGTTTGGTCAAACAATTTTTTTTTATTTTTTCAATTGGAATGTCTTTATATTAGCTATTAATTGCCTTGCAAGTAGTTCTTTCAAAAAATTATGTTTATAGTAATTAGTTATCCATCACATTAAAGATGCGAATTTCGGCTTTCTTGGTACATACAGAATAAAGAAACTATTTTCCCGATTATTCCCAAATTTTTAAAACAGACCCTCACAGGACTGGCCTTGCACATTAGTTATTTTAAATTATGTAATTTTACTGCAAATTAGCCAATTTGATTTTAAATAATTAATGTTATATGTTTGTTTTAATTTTATTACAACGAGAAATACAGTGTCATGTTTGGCATTTTATGCTTTTTAATATTACACAATTTACAAAATTGATTAACTTTATAAACTCAACTGGGATATGTACTTTTACCAGCATGTTATATTACAATACAATCGCTACGCACATATATAGCGAGACACAGCACCCGCACCCGTAAGATCGTACTTCAATGACTTCCTGCAATTATACCCCACCCATCCCAGGGGAGGAGGTGGGGTCAGTGTTTGTGAGTGAGTACCTCATGGTTAGACGTAAAGCTAGTGCGCGTAGCGGATTTAATTTGTCCCTAATACTGGCCGAACCACCTTAACTGTCTGTCCGTATGTTTGGGATTAAAAAAAAAAATAATATCTCAGGAACCATAAATGTAAATTTTTCATACTTAATAAGGCTGGTTGCACCTAACCGTTAAATGATTTTTGATATTTTTTTCAACCGTTTGGAAATAGCTTACTATCAGTGAGCTATCAGTCTTTAGGTCTTACTGAGTATGCAAAATTTGAAACCTGTGGCATTTATGGTTCTTGAGTTATTATATTTTTTATAAAAATCACAAACATATGAACAGAGGGTTAACAAAATGAGATAAACCATACTGTTATATGACATTTTTTGTTTATTTTCATATCCAGAGCTAAAACCCAAAGTTTGGCTAAAGAATTCCTAAACACCCTTTATGAATGGAAATTTCATATTTTCACTGGGTTCAATAACCAATTTGAAAAAAAGCTTCCTTTTATATTTTACTACACAATGAATTACATTACTTACCATGGAGAATGATCCAATTTATAAACACGATAAATGATCTAATTTGTAGACTCATTTTACTATGTAGGCCATGCAAGTAGACTCATATCAGTTGAAAATGGTTGAAAGTTACTTTTAGTTACCATATAATCACTCACTGAATAGACTTATACCATTAGACAAGAGCATATGAGTTATTTTAAGATCAAGTTAAAAACATTTAAGGATCTCTTATTTTACCAGGTGAAGTTAAGTCTATGACGCCCCCTTTCTTATACTTAACATAGCAACTAATGGTTTAAGTTGACATCCGAACCACCACTCAGACAGTCACCTATCCAAGGGACAGCCACGCTCTATGTTGCTTGACACAGTTATAACAAGGCCACTCACATTACTATGTAGGCCATGCATGTGGACTCATACCAATAGACAAGTAATTTTAAGTTACAGTAATACAGTGATCAACCTGAACGGCCATACAGAGGAAAAATACCACTGTGCATGTATGAGAGGGTGGGTAACAAAATACCACTGTATTTGTATTGGTCTGGTATGAAAATAGCAGGTTGGGTTCCATCGAAATTTCTTATCATTCCCGCCTCCTTAAATAGACCAGTTTTAATGAAATGCTTAATATGAAGAAACATTAGCCACACATGATCAACCTGGGTAAGCTACTCATGATCAATTTGGGCAGCCACCCATGTTCAGCCTGAGCAGCCACCCATGTTCAACCTGGGTAAGCTACTCATGATCAATTTGGGCAGCCACCCATTTTCAGCCTGAGTAGCCACCCATGTTCAACCTGGGTAAGCTACCCGTGATCAATTTGGGTAGCCACCCATGTTCAACCTAGATTAGCTACCCGTGATCAATTTGGGCAGCCACCCATGTTCAGCCTGAGCAGCCACCCATGTTCAACCTAGGTTAGCTACCCGTGATCAATTTGGGAAGCTACCCATGTTCAGCCTGAGCAGCCACCCATGATCAATTTGGTTAAACACTAGGCAACAGTAGCCACACATGATCAAACTGGGAAGCCACTCGTGTTAAATATGGGTAAGCATTCATCAACTTGAATAGGTAACCTGTGATCAACCTACGTAGACAGACACCTGTAATCAAATTGAGTAAAGTCACCCATGATACCATATTACATTTTTAAACTTGGCGTTTCCTAACCACTTACAGATAAGTTAGCTTACATATAAGCTGAAAAAAGTATATGACATGATTGCATTGAATATTGAGAGACTGTCAGATATTTATTTATCTTTTTCAAATAAATCAAAACATTCGATCATTCTATTGGTTTTGGAGATTCAACATTTTTATCAACTTGCAAAGTTGTATTGAAAATTGCTACATTTAATTTTTTTTTAGAATATGGCAATTTTAGGGGTTGTATATCAAACATTTACAAGATCCTTTAGAGAGGTTATGGATAACATAATGGAATTTTTTTAGCAAAACCACCAACGAGCTAAGCGAGTTATAATAATACGCAGCCACATGTGTTACCCCCTCTCTCACTGATCTCTATATAAATTCCAAAGTACATATAGAAATGTTAGAAAATGAAATGTGGTGATTTATATTGTATCAATATGTTTAAATTGGATGTTAAATTATCTACAGAAATGGCTGTTTATATTCTTTCTGCAAATCACCCAGCCCTGGTATGACATTATTAATTTTATGTCTTGAAATATAAGAATTAAAAGATTTGTATACCGATTTTGACCAAAATTATTAAACTGACAGATTTATTTTAGAAAATTAACATAACTTTCATTATACATGCTGAAGTAAATATGATCAAACATATAGAATATATAACAGAATGGTTGGTTGTGACTTCAGAATATGTACTGATAGTCATCATAGACTCAACAAAAAACATTTGAGAGCTCTATTAACTATCCTAGACAATACAGCCTTTTACTCACCATGTTTGATGGGGACCCTTCAAATGTGTGTGTATGGAGAAGTACAATTTTTAACCATACTCAGTATTTGATTGTCATTCATTTATATTAAGAGACTCTATAATTCCTATATATTTTAGCTTTGTTCCTTTATTTCGTGATACGAATCACAATTTATTTTTTATTAGTATAGCTCACCATTAGGGTATTTGAAAAAGATGAATTTCATCTCCATTCCCTTACTTATCAAAAACTGTCCGTTAAATAGGCCTATATTATTATTATGATTTGTATTCCTTCTTAAGACGCCAATCATAAAAAATTACCCAATATGTACTGTAAATAAGTGTGAAACAAAATTTTTCCTCAGGAAGTGTCATTAGTTAATATTCCAACACGAAAAGAATAACCTAAAGACTACAAGTAAGGAGTTTCTATGGGTAGGAGATATTTTCTTTGCTGGGTATGTCAACAACAGTGAGGAATGCTTTGTGAATATATCACTCAGGTCTAGATCTAATTATCTTCGTTTAAGATAAATTTTATAGACATATATTTTGTATTAAGACCTATTATTTCATCAGAAAATTTAAAACGCTTACGATTAGTGAGTCAGTCTCATCAGTAAAATTACTATAGACCTATGTACACATTCAATTCGTTAATTTTATATACTGAACTAAAATGTCACTAACTTTAAATATCTAAACATAAGTTATTACACTTTGTGAATAACATGAAGGTATTTCAATAAAAATCAAATTAAATACAATAGGAATACTCACAAATGGCAATAAGAAATGCTATGAAAATCATAAAGCTTTTTTCCATTCTTGCTTTCAAGATATCTTCAATTTCCATTTTAATTTCAAAATTATTATTTTGCTTTTAAAATAATTATTACAGTTGTTTATTTATTGAAATTGTATTTATATATTAGTATATTATAGGCCTAAAGTTTATAAGATCGAGTTTGCTAATGAACGCCTTCTTATAACGAGTTTGTTAAAGGAAAATATCAAGTTCCGGATTATAACAGTAAGGACGTTTAATTATCAGATGACCGGATATAAATAAGAACCTTGACCATTATGACAAGCTGACATTTTTCCATGTAGTTTTTCTGTTGCGTGCATCTAGTTAATTGGTTAAACTTGATCATAATTGTACGATATTTACAGTGCATCAGACGAACAAATTAATTAATTTCTCTATTTCCTACAATATTTGAAGAAGATTTTTGTTTCTAATATGCATAAAAGCACATGAATCTGGTTCACTCACGCAGTTCTATTCTCTTATTTTTCCAAGTAACAAAACAAATAAAAGTAATGTACAACTTCATACACTATTTATTTATTTACCTACGGTGACCAGTATTTCACAGTTAGGTTAGAGACTTATAAGAATGCAAGACGGCAAACATAAACCCAAATATATAGAATATAACGATAGACACTGTGTCTTATTACTAAATATTGTACTGTACAGTAACAAGAAACTGAAACATAATAACAGGATGAATAAATCTAATTTGCATGTAATACAACATATTTTAACAAGTACAGTAGTAATAGCTATATAAAAATAAATAACAACAATGCAAGAAAATAAAGAACATTCGGCAAAATGCAGAACTCAAGAAAACTAAAAGTGGATCAATCAATTAAGTATATGTCAATGTTGCGTAGGCCTACTTGACACTAACTTCAGGACCTCCAGACTCACAGCTCTCTTGTATCAGACACTAATAACAAGTCCACATTGAATGTGACTCACAGATAGCCCGGAAAAGTCTGGAGATGCCAGTGTGGTAAGAGTAATAAGTTGGCGTAAAACCCCGCTGATCTAGATAACATCGTATTGCAGGCGATCAATGCACATGACAAAATTAGATCTAGTTTAAACACTTAAAGACAATGACAGTACATATATAAATACTATGATTCATATTGGGAAACAAACTTAGAGTAAGGAAGTGAATCTCCCTCTAGAATTAACTGAACTTCCTTCTGAGTAAACTAAATACTGTATAGAAATAATAATAACAATGGACTAGTATAAGTAATAGTTAATCTTTTTTCTGTAGTGAATTGTGAAAATAATTCTATTTAAATTCACATTAAAATTCAAGCATGCTCTTGGTGTGTTTTAATATTTATTTTTCCTTTTAGTGGATACAGGTAGCAGCTACTTAATTTGAGACTGAGGAAAGCGCCAGTGTCAGGAAAAAAAGGTTTTTTTCATATTTTAACATTTTCTTTAGGTGTGTTTTCCTTAAGTCCTTATCGGATATATCCTATCAATTGGCGAAGCAGGCTATGTACTCCAGGCACGGATTTAAGGGGGGGGGCGATCGCACCCCCCAAACGGAAAAAAGCAAAAATGTACCTACACGCTTAGAATAAAATGTTAATAAAATATTTGATTTACCGTCATGAAAATAACATTAGTAATTGTTACCGTCTTAATAATATTACAGTATATATAATATTCGGATGTAAAGTCTGAGTTTGTAGAAAGGAGAATTTCCGAGTCGTCGGTTGGTAATTGGTAGGCCTATATATTTTCGCCGGCAACACTGCGTGTCTAGCGCCGACGTAGTGGCGAGACGCCGAGAGACTGATTGACAGACGACATTGATTTGATAGTTGAGTTATTATATTAATGGTTGTGTAATGAATGTGTTAAATGTAACTCTACACAGTTAACTATGTTTAACTATGTCCAAACTATGTTTAAGTTGTTGCTCATTGAACTGTTTCCATAAAATTTTAACAATACAACATTCCAATGGAATCCATTTTATTATTTAATAGTTGTGATATTAAATGTATATACTTAAATGCTATTTCGAAGTTGTACAATTTATTTTGAAATTACATCAGGAAACTACCCCAGGGGTTCTAAGAAGTATCAATGGCAATACCTATGGCAATACCAATTTGACAATTAATTGTTTAAACTAGTGTCAATCAGCTGTAGGAATAAATTTATGCCAAACTTATTTTCGATTACAGAACTTAGGTATTCTTCTATATTTAAACCCTAAAAACACCCCCCAAACTGCTAAAAACAGTACTTCTAGGACGTTAAAATAGCAAAAATTTTCCGGGGGTGGACCCCCGGACCCCCCGCCTTACTGGGGGGTATTCCATACCCCTAGACCCCCCGGCAGGTTCGCCCCCCCCCCAATTCACTGCTCTGGATCCGTGCCTGATGTACTCTGGCCTATTCTGCAATCCTACCTAGAAGGTATAATAGAAGGTCTATGCTACAATGCAGCATTCGTATAGTGTTTACGATATGTTGAAGGCGTTCCTTTACCTGCGCTATACTTTTCACAAATGATTCCTTTGCTTGAACTGTTTCCTGTAGATTTGTATTTGATAATCAATCAAATAGTTTTATGTAAATTAAAATGAAAAGGAAATTACTATTTAATTAAAAATGTAATGAAACACTTTTAAAATTAACTTCTATTTTTATAAGAGACTTTGAATAATATAAACCAGTTTTTATCATAAAGCGAATACTTATTTGTTTTACGCTTTCGAAATTGTTAAATGTCATGCAATCGTCAACATAATATAAATTTAACATATAAAAATGTATTACAATTCTGAAATTAAACAATAAATGGTAATCCACCCCACATTAAAATACATATACTTTCAACATTCATGCAGCCACAATCACATTGCCTTCCTGTCCTGCTATTTAATCTTCCCAGCGACTCATTATAAAAATTAGCATAATTTGTTATATTTCAAATGGACGGTAAATATTGGGATTTGTTTTATTGTGAAGTGTCACTTGAGTGTGGGCAATATTACTGTGTCTGCCAAGCAGAGCCGTATTTACAGGGAGGCTTGACAGGCTATAGCACGAAGCGGCAATTTTTAACACAAACTTTTCGGTGGCGATCCAAAAGAATTAAGAATTTAACGATTTACTAATATTTATGTATTTTCCTCCTTTAATGGATACAACGTCCGTCCATGGCAAAATTCTGTGGAATACCGTAACAAAAATTAAATTAATTAAAATTGAAAAAACTTACCTCAAAATTAAAGTTCAAAATATGAATGTTTATGCAATCCGTAAGTGTTGTCACTAGCGCTTCAGGCGTTGAGCGGAGTGGCAAGTCAGGTAACTTACCACTGTCAGGCAAACCAATTAAACTGTTACACTCACAGATCACAGCAAGTGTTGTGTGTTTTTACTGTTGTTGTTGTATTGTGCAAAATAATGGTTTAGAATATTATATTTATTTATTATATTGGAACGTTCTAAAGACGGCAAAATTGTAAATTCGGCCCTGATGCCAAGATGATACCTCAGAAATAATATCCTAGCGCGATTTATTTTAACGTAAAATGTTAATTTTAAGATTTAATTTTAAAACATTAAAATAATTAGAATAAATATCTAGGCCAACTCAATACTGCACACGTGGAAGATAGCGCATGCAATGTGCAGTTAAGCATGAACGCCAGAGGACACCTCCTGCCACACAGAGAGTAAGTAAGCATGCTAACATAGAAAAAATAATAACTTTATATTTAGAAAACAAGAACACAGTATGTTTTATTTAATAAATTTCTGTCTTATCCATAAAATATTGCACAAATGCCCCAATATTGCATGAGTAATATGAATACATTTTGATTTAAAGTTGTATTCTTTTTCTTCAGAGTGTCAAGCCTACTGTCCTTCTTCGAAATTAGCATTAAAGATTTACCTTATTTGACGACTTGCCTTATTTTTAGTAAGTTTAAAATGTAGACTATTCTTTCTCGTTTATCTTTCCTTCAAATTTGTTCTTTTGGAGTTTGAATATGGCTCTCCCCGTCCTTACAGATTGTTTTCTTCGATTTTTCTGCATCTCTTAGCTTTAGAATGGATATTATCACTTAACTTCATATCCTCAACTTAACTTACAGTCAAAATTAAATTCTTGGGTAAGAAAGTTTTACTTTTTGAGGAATTTTTGTTATGTTCTTTTATGAAATCTATATTATGGTCTTATACAATCAAGATTACAATATGCAATTGTTGTTTGGGGTGGAGCAAGTAAAAAAAGATGGAAAGTATGAGAAAATTACAAAATAAGTTTATCAGAATTATATTTAAAAAAAACAAACGTGTGAGTCGTCGTGTCTTTTATTTGTACAGCTGAAAATACAACCCTTACACCATTTGTTTATTTTTAAAACACTGAGATTATTTTACTACAGGAGTGGTGACAAGGAATCTACGTGTTCACTACAACACTAGAAGTAAGAGTCAACGACTGTTTATTAAACCTAAAGCGAACAAATATATTTCTAAACAATTGCCATTGTTTCTAATACAATTATTGATAAGAATATGTTAAATTTATTATATTACTACGTACTAATTTATTTGATGTATTAAATGTTAAAGTTAAGATGGACCCCGCTGACAAGTATTATTTGTTACTTAGCGAGGCCACAATTATGTAAAATTTTTGGAATAAACTTATTCTATTCTAAACAATCATTTTATTTTACCGGACCTCATTTGTTCAATCAGTTTCCTATTCATATTAAAGCTTCCAATAATATAAATAAGTTTTGAGTTCTTTTGAAAGATAGGCTTTTTTCCATCAATGACATACATTTTTTATGTGTAAACTTAGTTTGATCGCCCTTGTAGCATTGTATTGTTCATGTTATTATTTTTATCAGATGAAGATAAAGAAGAATATTCACCTATTACTTTTCTTATATTACTAGTTTTACATTTTGTTTGTTTTAGTTAGTGTGTATATTGTAAGTATATTTAGTTGTAACCATATCACTGCAGGGTGACACAGATATAAGTCTTAACTATGAAGCACTAGACTCAAATAATCATGTATTTATTAAATAGTATATATTTTTTTAGCTAAACACATTTACTGTGCAGAGTGGTTAGTTTTATTCTGAATTTTCTATTTGTTCTGAATATTGTACATTACGAGAAGAATAAATGTGATTATTTCACTTATTTCATTACTTCACATATGACTAAAGATGATGAACATTAAAAGGTGAGAATGACATTGATTGCTCCATTTGGATGTAGGAAGCTGCAGGAGTTGAACTTGATTGTATTCGTGTGTTTCAACGTATAATCAAGAACTACCTGAAAGATGCCTGTATACATTATCCGTTTCTTTTGCAGGGTGAGTTTGTTTCTATTCATCTATGTCTATCGAAATCTAACAGTGTCGGCTATAATACTAAATTTACAAGAATAAAAAGAAGATAATTTATATATTTTGTAAACAAATTTTCACTTTTTGAAAATCTATTATAGTTCATGGTGTGCTAAAGTGTGGTAGTTCGTGGTAGGCTTACTTTTGAATTTGACTGATTGTTGTATTTAAATCTAGCAATTAAATTATTTCACGTACTTAATCTTTTTTTAGTATAATTGTGTTTGTAAATTTAAGGATTTAAAACTGGTTTCTTGTTGCTTTTGTTTTTTGTTGATTCTAAAGATTTTATTGGGTTTTTTGTTGTATATACAATAGTCCAATGTTACATTTATCCCATTGTTTGTTATGTTATTTATTTAAAATTTTTATAATTATTGTTATCTGATTTATTGTTATATTGTTTTTGATTTAAGGATGTTCCCAAAAAAAGTGTACTATAATATATATGTATACAAATATGTTTCACATATAATTGTAATACTAATAATTGTTAAGAAAATATTATAGTTTTTCTCTCAATTAGCCTTGAGCTAAGAGAGATAAATATAAACTGCTTGTAAAAATTGTATTTTTTTCGCAAGTAATAAATATATTTGAATAGCTTATATATTTGAGCCTTATGTACTTCATAACATAGCCTAGATTTTATATAGATTTAAAGTCCAAAATAAATCCAACCCTTTATTTTACAACCCTTACACCATTTGTTTATTTTTAAAACACTGAGATTATTTTACTACAGGAGTGGTGACAAGGAATCTACGTGTTCACTACGACACTAGAAGTAAGAGTCAACGACTGTTTATTAAACCTAAAGCGAACAAATATATTTCTAAACAATTGCCATTGTTTCTAATACAATTATTGATAAGAATATGTTAAATTTATTATATTACTACGTACTAATTTATTTGATGTATTAAATGTTAAAGTTAAGATGGACCCCGCTGACAAGTATTATTTGTTACTTAGCGAGGCCACAATTATGTAAAATTTTTGGAATAAACTTATTCTATTCTAAACAATCATTTTATTTTACCGGACCTAATTTGTTCAATCAGTTTCCTATTCATATTAAAGCTTCCAATAATATAAATAAGTTTTGAGTTCTTTTGAAAGATAGGCTTTTTTCCATCAATGACATACATTTTTTATATGTAAACTTAGTTTGATCGCCCTTGTAGCATTGTATTGTTCATGTTATTATTTTTATCAGATAAAGATAAAGAAGAATATTCACCTATTATTTTTCTTATATTACTAGTTTTACATTTTGTTTGTTTTAGTTAGTGTGTATATTGTAAGTATATTTAGTTGTAACCATATCACTGCAGGGTGACACAGATATAAGTCTTAACTATGAAGCACTAGACTCAAATAATCATGTATTTATTAAATAGTATATATTTTTTTAGCTAAACACATTTACTGTGCAGAGTGGTTAGTTTTATTCTGAATTTTCTATTTGTTCTGAATATTGTACATTACGAGAAGAATAAATGTGATTATTTCACTTATTACATTACTTCACATATGACTAAAGATGATGAACATTAAAAGGTGAGAATGACATTGATTGCTCCATTTGGATGTAGGAAGCTGCAGGAGTTGAACTTGATTGTATTCGTGTGTTTCAACGTATAATCAAGAACTACCTGAAAGATGCCTGTATACATTATCCGTTTCTTTTGCAGGGTGAGTTTGTTTCTATTCATCTATGTCTATCGAAATCTAACAGTGTCGGCTATAATACTAAATTTACAAGAATAAAAAGAAGATAATTTATATATTTTGTAAACAAATTTTCACTTTTTGAAAATCTATTATAGTTCATGGTGTGCTAAAGTGTGGTAGTTCGTGGTAGGCTTACTTTTGAATTTGACTGATTGTTGTATTTAAATCTAGCAATTAAATTATTTCACGTACTTAATCTTTTTTTAGTATAATTGTGTTTGTAAATTTAAGGATTTAAAACTGGTTTCTTGTTGCTTTTGTTTTTTGTTGATTCTAAAGATTTTATTGGGTTTTTTGTTGTATATACAATAGTCCAATGTTACATTTATCCCATTGTTTGTTATGTTATTTATTTAAAATTTTTATAATTATTGTTATCTGATTTATTGTTATATTGTTTTTGATTTAAGGATGTTCCCAAAAAAAGTGTACTATAATATATATGTATACAAATATGTTTCACATATAATTGTAATACTAATAATTGTTAAGAAAATATTATAGTTTTTCTCTCAATTAGCCTTGAGCTAAGAGAGATAAATATAAACTGCTTGTAAAAATTGTATTTTTTTCGCAAGTAATAAATATATTTGAATAGCTTATATATTTGAGCCTTATGTACTTCATAACATAGCCTAGATTTTATATAGATTTAAAGTCCAAAATAAATCCAACCCTTTATTTTACAACCCTTACACCATTTGTTTATTTTTAAAACACTGAGATTATTTTACTACAGGAGTGGTGACAAGGAATCTACGTGTTCACTACGACACTAGAAGTAAGAGTCAACGACTGTTTATTAAACCTAAAGCGAACAAATATATTTCTAAACAATTGCCATTGTTTCTAATACAATTATTGATAAGAATATGTTAAATTTATTATATTACTACGTACTAATTTATTTGATGTATTAAATGTTAAAGTTAAGATGGACCCCGCTGACAAGTATTATTTGTTACTTAGCGAGGCCACAATTATGTAAAATTTTTGGAATAAACTTATTCTATTCTAAACAATCATTTTATTTTACCGGACCTCATTTGTTCAATCAGTTTCCTATTCATATTAAAGCTTCCAATAATATAAATAAGTTTTGAGTTCTTTTGAAAGATAGGCTTTTTTCCATCAATGACATACATTTTTTATGTGTAAACTTAGTTTGATCGCCCTTGTAGCATTGTATTGTTCATGTTATTATTTTTATCAGATGAAGATAAAGAAGAATATTCACCTATTACTTTTCTTATATTACTAGTTTTACATTTTGTTTGTTTTAGTTAGTGTGTATATTGTAAGTATATTTAGTTGTAACCATATCACTGCAGGGTGACACAGATATAAGTCTTAACTATGAAGCACTAGACTCAAATAATCATGTATTTATTAAATAGTATATATTTTTTTAGCTAAACACATTTACTGTGCAGAGTGGTTAGTTTTATTCTGAATTTTCTATTTGTTCTGAATATTGTACATTACGAGAAGAATAAATGTGATTATTTCACTTATTTCATTACTTCACATATGACTAAAGATGATGAACATTAAAAGGTGAGAATGACATTGATTGCTCCATTTGGATGTAGGAAGCTGCAGGAGTTGAACTT